>OZ007502.1:32600601-33157148 GCA_963931805.1 Microdon myrmicae
GCGGAACTCCTGTTGTCACCAATCTGTCGACCATCACCAATTCAGGGCGGACGGCTCTCTTCAGACATCCGCATCACTAGAAGTCCACGGCCCTGGGCCTCCGGCCCCTAGAACAAACGGATTCGCCAATGATTGGCGAATGCAGGCGCAAGCAGTCACCACCAAGTCAGCGGAAAGGGCGCCATACCATTCCCAAGTCAGTGAGCATCAACAGGCCGCTGACCGAAGTGCCGCCAGCACAGAGATCAACTCGACCATTGTTTTGATGCACGTACCACCGCCGGAGCCCCTACGAAGACAATGTTTTGTAAGGCGCACCACTACAACTACGTTTGCGAGGGTTTTCGCTTCCTCACACCTGTTCATCGGAAGTCTGTGGCCCGAAAAAGGAAACTGTGCCTAAACTGCTTGGGTCGCCATCTCATACGCGACTGCCTCCCCAACAAGGTGTACCGACGATGCAATCGAAGACATCTTACCTTGCTGCATGTGCCAACCGCAGCACCCATCAAAGCATTCAGGGTAAAAGTGACCAGTCCTGTTAGCAGCCACTACATGGCGGTTGCGAATTTACAACTCCAACCCAGAAGAGCTGGTCGACCATACGACTGCTGACAGATCCCCGCAGAGGACAAATAGAAGACATTGTCGACGTCTACCCCGAAGACCAGATTCAACGTACCATTCAACTACCACCATAGACCAAGGAGCACACAATGGCCCGCTTGGCGGGCGGCGCTCCTCAGTATCCAGGGACCGACCGAGTCCCAACCGCTGCATCTGAATGAACGCTGCGGCCTCAACCGCAAACGACCGCATCGTTCCGATCATTAACTCCGAAGAGGTACCAATGGACGCAGCACTCGTCACCACCACTTGTCTCGAGGTAGTGAGACCAATCCCCAGTCATCACGTGGTTACATAACGTGGGTTGCGAACATACAACTCCAACCCAGATCGCGTGGCCAGGTCCATGACCAGCAAAGATCACGGCCTCCAGCACCGAAGGGGACCATCCCATGATCGTCATCAACCCTCCGGGCCGTCCAATACGCTTCCGTCTTCAACAGTTTTCAGAGCGGGCGGCTCTCCCATAATCGACCATCGACGTGACGGTGGACTGCGGCGGACCGCTACCAGTCCACTCACAAGTACCATCGCCAAAATCGGCATTCTTCCATTGGAGAAGATACCCTCTGGAGCCAGACGATTCGCCAATGATTAGCGAAGGCGGGCGGAATGTTGCGGATTCGCATTTGAAACAAGCGGCGAATTCGCAATAATTAAATCTGTGGCACCACTTGAACAATATGTGGCATCACCTTTAACAATGTCAGAAATCAGCTGACATTTATAAATTCTGTTGGTTGTCACTTGACAACCATCTTTATTTTTTGTTATTCTTCTTCTTTTAACTACTGAAAGACACAGGTCACAACAATTTAAATCCATTAAAAAATCTATCAATCAAAATAAATAAACGTAATAATTGAACAACATTGAAACGAACACCATGTTATTACCTTAGCTGGAGGAATATTTCTAGGATTGCGACAGTCAATCAACTTAAAGTATTCGTTTCTCTTTTCTATTACTTTTAAGATTGTTTCAGAACGACACCAATCAACATCACCCAACGTCAGGAGACACCACCGTGTTCCTGCCGCCACTATCCAGCCCACACCAAATTACCAACTTTCTCTGTGTGGAAGGTGTGTTCCATGCTTGTTGGACACACACACATGGTCCTCCAGATTTTCGGCCCAAATGGAAAGACTTCGAGTTTTCGAAAGGAAATTCCTCAGAAGATGCTTCAACCACTCCAAAAGGCCTGATGGTTGCCATTACCCCAACTCTCACCTATATAAAGGCGCCTCCATTACCCCTATCGACGAGTACTTGCTACAATTAGCACACAAGACCTCGAAAGCACATAGAACAGCGAGAACCTACTTGTACGGGAGTCTTGCGTTCTTGAACCTTCTCTCTTTTGATCTCTTCGGATCCGATCACTACAATATCTTCATCGGTACAAAACTGAAGAAAGCACCCTTCTCAACAACATTCCCTTTTATAATAGAGGATTCCTGGACTCATCCGACAGGGTCTGCTGCCAACACACTACACACACGCACGCACAGTACTAGACTGCACACACACACACCGAGCAAAGCTCAGATTATAACACGTTAAAGACGTAATCTGCGTTTACCACCGCACTCAAGATCTACTGGTCTTGTATGATTTCTATTCCACCATCCCTTCATCCAAGTAGTTAGAGACCTTTGAACTAAATCTGTAGACACTATCCTTAGATACCTGCCCCCGCTTTTTATTTTTCGGAGATATTGAGACTGAGTCCAAAATCCTCACGGGCGTGGGTGATTCTGGTTGTCACAAGATAACCAGAAAACAGAGACAAGATGAAGGGCACATTTGTCCTTGTCTCATTTAAATAGGCCTCCCGCCACACTTTTTTTTCAGTTGAGTAGAGTACGAATTTAATCAGTCATTATAACAATAAATTTAACTTTCCATAGCGAATAAAACCAATTTATTCATTGGTCTTTCGAATCGGAGCGAGTCATAAAAGGAAGCAGCTGCCGACTGTACGACACAACGTCTTCCACTGTGCAACGTAGGATTCAAGCGTTTCAGTCATAACGCATTGTAGCGCACCTGCTTATATACCGAACTCTTTTACTCTATTCCCCTGTTTATTCCCTACTCTAGAAAAAGAACATCAACCTCTTCCCCTCCAGGGTACAATCACAAGCTTCGTTCACTGCGTAACAAAAGGAATAAGTTATGGGTCACCTTGTCCCGGAATCGAACTGTTCCCGACTATTCTAACTTTCTTGTCTGTTACCTCCAATTCATGGATCTTTCACCATCATCATCATCGGCACTACAACCGGGAACCGGTCTTGACCTTATTTAGCATGTCCTGAGGCTTGTTAAATTTTCCATAATGATTTGTTTTTTCCGGGCAAGGTCATTAGTCTTGCGCCAGAGGCTCCCCGGGGGGGAATCGAACCCCGGTCTCCCGCGTGACAGGCGGGTATACTAACCACTATACTATCGAGGAGCCTCATGGATCTTTACTAAACCCTTTATCGCAACTATCTTAGCAAAACTCAGACAAGTCTCAAATATGAGCCCAAAACCTTCTTTCAGTTCGTCAATCATAAACGTAAATCCGATGGTTACCCCACATCGCTTACCTTAAACTCCCACACCTCATCTGATATTGTTACTATTGCTAATCTCTTCGCCACTCACTTCAATCAATCATTCACTAACGACTCCTTTGTTCCTGACCCCTCATACTTCAACTACTTACCTAACTTTTCCTTCGGGCCCCTTCTCTACAACTCCTTTGATCCGTCCTTAATTGAATCCAAACTACTGCAGCTCAAAAACGAGTTTACACCGGGCCCTGACGGTAACCCTGCAATTCTCCTCAAGAAATGCTCATCCATTCTCTATGCTCCCCTCTCACCAATCTTCAATAACCCACTCCCTCAAGGTGCAGTCTCCCTAATTTAGAAAACCTCCTTCATCACCCCCTTTCACAAGAAGGGTCCTAAAAGATGTAGCCACTTGGGCCCTTTCCTATTTATACTTGCCACTAATGACATTGATAAGGTCATTAAGAATTCCAGCTTGTCCCTATACGCTGATGACACCAAGATGTACAAGATCACCGAGTCACCACTTGATTCTGCTCTGCTGCAATCTGACCTTGACAACGATTTGGTGTGACAAAAATTGTTTTGTACTTAACGTCGCCAAATGCCAATCAATAACCTTTCCCCGTAAACGTATTCACTTATCCTCGCATCCCTATTCCATTCATAACCAACCCCTGGCCATTGTCCAATCTATTCAAGACCTTGGGATCCTTTGCGGCAGGGAGCTTAACGTCCTCTCTCACCTTGACGAGACGATCCGGAAAGCCAACTCTGCCCTAGGATTCGTGAAACGAAGGTCTGAGGAATTTTCCGACCCCTAGGCAGCTCGATCCCTTTACCTTACCTTCGTCCGCCCTCTGCTTGAATATGCTAGCCAGGTATGATCTCCTTATTGAAAACCCATATCCGACCCATATCCGTAGAATCGAAAGTGTTCAAGTGGCTTCTTTCGGTTCGTTCTCTGAGGGCTGGGATGGGATACCTTATCATATACAGGTATCACAAAATACCTTTAGTGCGAGGATATCAGGAAAAGGAAAATTGAACTTGTGTTAGCGCACACATATTGAAGAGAGTTACTAATTGCGCTACTGAGATGGCTGTATTAGACCTGTGGGGGTTCTTTATACCACATGGAGAACCAACCCACAATTCCATACCTTATTTCGACCGCTTTCAGCGCGTCATTTCTACCCATTCCCCTTATAAGCTATTCCACCTGTAAAACATAATAAACGAACGCATAGCTAAACTCATTACCCTATGCAGATAATGCATAATTGAGTTTAGCTACCTTTTTGCCATACGGCAACCCCATTTCGCTAACCCATGAGATTTCCACAGGAAATCGCATCATGTCGGTTAGCAACGGCATAGTTTATCAAACGACGCGGTTGCTTAACCTTGCGACCACTAGGGAAATTTTCAAGGCATTTAAGTTAGTTCCCATGATCAGATTTCCCTAGCCAAGTCAGCGTCCTGTCCAATTTCTCCAGACATTTCATTCGCTGGGGATCAATGCTCCCTTTTCGCAGGTGAATAGCACCAGCTTAATTTTCCTCGCCTTTACAGTTCTGTCTTCGTACAGATCAATGTACTCTGAGATCACCATATTCACCGAATTGGGTCAATGGGTTATCCTCAAAGTACATTGATTCATGCACACACAACCAAATTCACCCCGAGATCACCATACATCGTGTTTCTGTTCTCTCATTCTCCCATGTTCGTCGATTACCAATTAACCGATTATCAGCCACACATCGATGTGGCAATGAGAGAGCAGAAGTATGTTCTCTTTTGGTTGTCAAGTGGGAAACTTAAAAAACGCTACGAGCACCACAAGCACAAGGAAAGACGTGTCTGTCGGCAATGTGAGTACTAACAACCACCCCCATTACAGAGCTCAAACGAGTTCTATTTTAAATTACATCCATTCCAATTCCATTCGGTCAGCAAGTTTTTATTGTTCGGTTTTTATAATGCATACAGTTTTAACCATGCCACCGTGGCGTACTCCCTCAGTGTGTTGACGTGCCTTACATTCTGCAGTTCACATTTTCACCCATTGGGATTTCTATTAACTTATAAGTGTATACGAATCAATAAACTTAGTATAAAATAAAAATAACAAAAAAAATTCAATCAAAATCAGTGCATTTCTTCATTTTTGGTGTTGGAATTTTCTATGGATATTCGTCGAGCAACATCGTGGGGAAGAAAGTGAACTAGTGCCCATGATCGGCACAATACTTATTCACCCCCACAGACCTGTGGTGGTTCCGACAAACCCCACGGCCCACTTACCTGAAAAACCCCCATAAGACCACCCCAATCTGCATAGGTTTTCGCTAATCGCATTAGCACCTTAAATGCTTCACGGTAGAGAATCCTTACCTTTCATGCATCTCTTCGCATATAAATTCCCTGTAAGAATTCTTTCCTAATTATCGGGGATCCCAAAACCTAGTCGGCACCTTGGGTGCCAGGCAAATCCCCCTAGACGAATTCCTGAAAACAAAATAATTTGGTTTACGTAACCATCACAACAGGGACCATAAACATTGCGTCGCCTATTTCCTGTTCTCACCAAGTGTATCATAAATCACCATACATACACATTGGTTGGCAACCTACACCCAAGGGACCAAAACAAATATACGCATATCGCGTCTCTTGACACCAATTTAATCCTACAGCATAAGCAAATGCAAATAGGAATTCAATACCTACCCTTACCAGCGATGCCATAAACACCATTTCCCGGTAATCTAGCTAAAGCCCATTAGCACATTTCCACATTGCATTGCCGCCTATTTATTTAGTCGCAATGCACATCTCAGACAAAGACGATGCATTTGGACGTTTCCTCCTTTGTCTTTTCATATTTCGGGATCTGCTTCTCATCAGCAGCAGTATAAGCAAACACGAACCCAATTAGCATTCAATGAGATTCGGCTTGTTTGCTTAGCCGAAATCACTTCTCATGGATGCACATTATGCCCTTTCTTTGTTTCAGTTTCGTTCTCATGGCTTTGAACCAATGTACACACATACATGTGTACCACCATGATCTTTATTATAAGATCCGGTTTTCTGTTCCACAGAGAGAGACTTTACGTTTCTCTGGTGGTAAGTAAATACATATCCTTAGAGGAGAGGATATCTACCACCACACCAGAAACTCACCCCATTAGCGAGTCGGCTCTGCACGAGCCGTTTATCGCTGAGTCCAACTACATCCGTCGACCACCACGGTCGTGCCGCTCCCGCTCGCCGATGCGCACGGGGACGCGAAAGTCAACCGCGAGTCGCGTGAGTAATAGTTTAGTGAAATTGTAATCATCAGTTTGGTCATACAAAGTCGTCGGTTCATTACATCGGACGTGTACGCGTGATTCCATTGTCTAATTAGATTAATTTACGACTCCAACCTGTAAAATTACAATTTATCCTTCACAATTTTACAGATAATGACGAATATAACAAAATAAATGCAGCAAAATACTTGGATACATACAAACCAAATAAAGTAATCATTTAATAAACAATCAACAGTGTGTTTTAATTTCTATCTGGGGGACGGTTTGTCGTGCAGTTTTGCACAAGTTGGTGGACAGTGTTTTTCTTTACTCCCGGTTGTGGACAAACGTGGCGGCGTTTCGTTCTTTGGGTTCGGCGTATTAATCGGTGGAACATTTAGAGGAAGTAGTGGGTGGATGGTAAAATCAGCGTCCATGCCGACGCCCAGACCATCTATCCCCACAGACCCACAGAACATATGATTTCCGACATTTATACATTAGCACGAGGACATGTTTTTGATCTTCAGGACAAACTTTTCTCGTCTTTATCTTCTATTCCTTTAGATTAAATTAAGGAGAGACAATAAAAGCTCTCCCAAGAAAGTTAACTAAAAATACAATGCATGAAATTTATTCCTCTCTATTTTCCTAGCCATCTGAATAATAATTACCTTTTTAATGTTCGCAGAGAGTGGTGTTATAGCTGATGAAATACATCCGCACTGTACGATAGTGGTATTAAACACCGGCAACGAGAAACAATCTAAAGGTACACTGCAGTCATTAACTTCGAGATAATCCGCCAGGCAAACATTAACAACCTTATCGGCTGCAAATCCGATTGTGATAGACAATTCTTCATTAAACAATGATATTCCATTCCCTTGCCTTGGCCTTGATAGAAACAACTGCCGCTTCGCATGACGCAAAAGACCGTTCTATCAACCTAGAGCCAATAAATGCGAACACTGTGACGTGATTTCTAATATTGTAGCGAAACGATTTCAATTAATGTCCACAGGACACTCCGCGTAACTTTCCGATAATATCCTCACTGCGTGTGCTGTACACTACAGTACGCATTCATGAAGAGTGAACAAATGCGTTGTAGGTACTGGAGTTGTGGAACTGCTGACTGAATTTGTCGGCCGAGATAAAAGGCATTTATATTAGGAAAAGCCTCTGCACATAACTGCCGACCTTCGACTGCATTATAATTGGCATTTTGCCAGTATCATTGTCCAACGTGTGCATTTAACTGTTGCAATTTGTTATGACTAAAGTATCTAACCCTTGCATGACTACACGCCGGTGATTGCTTTGTCCTTCTTGTATCCTTTTCGGTTTCGGTTTTCCGGGTGGAAAGTATAACACACAATTCACTGAAATACGCGTTCGTTTCGAATATATTTTGTATGGTTTGTTTAAAAATTTAAGACACCATGCTAGTGTAGAACAGTATTGGCAAATCCTTACATAATTAATAAACAAACGGTTGCTATCAATAAAAAAAATAATTACGTACATTTCAAGGTGGCCTGAGCAACAATGGACTTGAAATCAGTACCAGCATAATATCATGCGTCTGTGAACAATAAATCTTTCTTTTCCTTCTACCCATTATAATATTTTTTGTGTGTGCGGGCTTTATAAAAAAAGAGGACAACTTTAGGGGTCGAAAGAAATTAGGAAAGGTTTGATCCACCTTCATGAAGTTGCTTGGCGCTCTGATAGAACACAATGTCTCCAATGGGAAAACTTTTGCAAATATTAATGGCTGTCTTTCAATGTGTGCTGCACGTTTAGGGAGAATCCTTCATAAGGTAGGTCTTAAAAATACGGAGAAGCGATTTAGATAACTGCTGGAGGCAAGTTTTGGAACAAAGTTTGGGATAATTTCACAGCTGGAAAAGTTCGCATTATCACATATGCTTGTAAGAGGTGAATGAGCACGCTTATTGAAAGAAGAGCGGCGCTTTTAAGTAGTTTTTGGGACTAGAAATGCTGTCTAGGGGTGGCATAATATTAGTCATGGAAGTTGTAGATTAGAGTTCCAAGATATTTAATACTAAATAAATACGATTAGACTTCTGGTGATTGTTGGTAAACTTCTCTTACTAGAGATGAACGTGCAGGCAATCCTCTGAAAACTTGTAATAAATACTTTCAGCAAATCCTATTAACCTACGAGTAGGTTTAAGTCGATACGATCCACACCGAACTCATCGACAATTTTCAAACACGTGACATTCGTACTAAATATTTGACAATCAGGCCGAAGTAAATGACTTACAAAATAGGGATAATCCAAAATTGCGGGGACGAAGGATATGATTTGGAAGCAGGACATTGAACAATGTCCATAGCGTTTTGCGACGGTGGTAAAGAACGTGATTCATTATGAAAGCTCAGTTCCTACATTAATACTCCGGTATACAGCGCTGATGATTGTTTTCGAATTTCTTTTGATGCTGATTGTTTCATTACAGTCGCGTGTGCGAAATTTGTTTTGATGACCACACCTATACCAGGGTAGCTGAGAAAATTCGACATGGGGATCAAAATGTTGCGTATTCAGACACCTGGCGAGACTGTGGCGGTTCTCTACACCACATGGAGAACCAACCCACAATTCTAACCAACCTTGACCGCTAACAGCGCGTCACCTTAACCCAACTCCCCATGCAAAGTCCGCAATAGCATGCATTCCAAACTTCGCAATAAAACATACTCTCAAACCCCCAATAGAATATAATTCAACAGAATACATTCTAAATCATCCCCGCATACATTTTCCCAAAATTGCTTCGGTCAATTCTTTATCTAAACCATATTCCCTCCTTGCGACCAAGCAATCTTAATTTCCACGAAATTCATATGCTGTAATAAAACGCATATTCAAACCTAAAACCAACATTAACCATCATCATCATCATCATCGGCACTACAACCGGGGACCGGTCTTGGCCTTATTTAGCAAGTTCTAAGGCTTGTTAAATTTTCCATAATGATTTATTTTTTCTGGGCAAGGTCATTAGTCTTGCGCCAGAGGCTCCCCGACGGGGAATCGAACCCCGGTCTCCCGGGTGACAGGCGGGTATACTAACCACTATACTATCGAGGAGCCCAACATTAACCATCACCACCAACTATACCGAGCCGCATACATTTCCCCGAAATTACTTCGGTTAATATATTATCTAAACCATATTCCTTGCTTGCAAGCAATTCCAATTTCCCCCGAAAACCACTTCGGTTCATTTCCTCCTTAAATCATACTTCGCGTTCGCGACCAAGTGACGGCTAATTTTCCACGAAACAATCACAACAATCAAGACCCTTGATCATACTTGGCTATGCCAATCTCTCGGTATACACAACCAACGAATCCAACTCAGCTTATACGGCGAGGATTTTCTGGAACTGAATTCCTATGCAAGCATAGCAACTCTCCTCGAAATTCCTCGTAAGTGGCAGTGAGTTTATTTTAGCTATGACTCCACTGCCACAACGCGATAAACTTTTTCCTTCAAATAATTAGTCAGTCGAGTCACAACCACCGTTGAGCGCACATCGCTCTGAACCAAACAATCAGTCGAGATTCAACCGCCAGCGGGGCCGGACATAAAAAGTCGAATTTAATCTGCGAAAGGGGTCAGTGGTTGTCGTCTGAGTGCATCAGTTGCCGTACGAAAATTAAAAGGACTACGCGCGTTAAGTTAATTAAAGTAATCATTAAAACCAAGTATTTGTGTTAAGTTAACTGAACAGCACCATTAAGAACTACAGGTGTTAAACAAAAATAAAAGAAAACCTATATTCGATTACCCGGCATGTTTTATTCCTTCTTCCCTTCGTCGGTGGTGTATCGTCGTAGTCCATCGTTCGTGGACGACGCATTTGTGCTCATTGTTCCCTTTCACTCGTATTAACGTTGTCGGCAGAAGGTGAAGAGACAAGGAAAAGCGGGATTTGTAGAGATACACTTTTCTACGATTCTAGAAACAGTTAATCTTATTCGGTTCCAAGGAACGCGGTGACACAGACGACTCCGGAGGCGCGGAAAATAAGAAGTGGGAAGGAAGCGAATCGAGTGCCCCTGCCGGCACAATCCTTCCTCACCCCCACAAGACACCACAACGGGGGTGGGCTGAAAACCTACCGACCTCGTAAAGGTGGCAACACTCGTCTATAAAAGCTAATGAATGTAGTTGGACGTCTTCTGACAGTTACTCACCAACATTTCAGCCATTTTTGGCGCGTAGTTTTATTTTGATAGTGGTTTGGGTGAGTCGATGTGAGTGCTTTTGTGAAAATGGACAAAATTGAGTATCGAGTTGTCATTGAATGTTTGTTTTTGAAAGGCAATACGCCTACGCAAATCAAAGATAAGTTGGATTCTGTGCATGGCGCAGCATTTACCACAGTGAAATTTTGGGCAGCTGAATTTAAACGTGGCCGTGTGAGCTTGGGAGACGATGAACGTTCGGGTCGTCCAAAAACTGCAACATCTGTTGATAACATCGCTAAAGTTCACCAAATGGTGGTGGGCGACCACCGAATTAAAGTGAGAGAGATAGCAGAGGCTATGAAAATGTCCAAAGAACGTGTTTGTCACATATTAAATCAAGATTTAGGCACGCGAAAGATAAAATATGAACAATCTGCACCAAGACAGACATTCTTCTTGGAGACACCGATCGGCATAGCCGCAAAATTAATAGTAAAATAAGTAGTCCTAAGCTTTAACATAAAATAAAGTTATTTTTAAATTAAAATACCCCAGGACTACTTAATTCGGGAGAGGCGAACCTATAGCGCAGAGTAGGCGCCCCGAGATGCCATCAAATAACTGTTGCAGTCCTTTTTGAACAGTTGCAGGTTGTGACGCTCCGCGAACACACGGGTGGGAAGGGAGTTCACAGCTTCTCCGCCCTATAACGGAACAAGTTCTGATGCAGGGATGTTCGCGCCGTCGGGAATGAACCATAAACTGGTGCGATCCGTCGGATTGTCTTGTGGAGCGCATATCACTCGAATTGCAACAATACAACGAAAAATTTTATAATAAACCGTTGCGCAACATACGTACGTACCTCTTGCTCGTTCATGGCTGTACTAACTACAAAGTTTAGCACGACCGCATATAAACCTAATTGCGCGGAACCCCACCACAAACCTCTGAAGAACAGTACCCATGATAATATCTGTAAAACAGACAGAGGTCGGCCAAACGCCTTCGATGTGATAGCGGGTGTAGTCCCGACCTCAGCGTGGAGTCCCCGACCAGGCAGATCGCTCGTCTCTGTATGCTCTCAATTATGTCGAGGGCATGTTTAGGAGTCGAGCTCCAATCATGAGAGCAATATTCGAGTGCGGGTCTAATTTGGGATTTATACAGGAGAAGAAGTTGGGGCTGAGTAAAATATTTCTTGGCTCTAAAAAGATAGGTCAGTTTTCCTGAGGCTGACCTGGCGATCTTCGACATGTGTTTATGCCACAATAGAATCCCATAGACCGTGACGCCGATCCATTTCAAGCTTTCTCCAGATTCGAGAGCCTGGTCATTCATAATCAGCTGTGGAGCCGATGATCCACTTTTCCTTGTGAATGTTGTATACTGTCTTCGTTGCATTGAAGTCGCCGAGATTGGCCTTTCCCCACTGCAGGACGTTATCCAGATCCCGATTCAGAGAGTCAATCTGGCTACATCTCAGCTGGTGCGACGTTGATGCATTCTCCGCGAAACTGAACACTCTGTTATCCGCCGACGCTAACAAATCATTTATGTAAAGAAAAAAAGAGGTTGAAGCCAAAATAGAACCCTGAGGGACTCCGGAATTTACAGAATACAGATCCGAAGATTCGCCGTCCACAACAACCCGGATCGATCGATTTTCGAGGAAGCTCTTCGTCTAGTCGCAAAGCTGCTGGGCAAATCCATATCAACGAAGTTTGCTCAGCAATGCTCCGTGCCAGACGCGGTCAAAATCCTTGGATATATCCAATGCGACCGCCCTTGATTCACCATGCCACTCAATCGTAGATGTCCATATATCGGTTATAAGTGTGAAAGGGTCTCCCGCGGACCGCCTGCCACAGAATCTGTATTGACGATCATTCAGAAGTCCGTTGCACTCCAAATACTTAATTAATTTAGCATTGATGACCTGTTCCGTCACCTTAGATAACACAAACAGTAATGCTATCGGTCGGTAATTTTGTGGGAGACAATCCCGGTCTTTGGGATTGGCTGAACTCGAGCGATTTATCAGCAGGCAGGAAAAGTCTTCCATGCATAAGATAAGCGGAAGAGTCTGCCAAGAACCGGCGACAGGTTTGCTTATCACCACGAAAAATCTATTGTCTGCAATGGCATAAGTCCGGGCGATTATGTAAACAGCCGACGTTTTCATGTAGCATCAGCTAAATCACAAATAATGTACATCGCATCGCATGACCCTCGAAATAGCGTTTCTGTTTACTTAAGACACAGAAACCTATTTCTTCGATCATGGAATTTGGGCATGGATATGAACATTGTTTAGACAATCTTACCCGTGCCATGCCCTATGATGACCCACCAGCAAATCACAGCAAACACACAGTACCTCACTGCGTTTGTTTTGTTTACTAACCGCTGGTCCATGGTTCCCCTGGGTGAGACGTTAACCTGCACATCTGCAGGTCAAATCCCTCACCACCATGAATAATTTCCCGCCTTGTGCACCAGTACATTGACCTGAATGGATATAGGAAAAACCCATCTTTGTGGCGGCTGGTGGAAGTTGATCTCGACGAACATCGTTGAGTCAGATTTCATCAGCTGTCGGGAATACACGCGCTGAGAGTCTAGTTCGTTCCCCAAACTTTGCACGCGATTTCAGTGAATCCGTAAAAAGCGCGACATAATTTAACGTTTATTTAAAGTATCGGTAGTAAGAAATATCGTGTCTATAAGTGTCCCCGAGTGTAAAAGTAGTAAAGACTCCTGTGTGAAATTTTAACAGTTAACCAATTTAAATCTGGCACAATATTCTTTGGAATTCCGCGTTCAACTAAGAGATAGTGAACTAAATTAAGCGCTGTGTATCTATATTGATGAACATAATAAAGGATTTATGAACGATTTCCGAAGTTTATTTGTTTGGTTTCTGTGTCCGCTCGTATTTTGAAACGACGGAGTTTTGTGAACAATTTTCTACGTAATTGTCGGGGATATTGGTGAATCCATGTCGTACGTCGGCATACATACTTTCACCCCACAATATCACCGGAGAACAAACTGCCTTTTTCTTTCAACAATTTGTGTTCATTCTTTGCCCCCTCTTTGACAGAAGGATTTGATATAGTTTAAATGGGACTTGGACGAATAAACATACCGTTTTGAGGACAGTAGATCATGTCAAGTTAACAAAGGCTCTTATATTTTGTCTTAAAACGATAAGGACTAAGGAAAATGAACAAAGTTGTCTTTCAACCCAATTGTGACGTTCGGTGCTCGACTGCATCCCCACGTGAATCGGTGGAATATTAGTAAACACGTGCCCTTGCTGGCACAACTACCTAATATCACCACACAGGTATTCAAGACCAATATACATCGACGCCACCTTTCCTTATCCCTTTCCTCTCCATCTCGCACTGTGCTCTGACATTTAAGGGTACTGTGGCGGTTCTTTAATACATTCACATAGGACCGCCCATCCTCTTAAATTAACCATCTTCCAAACCCATAGTACTTACCTGCAATTAGGGGCAGCGTAAGCTCTCCTGCAGCATCACACCTGAAAGTTAAACCTCATTAAGGCATGCATCACATTGAATTATTATATGAACCACACCATATCTCCATCGGCTCGGCTTGTCAGCAATTATAATAGATAAATACTTGCTGGCCAGCGTAATTGTTGACACAGTTGTAGCCGATGGGTTTTGCTACGGTTCATAACCATTTATTGCCCCAGTCCCGAGGTTCGCAACACTTGCGACCAATTTCCTTTATCGGTTATCTACCGATCATGTGATTTGGGCACTAAAATGATTGACGTTAGACAATCATACCCCGGATCATGCCTAACGATGCTTCACCCTGTTAAACAAACAAACACACAGTAGCATCACTGTGTTTATCCTATTAATCGACCGCTGGTCCATGGCCAACCTGGGCGAGATGTACGCTTGCACATCTGCAAGGCTAATGCCTCGCCATTATACTCGTGTACCGGCACCGTCTTGTAAACAAGACTCAAATTTTCGGCTGACCTATCGTCACCAGTATAGCCTACAACGGCATTAGCATGAACGCCCGAGTAAACACGATGTGCATATCATCGTGACCCTTGAAATAGCGTTTTTGTGTATCTTAAAGCAAAAACCTATTTCGTTCTCAGGCGCAGGTCATCAAAGATGTATGGCCCTCGAAATAGCGTTTCTGTTTATTAAGACACAGAAACCTATTTCTCCCTTCGGCGACCTTCGCTATCGCGTATCTCTATAATACCTACATTCATTACACCAGCCCACGTTTCTTCAGGTTTATTTTCCCCGTTGCCGATATGCAGGGTGGGGGGATGGGTGCGAACATACAGGGCAAAGTCTCTGATTGCCTTCAACCCGGCGAAGGCCAGGACGATCCTTGTCCCTGTTCAATCCAAGTTGACATGCAGTCTCCACGTGGCACCCCTGGATAGCTACTTTGACACCCGCCAAGTAGTGAACCAATGCATGCAGCGACATAACCAGGCCCGTAAAAATGAATTATTATGGCAAATTTAACAAGCCTCGGATATGGACCGGATACACGACGACGACCACGGAAACGAAAATGGCGAAATGATTTAAGAATTTTTTCATGGAACATACGCTAACTATACAGAACTCGAGCTGCACAGCAGCTAGCCGATGCCCTGTCCGAATATAAGGCTGACATAACAGCATTACAAGAAATAAGATAGACGGGGAGTGGTGTTTTTCAAAGAAAAGACTATGACATTTATTACAGCTGTCACGCAAAACACCATGTGTTCGGGGTAGGCTTTCTAGTCAGCCAAAAACTGAAGCCTGCCATCATCGGTTTTAATGCAATAAATGAAAGGCTGTGCACTCTTCGCGTGCGAGGCAAGTTTAAGAACATACGCCTCATAAACGTTCACGGACCTACAGAGGAGTCCCCTGACGACGAAAAAGAAGAATACTATGAGAACGTCGAACGGGCCCTCAATGCCTGCCCAAGATGCGATGTGAAAATCGTTGTTGGGGATTTGAATGCAAAAATAGGGGGCCGGGAGCCGGTTTTCAGGGACTCCACAGGTTCCAATAGTTTGCATGAGAACACTAATGGGGCCAGAATGCCGGGCGTAGAAGAGAAATGGACACGCCTTCAGAATACTGTCATTAGTACTGCCAACTCCATCTTAGGCAGTAGTCGTAGAGATCGGAGCGACTGGTTTGATGATGAGTGCAAACTACCGACTGAACGTAAGAATGCTGCATACCGGGCAATGCAGCCGTCTCATAGGACGCGGGTACGCGAGGAGAAATACAAGGAGCTCAGAAGATCCGAAAAAAGACTTCACAGACAAAAGAAAAGTGCCTGGGAAAAAAACCTTGTTTGTGAAATAGAGAAAAGTAGAGAGCGAGGTCCGCACCAGGCGCGGAAGTTCTACCAAATAATCCGCAGTATGACGCGGTATACACAGTGACGCTGCACTTATTGCAAGGATAAAGAGGGTAATCTGATCACCGATCCTGAAGGCATTCTGGAAGTGCACTTCAATGAATTGCTAAATGGCCAGCTCACAGAAGAATTGGAGGCTCCACCAATGCAAGACCAAGACCAAATGCTGCCGTCACCAAGCATTGAGGAAATATTAAAATCCATAAGTCAACTAAAATCAAATAAAGCCCTTGGAGCTGATGGCATACCAGTTGAGCTGATCAAACAAGGAGGGACAGCGTTACATCACGCAATTCACGAGATCGTGGTGCAGGTATGGGAGCAAGAGGAGATGCCGGAAGATTGGCGTTGCGGTATAATTTGCGCCATACATAAGAAAGGAGATATCACAATGTGCAGCAACTATAGGGGTATAACATTGCTGAGTACCGCCTATAAGATACTCTCCACTATCCTACAAGACCGGATATCCCCATACGCTAAAGCCATCATTGGTCAATATCAGTGTGGCTTCATCCCAGGCAAATCAGCAATTGATCAGATATTCACCCTTAGGCAGACGATGGAAAAATGTATGGAATTTAAGATTCCACTATATCATCTATTTATAGACTTCAAGGCCGCCTACGACACCATAGCCAGAGTAGAACTATATAATGCTATGAGAGAGTTCGGCATTCCAAACAAATTGATACGACTTTGTAGGTTGACCATGACCAACGTAACTAGTCAAGTAAAAATATCGGGATTGCTGTCTAAACCAATAAACATCTTTAGGGGACTCCGACAAGGGGCGTTGGAGAAAGCAATCCCCGATTCTGGAGTTACAACTAGAGGGACTATTGTCCCCAAGTCCTGCCAGATACTTGCCTACGCAGATGACATCGACATCATGCGTAGATCAGATACGGCTGTACAGGACTCCTTCATCCAGATCCGTCACAAAAACTGGGACTGCACATTAATGAAGGGAAAACAAAGTACATGGTGGCAACTTCTGTGAAGAGAAGACCTAACGTTGGTCAAACTATCAGTATAGTGGAGCATGAATTTGAATTTGAAGTAGTGCAATCCTTTAACTACCTTGGGTCAATAGTATCAGCCGATAACAATATGGAAGAAGAAATACGCGAACTGCTGATCAAATCCAACAAAGGCTACTATGGTCTATCAAGGCTCTTTAAATCCCGAAATTTATCCAGAACATCCAAGCTACTACTGTACAAGACCATGGTGTTACCAGTACTCATGTATGTATCCGAGACCTGGGTGCTTAATCAAAGGCACTCTGAACTCTTGGCCGCGTTCGAGAGAAAGGTCTTAAGGAGAATTGTTGGCCCCGTATGTGAGGGAGTACGATTCCGGAGACGCTACAACCATGAGTTGTACGCAATCTACCAGGAAGCTAATATTGTAAGAAAAATCAAGCTCGGTAGACTCCGGTGGGCGGGACACCTAGCTCGAATGAGCGAAGAGGAGCCTACCGGGAAAGTCCTTTGTGGCAGGATGTATGGAAGGAGACAGCGCGGTAGACCTTGTCTGCGATGAAGGGATGGCGTAGACCAGGACGCCCAGAGCCTGGGAGTGCTAAACTGAATGACATCGGCTCGAAATCGGGACCGGTGGAGAGATTTGTTAAATAAGGCCAAGACCGGATCCCGGTTGTAGTGCCGATGATGATGATGATGATGACGATATGCAGGCTGAAGGGCAACGTACTTGTCCGGTAGCGTTTCCGCCAAACCCTACGGTCTACTTACCTGAAAAACCCCCATAACTACTACCCAACTCCCTTTAGTTTGCTAATGCAACAGTATTAGTACCTAAAAATGCTGCACGCATTTAAGAGATCAAATCTATGATCTTTAAGTCCCTGTAAAGAAAACTTACCTTCATGCATTCTCTTCGCATACCATTGCTCCTTAAGATTTCTTTATTATCATCTACGTCGCCAGTCAAATTTCCTTAGAGGAATTCCGGTAAACAAATAATTCGATTTACATACATTTGTAACCTTCATGACAGGGACCATAAATATTGCGCCGTCTATTTTCTCAGCCGCGTCATATACCTTTTCATACACATTGCCTAGCAACCTTTTTGGTTTGGCTTATCAATAAACAACCCAAGCAGCTGCATATAATTAGCGCAATAGACGCCGAAACCAAATTCTCCAGCATTTCCTAATACAAATATGAACCCGGTTTCTACTGCAGCCAGAGATGCCATAAAAATCCAATTTGCTTTTAGCACCTTTTTCTCCTAACGTCGAAAATAGCGACGAGGCATCGTGTAAACAATGACCCGCATTACCAACGGCGCATTTGGTCATTTTTCCCTATTGTCTTTGCCGCCTGCCTGTTTCGTCGTTCCACTGCACGTGTGAATAGGATCTATCTGAACGATCCCACACATACCACCATGATCTTTATTACGAGATCTGGTTTTCTTGTTCCCACAAGAGAGACTCTACGTTACACTAGTGGGAGATAAAACATATCCTTGGCAAGAATATATTCACACCCATAAGAGAAAAGTTTTTCTCTCTCCTTCTTTTTTTTCCTTAGCGAAATCATCTCTGCATGAGATGACGATCGCTGAGTCAAATTCCATCCTTCGACCCGAGCTGGTCGCGGCTCCATCGCTACCCTGGTACACACAGGGATACGATAATAAAAAAATAATCGGTTGTGTTGCAGTGCGTGGTGCCTTTAAAGTAAATCGGAGTTAGATAGTTTCATTAAAATTAAATAATAGAAAAACAATAAAAACAATCACCACCAACAATCCCTTGTGTTTTGCTCTCCTGTGCTGCAGTTTTTTTTTCGGTGTGTGACGGAACAGTTTTCGGAACAATTAGTGACACTTGGATGAAGGAGGAAGTGAACCGTGTGCATAATATCACCTCCCCACAGTCCTATACGGACACATATACAATCCTCCCCTATCGCTGCAATTCGCGGCTATCGAGTCTGATGGATGTGAATTGCATCGTGGAGTCAGATCTTAACCGCCGAACTACCCACAAGGATCGAATACCGTCTCTGCGCACGACGAAACGTTTTTTTTCCTTTCCAAGCTCAACCCTTATTTTCCTCGTGAAACCTCTGTCGATCGTACCACGAATGGTGTGTGTTAATCGATCAATAAGTAACTAAAGTTACAAATAAGTGTGTGTCCTGTGCTGGTGGAAAATTAAACAAATCTGGGACTTACTGAGAGCATCAAAAAATAAAAGGATTCATTTGAAAAGGGTGTCGAAGTGCTAGTGGCAAATTTGTCCCTGGTTGTATTATGTCATTATAGTTTTAATTAATAAAAGCCCACCACAATCTGGAATGAAATTGTGAAAATTAGTTAAGAAAATATGTGAAACAAAATAGAAAACAGTATACAACACAGCTCCAAAAGTGTTTTATTATTGTGACATTTTTCATTCTTATCTTCATTCGTGTGTGTTGGAACTTTCTTTTGGTGAATATTTCTTCTTGTGGTGCTCTCTCGCGGAACTTTTAGATTGTTCGGAGAGTGAAGTGAACCCTTGTCGTGTCAGGCACCTACTTCAACCCCACAGTACTTTAAAATCCTCTTTTGTGATCGCGTTAGTGTAAAAAAAAATGATCCCATTTCGTGAATGTTAGGTCGGCAAACTCTTACCCCACCTCTTTTGACTTCAACTTCACCTCTCCCGATCTTAAACCTCGTCTCCCCACCCAGCGCCCCCTCTCAACACCATCATTATCACAACTCGCATTCATACTCACAACCTAGTCTC
The DNA here is from genome assembly GCA_963931805.1 of Microdon myrmicae. Taxonomy (NCBI): domain Eukaryota; kingdom Metazoa; phylum Arthropoda; class Insecta; order Diptera; family Syrphidae; genus Microdon; species Microdon myrmicae. The sequence goes on from OZ007502.1 coordinate 32,620,555, forward strand.
CGACCTATTCTCGCCCATCCCTGCTCTACCACTTATACTATTGTCTATCCACCTTTGTTTAATTCTCTATTCGCCAGTTTTTAGGATACTTTAAAGGTAATCCCTACATAGGCTGATTAAAGCAACATTTTTCGGGTACCTACATTTTACTAGGAATTCAGTGGAAGTAGAAGGTTTTCTGCAGATGCGATGACTGAAATAATTTCGCGTCGACACTTTCTTTGACTCATGTATCTCATTTTGGAAAAGCATATATCAACGTTTTAAAAAAGTTCATGAATCCCACCGAACATGTATAAGCATCCATGTGCCTGAAAAGATAAGTCCCAACCTAATAACATCGCAATTCCATCCAGCAAATTTGAAGGCCAATAAATAGTAGTAGTAGACATAAATTATAACGCAAAGCAACGCCCAAAAACTCCTCCCCTACGGGCTTCATTTGCACATCATTTGTATTGGTGCTTTAAATTGGAAGGACTTTTCAGACATTTTGACAAAGAAAAATAATTTCCCGTCATTGTTCATCGTGTTATCGCAAACAATAGCCCCTAAGACGGGAAATTTAATACACTCAATATGCTCTTTTTATCATTATATTTTGCTCATTTTCGAAAATGAAGCACCAGCGCACAATGGACAACGTTCGAGATATTCCATTTGACGAGTAATCAGTGTTCTTGTTTGTCAGTAGAATAACAATCAATCAAAAGCCCCCAACAAATAATATTTCACGCGCAACGGTTTTTTTTCCATTCCAATTAACTCGGATTGTTAGATTCTGACACGTAGATATCCTTTTTATGCGTAGAACAAAAACAAATTATCCTTTTCTAGCGGTTTCAATAAAACAAATGTGTGGAGATGATCCTAAATCGTGGTACTCGTATTTACCACACTTTCTCTAATTGCCTACAAATGACGAAACACAATTTACGTTTTACGAAAATACAACAACTCAACGACTGAGTAATTAAGGGAATTCATTTGTTCCTGCGGATGTGGAAGGCCGCCAACAAGCCGGAAATAACATTGATACGTTCGACTAGCTTGCCAGGAAGATGGCAAAGGCATTGTAAGCTCTAAGTGTTGGCTGACATCACTCTCCTGCCAGAGGATTGATAGTTGGAAGAGATTACTACACTCAGGTGGTGTCCCATATTTGTGCTAAATGCTTATAAGGGTGTAAGTCGTGTGAATCAGCAAAGAATAGACTACGATGAATCTGAGATTGAATCAGATATTCAAAGACATCACTTTCATTTGAATGGAAAAATGAACTACAGAGAGCAATGGGCGCTTTGTATGCCATGGACGTCGAGGGGATGTCGACAGAATCGTTAAGAAGAGTAGAAAATCAATGTATGATAATCGACAGGAGAAACTGTCCAGGACAATTAATTATAAAGAGTTCAGGGTGTGTAAGAAGAAGATTACGGGACAAAGGACAGAGGTGATGTACCCTTGTATTAAAAGAATGTAACCGAAGACAAGTCAAGGAGATACAACGAGTAGAGGCCCAATTCCCAAGTGGGGAGTTCGTGTTATAATTGATCTCACACGCAAGTTGAAGTAGGTTCGATTCCCGGCGGTGTCCTTAAAACACAAGAATATAACCATTAGTATGACTATTAATTTCCATAATTACAACTTGCAGCTGTCATTAATTCCAGACATTGTGGGCGCACATGACGTATAGTGTCAATTAATTTTCAAATTGTGTTCACTAACTACGTTAGTACAAAAATGCTCGTGCTAATAGCTTTGGAAAGGTAAGAAGAGGAGTATAAATGATTTGTGGTGATATGCCATAATTTCAGTTTGTCAATGCAAACATTGCTGCAACGTTAGAATACCGACGTTTGGGTAAACTTCAGAAGAAACCTTGTTAAAGAAATCTAGAAAAACCTAAAGCGTAAGTCAAAACTTTGTTCTTCTTGTTGGCATGATAAACAAGGTGATGTGGGTGTTGACATTCGGAAGTAGAGGGTGAATTCCACTCTTGCGTAACTGGGGTGTTGAAGAGAACCTGGAAGGGGTTCTTAATTTGCAGATGAATGTAAGTAATGTTTTTCCGCCGTTCGGCACCTAGGGGGTAAATTAGCTACACATTTAGAGGTTAACTTTTAAAAGGGTTTGGCTCTAAGTGGACTATTCCAAAGTATATACGGTGAGGGTGCTGCAGTTAGGTAACGAGATAATCAACTAACAATTCATTAACCTTCGGCAGTTAGGTAATAAACTATCTGCTATTTGGTAAGCTACCAAATAAAGTACTAATTTCAAAAGGGCTTGGAACTGGAAGACTATTATAAGGCATATATGATAAAAAGAAGGGTTGTTAAAGAATAAAATGGACAGGTTGACTACCGTAGAAATTCGATGGTATCTACATTAGCGGCACGCGTACGGCTTTACTAGTTTCATGCCTTCAACATTCGTTGTGTACTTCTTTGATTTCGACCTTCTGATATACCAAAAGTACACACATAGCGGGATTTACATTATACCAAAAAAAGTATATGATTTAAAATTTAACCAATAAATAGTTCAGTCACTAAATTTAAACTTAAACACGTAATAATAGGGATTACAAAAAATTATACATCGTTGCTTATCCCTTCATTTTTCTCGTATTTACTTTTTCAAATTATGCTTTGGGATTTTTTCTTCATGTCTGCATAAATTATATAAGTTGACTGATAAAAATCTGTTGTTTTGTCTTGGAAGTTATCATAACAATTATTTAATACATGCACTGATTTATATTTGGTTTTTGTTTTTGTACACATTTTATATTAGAATAAATCCGAGGTGTGTATAAATTAATATAACAAAACATGTATATATAACTAAATATAGAAAACGGTCATATAGTGAAAAACGTAATAGGGAGAGAATGAAAAATAAAAAAAAATTATTTAGGAAACAATACATATAAATAAAATTTAAGTCAAGAAAAAATAATGAACAAAACTCCAGCGAAAAACGACATAGAAGTATAGTAACAAATATTTAAAATGATGCTGCAAGCGATACGTGCACACAAATATATTTCCATATATAATAAATATTTGGAGAACGGAATAACATTAAGATGAATATAATTTCAGATGTTTATATATAGAATAGTAACTAACATTAAATTGGACATCATTTTTAAACATACCAAATGCACATTCTACAACAATCGATACAGACACTTAAAATGTTTTGCATGCTTTTGTGTTAAGGTGCTAATTGTATTAAGTTGTTTGTATTCTTTGTTGTTATATAAATTCGTATTGGTTTTTTTATTATTATTTTTTAATATGAAATGATTTTATTTGAAAAAAGAGAAATAAAACCAAAATTCTTTTTTCTTTGTATAAAATAAATTGATTTATATATATATATATATATATATGTATATATATATATATATATATATGTATATATATATATCTACATATATATACATATATATATATCCATATATATCCATATATATATATATATATATATATATATATATATATATATATATATATATATATATATATATTTATATCCGATTGATGTTAAAAAGTTGGAGATCTTACCTTTCACATTGGCGCAACGTCCATGAGGCAATTATCCATAGGGAGACCATAAAGACTAGTAATACCGTTCCAGGGCATATTGTCATCAGTGTCTTTAGCACGAATCTGAAACGATAAGTAATATATATTGTCAGTGTATGGTGTAACCAAATTTGTGTTGAAACTAATTAGCCTATCTATCAAATACATTTATTTCTTTTTGTATATATATACGGCGGCACCTCAATGGCGGAGTTGGTAAGGAGATTATGTCTTGCGTTTGCTTGTGCAAACCTAGGTTCAACTGGCGACTCGTAGTTCGACACAATTATTGACTGGTAGGTAGGGCCTCAATGCCCAGCCGCCCGGTCAAATCATCATCGTCATCATCATCATCGGCACTACAACCAGGATCCGGTCTTGGCCTTTTTTAGCAAGTCCTGAGGCTTGTTAAATTTTTCATAATAATTTGGTTTTCCGGGCAAGGTTATTAGCCGTGCGCTAAGCCCGGTGAAATACCACACCATTAACCTATAGGCTTCATAAAATCATTGGGAGAAACCTTGAGCATCCTTCGGAGCTTGGCTGATGGACCCAGTCGAAAAAAAAGTACTGACTCACCGCTATAGGTTCGCCCTTCCTGGGTAGAGTAAAATAAAAAATAAACAAATAAAAAATAAAAAAATAAAACCGTAAGAACTTTATAGATCGCAGGAATCGAAACTTTCTCGTTTACATGTGACATTTTGATGGCAACATATTTTCAATTAACTTAAGGAGTATGGACACAGTAGAATTTTCAAAAATCAATTTTTTTTGTGGCTTGAATGATGCCTCACTACCACAAGAATAAGATACTGTTCGGTTTATAGCAACAACAAAAAAAAAACGCTATATCATAAACTTTCCACCGACGTCAAATACCCTCCTGGTGCGGACTCGTTGTGTCAGCCCCACTGGAACAACTGTGTTTCTTGTCCAAATGACACAAAATTGTACCAACGATACACCAAACACGCTTATGCCCTCAACTTCGAAAAAGTCGCACCTACTGTTGGTACGCTAGGAAACTCAATTCTGGACATCTTTTTCGTGTCCAAAGATTTACTCCTCCAAGTATCGGCGGGTGTATCTGACCATAACTCTGTGACTACGTTCATTCGCAGCTATCGAGTATCGCGGGCTCATATCAGATACATATCCGATTATGGGCGCACAAACTGGGACAAGTTCAATGTCACATTGAACGAAAAACTTCACCAACTCTCTCTTCCCACTGACAGGAACCTAACGACGGTTGAGATAAATAACGCTGCAGCTCGGGTTCACGGGATTCTACTTGAAACTTCGGAGACTCATGTCACGAAGTACATACTTGAAAAGACCTATCAGATTCCACTTGACGACTTCACACTTCGTCACATGCGGGAGCGTAACAAGCTCTGCAGAATGATATATCGTCACCGCTTTAAGCAAAGGGAGCCATTATCGCGATCCATTATTCACAATATTGGCACAACGATAAAACAGAGAAGCCAAAACAATCGTACTCGACAATTGGAAGACATAGTGAAGGATATTCAGACGGACCAGATCGTTTATAAAAATATTAAAAAGATATGTCGCACTTCTCGTGTCACTGGCCCAATCATGCACAACGCTGTTGTTGTCTATATTGTCTTCAATAAAGCAAACATCATCGGAAATATCTTTGAAAATAATCACAAGCTCACTCTCGAGAATGGCGACCCGAACACTAATGCAATAATTAGTTCAGAGGTTCACAAGAAATTAGACAACTTTAACGAGCCAATAGTTGTCTTCAACCCAGCTAACAGTCCATACTTCGACGACAGAACTGATAATGATCACGGTTTCGTCACACCAAATACCCTACAGACCCAAGTTAAATCTCGAAACCGTAAGAAGTCACCCGGTATCGAAGGCTTTCTGCCTTATTCTTTATAAACCCCTCCAGTCTATTCAACCATGCCTACAACTTGGGGTACTTTCCTTAAGCTTGGAAGCATGCTGTTGTTTGTCCAGTAGCAAAAGTTTGGAGACCAACGTATCACCCCTTAAGCTTCCACCCCATTTCGGTCCTCACTTGCATCAGCAAAATATATCAAAAATTCATATACGAGTAGCTAAACAACTTTATCAATGCCAGGAACCTAATACTTGATTTCCAATTTGGATTTAGAAGAGCGCATAGCACCACTATGGCTCTCGACATATTTCAAAGCCATGTCTGTGCGCCCCTCTTTAATAAGGAACATACCATTGCGGTGAGCCTGGACATTGAAAAGGTTTTTAACACGACGTGGATCGAAGGTCTCGTCTTTAAATTATTGAACACTGGTTTAGTAGAACGCTGTGTAATATTATTTGCCACTTCGTTCGAAACAGAATCTTTCAAGTTTGAATGAATGGAAAGCTATCCCGAACTTTCAACGCCGCTGCAGACGTACCACAAGGCTGCATGTAGGCCCCATCCTATTTATTATCTGCACTTCAGATTTTCCTCGCCCTGTGGCCGGGAGAATAAATCAGATATGCTATGCGGATGACGTCGTAGTGTACACGTTACCCAAAAGCCCTAAGCTCGCAACAAATCGGCTCAACGGTCACCTGAACGAACTGTATCAGTATTACAGTCGATGGAAAATTCGACTTAATCCATCCAAAGCACTAGCAATAATTCTGAACAGTAAACACTCCAAACCTACTTCTCGATATTCAAAGAATATTCGAATGCAATTAGGAGGTACTACAATTGGACCACAAAACACAATGAATATCTTGGGGTAATATATACCCCAAAAATGAATTTCATCAAACATGTGACCCACATTCTTCAAAAGGGCCCCGGTCTATCTAAGCAACTGCACAGCATTTTGAAGTGGAGCAACAAAGTTGACACCAAAGTTAAATTTCTCTACTTTAAGCAACTAATCCGATCTGGAATATCGTACCCGTTTCCCATATGGTCCTGCACATCCTACCGGTCTTGTATGATTTCTTTCCCATGATCCCTCCATCCAAGTAGTTAGAGAACATTTGAACTAACCCTGTCCACACTAGATACCCCCACCCTTCATTTTCAGACATCTTGAAACCGAGCCGAACATCCTCATGGATGTGGGTGATTCTGCTTATCGTAAGATGAACAGAAGCCAAAGACAAGTTGAAGGACACATCTGTCCTTGTCTCGCCAGGTCGGACACTCGCCAACCCATGTTTTTTTTTACTCGTAGTGTAAGTGACAGCAGAAAGAAAAAGCTATGGATACTCTGTCTTCTTTCCACCACAAAAAATCTCTGAATGCCGATGTTTTTAAAGCCAATCTATGAAGAGATTTGAAATGATGGTATGCTGGCTTGTTGTTTGGGAGCCCACAATCAAAACCGGAAAATTACATGAGAAACTTCAAACGCGTTTTTCTCAAAACCACTTTATTTCGAATTGGCCAGTTTTTGTCCGATTGACTTCAAATTTTAACAGCGTCCTTCTATTACAATTTCGGATGGAATACGGATAAAATTGTCGATTAATTAAAAGCTGTTTGTTTTATGGAATCAAAATTTTGACCTTTAACTTCAAATGTCCGGCAGTTTTTGGAAAATCAATATTTTTAAAAATCCGTACGTGTTTCTCTGAATAATCCCATGCTGAATAATAAAAAAAGTGTAAAGCCATTGAGCACCTTATCAAAAAGATGACAGTGCACGTTGGCAGAAAATGTCTGCCACAAAAAAAATTTTTGTTACTTTGACGTGTGTACTAAATGTATTTATAATTACTTTTTTAAATAAATAATTTTTTATACAAAGAATAATGATGAATACGAGGTGCATATATTTATTTTGAGCCGTCTGTCAAGAATTTCTTCTTTTTTTTTATGATATAGGGTTACGTGGACGTTCCATACTTGCTGGCATACCCTGCTGTAATCATTAGCATAAACCGTCTACTTTCTTTCCTGCCACACTGTCAAATACCTAAATACTCATCACCTTCCCCATAATCAGAACAGATAAAGTGATAGACGCGAATGCCTATATACCCTAGTGCCAGAAATATTTCGTCCTCAAAATATTTCGATATCGATCTCAATACGTTCCGAAACAAATATGTTTCGATACATATATACTGTGACGCATATGACAATCAGCTGTGATATCTGGCAGGTCTCCAAAACAAAGTACTAGAATATTTTAGAAAGTACTGGAAAACTGGAGACTATGAGCAGTGGAAAATTCGAGGCTATGTAACGGACGAAAACGAAACACCGAAGGAGAATGACGCAAAACGGTATAAATACGTCGCACGCAGATTAAGCAAGTGAGTAAGCAGCGAGGAAGCGATAAGTAAGGAATCGGAGTAAAGAAACGATAGGAATTAAACGATAAGTCTCTAGTGAGAGAAGAGTCACCGAATTACTAGCGAAATATCAAGTAACAGGTTGTTATTATCAGAATTAGATAGTGCGTACAAAGAAAATCGATTTAACGGCTCTTATTTATTCAAATAATTAATCCAGCGAACCCTAGCTCGCTACAATGCTTATATCGAAATTGAGTTCTAATTAAAAAAGTTTTAAATTATAAATCCTTTATTGGGATTGTAATAGATTTCGAGCCTAAGCTGTTCCCAAACCAATACGTTGCGTTCACAATAGATACGAATCTCAATATGATTCGATCCCAATGTATTTCGGTCATGTTCGAGTATTCGACTTTTAAGAAAAATGTTTCAATTGCAATATATTTCGACTACAATAGATTTCTACACCACACTGTTTCGATCACAATGCGTTTCGATTATAATAGTTGAGCTCAGGCTGTTACGAAATCGATGAATAGATCAATGATCAATAGATCTCAATATGATTCTACCCTAAATTGTTTTCAGGGATCATTAATGCTGCTTCGATCCCAATGTATTTCAACTGTAATAGAGTTATAAACCAAAAGGCTTTGTACACAATAGGATACCAATTGGTTCAATTCTACTACAGAATTCGAGTCCAAACCAATAGGCTTCAATATGTTTTGATCGCAATATATTTCGACTGTAATAGATTTCTACACCAAATGTTTCGATCACAATGCGTTCCGATTATAATACTTTATCCCAAGATGTGACGAAGTCGATCAACAGATCAACGATCAATATATGTCAATATGATTCTACCTTAAAGTGTTTTGGCGGATTTATTTGTTGCGTATTGTAGGTTGATACTGGAGCGAAAGTTTGTTGGCCTTCGGTTGAAGGTTTTTGTTGCAGCGTTCCGCCGAACACTGCTAACACACAAGGACATCCAAAGAGCGAAACGGCACAATTAAACACGGAAGAAATTGTTTTTCAGTTATTTATTTTAGTTCTAACTTTATTTAGCACAACATACTATCTACTTCACACACCGGATTTCGCTACCCGCAACACACGACTTGAAATACATCCGAGTTACATTGAAACGCGATTCTTTACGTTATCGTATTCACGCGTTATGCCGATGACCTTCTCGTTGAGGTTTCTCAATGTCCGACCTCCTCGGTGGGACTCGCTGTCCTCCTACTCGGGACGGATATTCGATATATCCTTCTCGTCCCGGTGACGATCAAAATTAGACTACCCAATATACCTGATGTCTCGAGCGTTCGGGGTAGACTCGCCGTCTGCTCACACAGATACTCAGATTCAAAACTGGTATCTGTATCTATCCGGAAAAATTTCCCTATTTGCTCTGCTAACAGAACTTCCGAATTTCTGTTAGCAGCATGTTATCACATCCCCGGGGATATTTTGTAATTTCCTGAAAGGGGAAGGTCATCTTGCATACATCATCATTATCGCTAGCATTTCATCTCCACGGCCTTCTGTTTGCACAGAACATCTGGCGCCCAGACCGGAGATATTCGGCGATGGTTTGGACGTACAGCCCGTGGGTCTTATTTGAACTTGGTACCCGGAATCGAAATCCATTAGATCTTTATAATGGTGCGAAATTCTAGCGTGGCCGTGGGACCGGAGTATTGTCTTTGTTGGCTTAACTCCTCATAAATCATCGGATATCTCGTTGAGATATTATCGATTGCGATAGGTCGTGGCTGCCTTGTGTTGTTCAACGGATTTGGGTGGTCCTTGCATTAGATTACCCGCACGTGCATCCGTTGATCGGCTCATTCTTTGGTGATAGCAATTCTTTTGTATCGAATTTCGGAATTGCCGGTTCGATGAGATGTTCCTGGACGCAGGCAGGATGTATGGCATTTTGGGAATTGTTTTTAGGAACAGAACTCATGGATGTTTATACCTTTGTTTCAGGCATGATGAATTATTATTGTTGAACTTGACCTTAAAAGCTTTGAGCCCTATGGTGAGACTTTGGGACAGGCGTCTGTGGGCGCGTGCAACGTTCTCAGGTAAGTAAGTTCTTTGAAGGTAGGAACCTTACCTGCACGGAATTGTGCGTTCGTAGAACGCTACAGTGTTTTCACGGCAATTAATTTCTAAGTCAAACAGGTTTCAATCACAATAAGTCCAAACTGCAATAGGCAACAAGTCGAAAGTGTTCTCAAATTAATATGTTTCGACTAAAAAAGGTTTCGATCATAAAAGGATCCGATCAATAAAGATTCTGATCATAGTCGATTTCGACCACAATATGATTCCATCCCTATATATTTCAACTGTAATAGATTTCTAAACCAAATGGTTTCGATCACAATGCGTTCCGTTTATAATAGTTTATCCCGAGATGTTACGAATTCGAACAATATATCAACGGCCAATAGACGTCAATATGATTCTACCTCTAAGTGTTTTCACGGCAATATATTTCTAAGTCAAAAAGGTTTCAATCACAATAAGTCCCAACTGCAATAGGCAACAAGTCGAAAGTGTTCTCAAATTAATATGTTTCGACTAAAAAAAGTTTCGATCATAAAAGAATCCGGTCAATAAAGATTCTGATCATAGTCGATTTCGACCACAATATGATCCCACCCCTATATATTTCAACTGTAATAGATTTCTAAACCAAATGGTTTTGTTCACAATAGGTCACGAATTGGTTGAAATCTTTTACAGATTGTTGCGTTCACAAAAGATACCGACTTGAATATGTTTTGATCCCAATATATTTCGGTTGTATTCGACTTCTAAGGCAGAATGTTTCCCTGCCAATGTATTTCGACTGCAATAGATTTCTACATCAAAAGGTTTCGATCACAATGCGTTATGTTGATAATAGTTTATCCCAAGATGTTACGAAATCGATCAATAGATCAACGATCAATAGATGTCTATATGATTCTACCCTTAAGTGTTTTCTCGGCAATATATTTCTAGGTCAAAAAGGTTTCAGTCACAATAAGTCGCAACTGCAATAGGCAACAAGTCGAAAGTGTTCTCAAATTAATATGTTCCGACCAAAAACGTTCCGATCAATAAAGATTCTGATCATAATCAATTTTGATCACAATATCCTTCCATCCTGATGTATTTGAACTGTAATAGATTTATAAACCAAAATGTCTCGTTCACAATAGAATAACAACTGGTTGAACCGATTGGTTTCGACCACAACATATCCGGATAACAATTGATTTCGACCTCAATACATTTCGATCCCAATATACTTCAACTGTAATCGATTTCTAAACCAAAAGGTTTTGTTCACAATAGGTTACCAATTGATTCAACCAATTGCGGTCGATCACAACGGATTTGGATTACAATATATTCCGATCGCAATTAGTTCCGATCTCAATATATTTCAATCCCAATATATATTTTGCTGTAATAGATTTTTGAACCAAAATGTTTCGATCAGAATAGGTTACCGCTATAATAAAATAGATGAGTCCAATGTGTTACGTAATTAATAAGAGAGGTTCAATTAATCGGTTTCGATCACAACAGATCCTGATGTGAATATGTTTCCAGCCTTTATTTCATTTCATTCTTAATGGATTTCATTTGATTCTTAATAGATTTCTTAGTTAAATAGGTTTTAATCGCAATATGTATATATGTTTTAATTACGTTTCGATCGCAACGGATTCCAATTGTAATTGAGTTCGATCACAACATACCGATAACAATATATTCCGATCACAATAGATTCCGACCACAATAGATTCTGATCACAATGGATTCCGATCACAATAGTTTCCGATCACAATAGATTCCGAACTCAATATGTTTCGATTTATGAGTCAAAAAGTCTTCATTCACAATGAGTTCTAATTGTGATAGTAAACCAGTCCAAAGCGTTTCAAAACTCATATGTATACTGATCACAATAGATTTCGATATCAATAGACTGCACCTTATCAAATAGAAACCTATTTTGTTCGAGCCTATTAAGCCTGATAAAATGAGGTAAATGATCAAGACTTTATCAACAGAATTGAATTATTCACCGGACTCATAAGGACACTTCATCATCATCGTACAAGACCTACTTTCCATCTTCTCATATTTACGTAACATAATACATAGTTTTAAGTTATGTATAGCTTGTTTTTAAGCCAAAAATGATGTTAGTGCCCTCATCAAAACTAAGATTAAAACTACACAAGCAAACCATAGTAATTCCTTATTTTTGGAGATATAGCTCTACACAAGACGTAATCTATAACTATTTTGGAGCTATGGCTCTAAACGAGCCTATTCTTCTGGATTCTGGCAAATTAATCATCTCAAAATGAAATTATTCATTTTGCCGCAGTAAGTCAGATGTCAATTCCTTTCACTTTATAGCTAGTTTTATCTTCAAAAGAGGGGATTCTCGTTTCACGTTAGTATCTTCCGGAGAGGAGCGCTGTGGGTTATTTTTAATCCGCTATAAAACTCATTAATGAAATAACTTTAATGCAATCCACCGAGGGCCCACATTATCTTGCAAGAAATATGAAGCTCACTCTCCTCATTATTACTGGTACAGATTCGGGAAAGCGCCGAATATTTGACTCAACACAATAAAATACGAAATCCAATTAATATCCTCGGTCACAAATTAGGCCCGCACAACATGGCCCGAAGGTAAATTTTCTCAGGCGGATGTTTATCACTACATTACGTAACATAAAATAAATAACCTCGGCCGGATATTTGATCCCACACAACACAACAGAAAATAAATATTCTCGGCCGGATGTTTATCACCAGATCACGTACGATACATACAATCCCAAAATTAATCGGGCTGACACATAGATAGCGGTATTTATTATAATATAATGAGGTAGTACCAACCTTACAAAGATTAAGTTTCAAATTTGAAGCGGCTACGTTGTTTATTACTTGTTTGACAATAGTCAAATTTGACGTCATCAATAGTGAACGCTGCCAATGAATTTGTAAACATGGAAAAAATTGGTCATCGTTATGTGAATACTTTCAATCGGCTTCAAAGAAGGCAAAAACCGTTCCATCCATAATTATGGCTTCAGTTTTTTGGGATGTGCGTGGTATAATTTTCATTGATTACCTTGAAAAAGCAAATACCACCAACGGCGAGTATTTTGTGAACTTATTGTAGCGTTTGAGTGATGAAATTAGGTAAGAAAAGCCGCATTTGGCGAAAAAGAAAGTGTGTTCCATCACGACAATGCGCCTATTGCAGTATGCAACAGCCGGCGTCGGGAGTATTCATATAATAACATGTTTAAATAACTCTCAACCATCTGCACTCGAGGTGTTAGCTTGTATCACAACCAATTAGCTCGGTTTCGATTACGGCGAGCTGTGACACGAGGTAATGTGGGGCGAATTCAAGAGTACTGCTCCTGATCGGAGAACACCACAAACGCTCTGGAGAGAAGACGAGCGATGATAACGTTGTGGGCAGAACAAAAAACTGAACTCATGGCGCGATAGGAGATCGAGAACAAAGGAGCGAAGACAACACTAATAAACACAGGGTTTTTGTGAAGCTGATAGAAAAAAGTGAAACGTTGAATATTAAAAACAATCTTAAATAATTACGTATAAGTGTCGAAGACAATGCTGTAATCGACGATAATTGTGGGAACGAGGGAACACTCCAGTTTGACGGTTTGACTTGGAATAGGATCCTGATATCGCAGCCAAAGTTAGATCGAAGATCATGCAAATTAGGTAACTATAGCAACGCTAAAGAACTAAGGAAAACTAAAGGACAATTCTGAAATTTCAAGACGACCAATATAAGTTATGAATTCGTATAAATAAAATATTTTATCTTCAAATTCGGACTTCATTTACTTTCTGGAATCCTCTATCAGTCCTATGACAAAGGATCTCGATGGTAAACCCACTGCAAGTGAACTGTCTAAACTTCCACGAACAGCCATTAGTAGTTTCTGCGAAGGTTCGAATAAAAACACCGTCCACCAACCACACACCACAACACAGAATTAACAGCATCTGTTCACACATCCGTTATTCATCATCATCATCATCACCATCATCGGCACTACAACCAGGAGCCGGTCTTGGCCTTATTTAGCAAGTCCTGAGGCTTGTTAAATTTTCCAAAATGATTTTTTTTTTCGGGCAAGGTTATTAGTCTTGCGCCAGAGACTCCCCGACGGGGAATCGAACCCCGGTCCCCCGCGTGATAGACGGGTATAGTAACCACTATACTATCGAGGAGCCACACATCCGTTATTGCAGTGGCCAAAATCAATTATTTGAGATACGAATTACTTCCTCATGCACCCTATTCGCCAGATTTAGCACCCTCGGACTATTTTCTCTTCCCAAACTTGAAGAAATGGCTCGGTGGTAAAAGATTTGCCAACGATGAAGAGGTGATCTTGGCAGTAGACAGTTATTTTGAGGAGCTCGACGTTTCTTACTATAAACATGGTGCCGAAGCTATTGAATATCGCTGGGAAAATTGTATCGAGCTAAAATGAGACTATGTTGAGAAATAAATAAGGTTTTTGCCGAATATGTTGTGTTTTCTTTGTCAGGCTGATTAATACGGGGAATGGCCTCGTAACATAAGATAAATATTCTCAGCCATATATGTAACCCCATATATACCAATACAAAATAAATATTCTCAGAAGATATTTAATCCTACACAACACAACATGAATTAGGCATTCCCGGTCCGAATTCTTCTCCAAATAAATAACCAACCCAGCGTTCAAACCACAGATTCGGATCATAAATACAACACATCACAATTCAGAGCAAACAGCTGCGAACTGAGTGATTAAGATCACAAAGAAAAGTGAATAGACTGATCATACACACCCAAGGGCGATCATGAAATGGCAAGGTTGTCCTGTGAGTAGGGCGTTAGAATATACTCACAGCTAGGCCGACTTGTGGTAAGAGGCGATGAAAGGCAGAGTGGTACGTGGGGTCCTAAGGCCCTGTCACCCGGTGAAATACCACTCCATCAAGCTATAGGCTCCGTGAAATGGTAAGGAGCAATCCCTGTCCATCTTCCGAAGCTTGTCTGATGGACATGTGGGGGTTCTCTAATATCGCGCTGAGAACCAACCACAAAAACAACCCACAATTCTAACCACAAGAACCACACACAACGCCAACCTCAACTCCTTTTGTTGACATCATCATCCTCATCATCATCATCATCATCGGCACTACAACCGGGAACCGGTCTTGGCCTTATTTAGCAAGTCCTGAGGCTTGTTAAATTTTCCATAATGATTTGTTTTTTTCTGGGCAAGGTCATTAGTCTTGCGCCAGAGGCTCCCCGGCGGGAGCGTGACAGGCGGGTATACTAACCACTATACTATCGAGGAGGCTTTTGTTGGCCTACACCACCTGTAAACATTACCCGTCCCAAGGGCATCATATCATGCAGATAATGCATCACGGAATTCATCAATTCATGCAGATAATGCATCTCTAGAATTCATCTTTTCATGCAGATGATGCATCATTATAATTTCCCTAAAAAGAACTCCTAACATGCAACATACATAGGGAAACTTATCGGCGGCCCTGTCAGCCAGGGTTTCCAGCCACACACGTGCGCAGCACATTTTCCCGGCTTATCCTCATTCACGGCGGCCTTTTGTCCAGCCGAGAAAAGCAGTCCACGCATCGCGTGTCTAGTCGCCGAGAATCAAATTCTCCTGCATGTAAACATGCACACAGGGAATTCGACCCTTTCCACGGTCATGGATGCCGTGCACAACCAGCGTTGTGCAAGTATCTCATTTTCTAGTAGCACAGGTTTCACTAATGGCGAGTACGTCTCT
This sequence comes from Microdon myrmicae, assembly GCA_963931805.1. Lineage (NCBI taxonomy): Eukaryota > Metazoa > Arthropoda > Insecta > Diptera > Syrphidae > Microdon > Microdon myrmicae. The sequence continues at coordinate 32,636,354 of OZ007502.1, forward strand.
CTCTCTCTCTCAAACCACCCTTAGCGGACGACCGACTCCGCACGACTGATTTACAAAGAATAGAAATTCAACCGCAGCCGGGTACGGTCACAAACATTGCTGTGAGTCGAGCTTCAACCCCTAGCGGGTACACACGAATCGTGGGGCAACCACCGTCAAATGCAAGTCGCGCAACAAAAGTCGTTAACAAATAGCGGAGAGATTCGTCGAGTTTAATCGTTTGTAGAAATAAATTGAACAATGCGGAGTGAATTACCTGTATAGCTAAGTTGAACAATGCGGAGTGAATTGCCCGTGTGGCTAAGTTGAACAATGCGGAGTGAATTGCCTGCGTGGCTAAGTGAAACAATTCGAAGTGAATTACTGTGTAGCTTAATTTTTGTTTTAGTATCACAGGCAAGTAAATTAACAAACATTTAATCAGAGAAAGGAGCGAGCAGATAGTTAGACTTAATTGTTTTGTGGTTGAATTTTTACGTTTTAGTAGTCAGAAGTGATTCATCAAGATTTTGAAACAATTTACAAAGTTTATTAACAGTTTAATATTTAAGTTTAAAAAGGAAATGTTGAGAATAAAAACCTTGATTACAAGCCACATCATAGTGTTTCATTTCTATTAATTTGGTGGACGTTTCGCGCAAGTCGTCTAGTAGTGGACTTTATGTGAACCCGTCCCCGTGCCGGCACATAACATAAAGAAAGGGGGAACCATCGAAAACACAACATTCAAAACCCCCCTTACCCCCACAGACCGATTCGAGAAAAGGTTGGTTTAGGTGGTAGTCGGTCCCAAGGTGAAATACCACCCCGTCACGCCGTACATTCCGCGATATCGTCGGAAGAAATCTTCGACTATGTTTCGGATGTATGGCTGATGGCCCAGACTGACACGGAGATAAGTCATGATGGTACCTTCTGAGATAAAGAATTGCGGAGGTTAAATACTTTCCCATTCGCATCTCCACGGAGGGACTATGTCAGAGGCAACATCAAGCAAATATTATGACAAATAACCGAAATTTAAGAAATTCGTCATTGCGTAATCGGGATCATTTTTGACGGCCGGTCAACGATTGATTGATAACGCCATTTTGTAACATCAGGGGCATTGGTTTCACCAATACGAATGTAAACGCCGTCCACCAACATTCGCAAACAGCGAAACTTGATATCCTTGCCCTAACTGAAACCCAGCTCGATACGACAACTGATTCGACAAACCTTCGTTGCTCAGGATACGACTTACATTATTTTTAAGGGCGGCATCTGCGGTCCGATCTGGCTTGCCAAAGGATGGTGGCATTGGAACCCAATAACATATACATCATGTAATCGAGGGTCATTTTGAAGAACTCGTTTAAATTTCTTTGTTGCCTTTACCGCCCCCCGAATGACGATCGACCAGCGACGTTTTTCCAATACCTTTCACATACCGGCGACTAGATACAGATCAATCACCCAGCCCCTGAAATGTTCGTCCTTGGAGATTTTAATGTACACAATTCTAGCTGGTTGGTGCCTTCTAATAGAACCGACGAGACTGGGAGGCTGGCGGAGACGTTCGTTGTTAGCTGCAATTTGACTCAACTTGTGGAGAAACCTACGCGAGTGCCGGCTACCCAAGGGGATTATCCGAAGAGCCTGGATCTGTTTTTGACATCCGAACCGATGATTTATGCTGTGGAGGTTACTGCGGCACTGAGAAACTCAAATCACTGCATTTCAAGTGAATAGCTGACCTATGCAACTTCACCATGTATGGAGGTATGGAACTGCCAACAGGGATGATTTGCAAGATTTCTTCGCATCCTTTCCGTGGTCGGAGGTGTGCTTTGGAGACTCAGATGTTAACACATGCGCGTAGTCCATGACAGAGATTATTCTTCTCGGGATGGAGCTCTACATTCCGCATTCCATCAAACGAAGTTCATCTGATAAGCCTTGGTTTGACGGGTGACGGGAAGCGGGATGTCAGTCGCCAATTCAAAAGATAGAGCTAATGTCACGAATTCATTTTTTTTGATTTATTTGGTGATCACGTGGAATGTTTGATGATGACGGTGAAGTGTTCCGCCGAACACTGTTCGCAAAATAAACACAACGAAGTGAATCTGCCACAAATGAAATTTCGGTTTTTTTATTTACTTTGTTAATTTGTCTCTTTATTACAGGAAATACCAATGATTTACAATCCCTTACGGATAAACACTTAAAGAAGAACACTTAGGTACAAAACGCTAGGAACGCACACTACAGCTATGGTTTTAAATAACACTTCTTTTATTACATGCAGACGTTTGATATTTCGTCCTTTAGCACTGGTGAAAGAGTATGTAATGTTCGGTTAATTTAACGGGTTTCGCGGCGCGGACTAACCTCCTCGTTCGGGTTCTCTGTGACGACACACGAAACGACTCTCGTGATAATGGAGGATCTGACCTCTGTGAACGTTACTTGACGACTGTTCTTGAAGTAGACTGCTAATTGACCACTGTCTATCGCGACGGTTGCGTTGCGCGGATCTTGTATCTCGGATTTTCTCTCTGGTTGATCTTAGCACGTGTGCTAATAGATCTATTGTTTTCTCATGCAGCGAAGGTCATGTGAAAACGGAATTGAGAAGAGAGGAAGGAACAAAGGGGCATCATAGGATTATTGTGTAGCTGCTTAATAGCCGGCAACGCAATTAGGACAATGGTGCTATAAGGGATTTCGGTGTACAGGGTAATTGGGTCCCGTATCTTAGCCAGCGGCAAGGCTCGGATTATATTTGCACCAGGTAACGCTGGCTAACAGGGGCGCCGATCAGGTTTTAGAACTTACGACGCCTGTATGATGTGTAGAATTATTTTTAGGAATTTAGGACGATGCGTTAAATGTCCTGGGTAAGGCAATGTTTGCCAGTTTGTTGTATCCTTAGATCGCCGTGCAGGCGTAGGACGATTGGTCGGACTTGTGACCCACGTGTTTGTGGGCTCGTGGGGTTGTTGCCACCCAGATGTATGTTACCTCTGTTTCAGGTGTGGTGGAGGACTTTTGAGGATACGTATCTGGGGGCACGTGTAATTTATCTTTAGGTGAGTGTGTTCCCTGGTGGAACGACGACATCTCGACCAATAGTGGATTGTGTGGTTCGTAGAGCCGCCACAAGCCCATGTTTCGCATCCGTATAGAACAATCGGCATGATTATGGTTCTATAGACACGGAGCTTTATATTACGTGATTGCAGTTTGGATTTCAGCAGTTTACTGACTGCATGCCAACTAGCGTTGCCGGAGTGTAGTCTTTTGTTAATTTCCTTCGACATTTCGTTACTGGCCGTCACTATTGTTCCCAGATATTTAAATTCCTTGACGTTTTCAAATATCTTGCCCCTGATGTTTATGTGTGATCTCTGAGATCCACCTACCCTCGCCGTAATCATCGGATCGGATAATCGAACGTGGAAGGAGAGCGCACAGGACAGGGAACAATGGTGGAGCCGAGTCGGTGAGGTCATGAACTTCCGGGTTCCTACAGGCCAGTCAATTATTATATTATTCATTTATTTCTAGGCCCACTTCTTCTGCCGCTTGTATGATGATTTCACTGTTTTATTTACAGTCTCTAGATTATCGCCCAAAACGGTGATTTCATCCGCATATGCGAGCACTTATGTGACCCTGTTCAGGGATGATCCGGCCATGTTGTCGTCTTGTACCTTTCTGATGACATACTCGAGGACAAGATGAAAGAGACATGGTGAGAGGCCATCGCCCTGTTTTAATCCGTCCCGGATTTCAAATTGTTCTGAGAGGTGGTTTTCTATTCTAACTCACCCTTTGTTTTCATTCATGCAGAGTTGAATGAGGGCGGCATATTTTTTCGCGATTCCCAGCTCAACTACAATATGGTAGAGTCTTTGCCGTGCGACTGAGTCGTAGGCTTTTTTGAAGTCAACGAACAGTTGGTGAACCGTCTCTCCGTATTCTCACTTCTTTTCCAGTAGTTGCCTTATTGTGAACATTTGGTTGCTTGTTGACCGGTTTCTACGGAGTCCGCATTGGTAGTCTCCCAATATTTCCTCTGCGTACGGTATGGTTCTCGCCAGTATGACATTTGTTAGTATTTTGTATGTAATTGGCAGCAAGTATCTTCCTTTGTAGTTTTGGCAGTCAGATTTGTCCCGTTTTTGGAAATGGGGACGACTATTGAGGTTTTCCATTCTTCCGGAATGACTTCCTTATCCCATATTGTTTTAATCAGTTGGTGGATCTTTCGAGCAGTTGCCTCTCGTCCATGTTTCACAAGCTCTGTCGGCATGCAGTTGACTCCGGGAGCCTTGTTGTTATTCAAACGGTTTATTGCGTCTAACCCTTCGTCGAAAGACGGCTCTGGGATCTGAGGCTCGGCTGTATGTAGTCTGGTGCGTTTATTTGTGATTGATGGGTGCGCACATTGAGCAGGTTTTCAAAGTACTGCTTCCATCTTGTCACGATATTGTTTGTTTCTGTCACCAGACAGCCGTTTGTGGATTATTTTGGCTCTCTCTCGGTAGCCATTTCTAATTGAATTTGTCCCGGTATACATACCTCTGATATTCTTTGCTCTGGCATTTTCTAGGATTTTTTTGATCCGAGTCTTCTCCTATTCGCGTTTTTTGCGTTTGAAAAGTCTCGTTATCTCTTTCCGAATTGTCGCGTATCTTTCTGCGTTGACCTCATTATATCTTTCTAAGTGGATCATTCTGAGGCGCTTACGTTGTTCGATCTTTGACCTGCATTCATCGTCAAACCAAGGTTTGGACTTAATTGTTTTCTTAAATCCTAATACCTTTTGGGCTGTTTGTTTGATTGTGTCTCTCATCGATGCCCGTTTAGTTCCCAGAGTAGTGGTTTCCTCTTCCTCACTACTCCCATTCTCCATGATCTATTCGTTAGTTCCTCTTGATATTCAGCCCTTTTGCATAGATCTTTTAGTTTATCAATGTCGATGATAATATAATTGTTGACACGCCTTGTAATGTGACCGTCTCAAAAGAGGTACCTTACTGTTGGCCACTCAAGCATCTGTAAAAATTATCAAAAATCAATAATCGTAGAATTTTCATAAACTATATGAGCGTAGTTTGAGCCCCTACTAGAATCATCCATGAAAGTCCAAATTTGACAAAATGGCGGTCATGCAAACTTTAGGTACCGACTTTCGCATTTTTTCCCCTCTTAGCGTTGAATAAACAAAAATTGTGAAAGGTCACCTACATTTATGTTTAGACTCCAATAAATTTAGTTTACTTTTAAATAAAACAAAAACAGATACATCGAGTAATGAGATATCGTGGAGACCAATATGATATCGTGGAGACCAATATGAAAAACATGGTTTCGAGAAGAACGCGTTTAAAGTTTCAAAGTGCTATACGAGGGTGGGGTGAAAAGTTTCCGGCCTGACCTACAGATGGCACCAGCAGGTGTAATTACTATGTCAGGTTCTATAGTACTGTGGGGTTCTCTATACTACATGGAGAACCGACCCACAATTCCAACCTAATTTCGAACGCTAACAGCGTGTCACATCAACCCCTATGCCACCGTTCATGCTATTCACCTGGAATATCATATTTCCCAAATGGTCGCATAGCTGAATTCATTCTTTTATGCAGATAATGCGTAATTGAATTCAGCTACCTTTTTGCCATACGGCAACTCCATTTTGCTAGCCCATGAGATTTCCACCGGAAATCACATCATGTCGGTTAGCAACAACAAGTCGAATCAGACGACACTGTTGCATAATCAGGCAACCGCTGGGGAATTTATCAAAATATTTAATTAGTTCTCACGATAAATTACCCTAACCAATTCGACGTCACTTCGGCTTTTCCGCAGATCATCCATTCGCTTGGGATCAATGATCTCTTTTCGCAGGTGAATAGCACCGGCTACATTTCCTCTCCTCCATAATTCCGTCACTCACCATTTCAATGCACTCTGAGACCACCACAGCCATAGCACTGGGGCAGTAGGTCATTCTCAGGAACTACATTTGATACAAGCGCACAAGCTAAGCCACCCCGAAGTAATTGCGCTATTTCTTTTGTTCTTTTCATCCTTCGCATGTCCAGCGACTGTCGAATGATGCGCGAGTATTATTCACCTCACTGAGACATGCAAATGAGAAGATTCATGAAAAGAGCGCAATGATGATTGGCTAATAGCAGTGCAAATATAGAATCCAGATTTTTCATCCCTAATGGAGATCAATCGTTACTCAATCACCATCGCGGGCAGTCACGCCGCCGCTCGAGTCTAAATTTTAATTACTGCAGTTGCCAGTCAGTCACATCGCAATCACCATCGTGCTAGGTCACGTCGCCCACAAGTATCTGAAACGCCATCCAACATACTCGCCGCAGTACTCTCAACAAGTTTTTAGTTCCTTGTGTATTATTGGCCAAATCGTACTTTTACAATAATTACATTGTGTCGTGATCACTTCCTGTGTAAATACAAATACAAGTCCTTCCATTTAAATCTAGTGATAATTTATTGTAATGTAAAATAAAAGAAACCATTATATTAACAAATAAAAAAAAAAAAAAACAACTAAATTAAAACTTTCCTTTGTGTTTAGATTTTTGATATTATTTATCGTGACGTTGTGGGGAAGAAAGTGAACCAAGTGCCCGTGTCAGGTGCAATACTTCGTACCCCCACAGTACTATATCTCATTAGCTTATATATACATTTTCAGGTCGATTGCTCTGTTAGTAGATATTTGAGCGCGTACTGACTACGACGCCTCGAAGTGAAAAATAAACGACCTCACTTGATCTCGGTATGCTGTAACTTTTTTATAAAATTATTTTTTCAAAAACGGTTTTGGGGGAGCTCTCAAAAAATGAAAAAAAACAACAAAAAAAACCATTTTTTAAACTTCTTGTGACAACCTCCACTTAACATTTTAGCTCTTACAAAATTTTCGAGTAATGGAATATCGTTCATTGTTTTGGTTTCTTTTTTATAAGGTGCGCACTGTAAAAGGAACTTTTATATACTTGTACGAGACATTCTTATATGATCATCATATCTTTATACAAAGACACAGAACATAATCCCAATTAAAAGACTTACTGCAGTAACTTAATTAGACAATATTTTGATATACGATCTTAACAAAATGCTTACCTTGTATTAAAATTAATTCTATTTAATGCTCCTATGCTTCGCGATGATGCGTCCGTAAACAGCTTCGAATGCAGTAACATAACCCGACATATTAGATATAATCGCAGGAACATAGGTAATGATAAAGCTACATCATACGGCACTATCTCAGTGCCAATGGCTTTGTTTTTATTAGCCAATTTCGTCGTCCACAAGAAGTAATATTCACCAGGAATTGGATGTATAGCGCATATAAAAAGTTCTAAGCCTATTTGACTAATTCGTTGCCATGTCATTGCGATCCTCCAATCATCTGCACAGTTATCGATCATGAACAACTGTAAAAACATATAAAACATTTGATTAAAATTTATCACAATCAAATATCATGAGAAATAATTTCTACAATACTTTACACACCACTTTCAAATATATATATATATATATATATATATATATATATATATATATATATATATATACATATATATATAAATATATATATATATATATATATATATATATATATATATATATATATATATATATATATATATATATCAAATTTAGTTATAGTAAAAATAAAAGTTCTACATAGGTGAGAATATATCATACAAACCGTCATAAGACAGAAAGTTTGGGTAAATATAAATTATATAAAAGTTGCTAATGAAAAGGGAAAGAAGGGAAAAATAACAATTAATACAAAACTTAAATTCACTTTGATATTAAATATAATATATATTCATTCTCCCCTTCACTCTCTCTCTCTTTCTCTCTGTCCCCCTCTCTTTTTCTCTTTCACTTTCTACTGGAGGATTGAGCTTGATATATACCAAAAAATCCTCCAAATTCGTAAAGTCCTGCAATGAATACAACTTAAAATATCATTATTAGCAAATAATTGATTACGATGCGTCGGTCCTTTTTTTGTTCCTTAAAAGTTTATCGTTCGACAATTTAATTATATGTCTTTTACATATAAGCTGAATAATTACAAATAACGCCGCTAAACATTCTAATAGAAAAAAAAGTACAACAAATTGTTTATTGTTTTTTTTCCTAAGGTTTTTACCGTTGAATTAATTTTCAGGTAATTGTGATCCTATCGAATTCGGAAATAAATAAAATTATAAAGTGCATATAATTTGTGTTAAGCAAATTCAAAACAATTAAGGGACACAACATTTTAATTTTCAGTATTTATATTAACATACCACAAAGTTTGCAGCGTGCTTGTAAGTTTTACGAGGTTTGCTCAAAAACTACTTGCCTCTCAAGTGCATTCTTATTTGAATTACATACATTGAGTAGAATGTGGATTTAGAGGCCTTGGAAGTCCACGGAGAATTTATTTCTACGCCAAGTTATTTTTATAGGGAGACTATTTACAGGTAGCGTTTCTTTTATAAAATCATAGCAAAGACTCTGTAATTTTGGAGCATTCCTTGTAAAACGTAAATTGCGGATGCCAGTAAGAACAAAAATATAAAATGAGCATATAACCCATAATAATAATCAAAATCACATGCTATATACAATATATATACATATATATACAATATATATACATATATATATATATATATATATATATATATATATATATATATATATATATATATATACTACTGTTATTTGTTATTAGTTACTATCACTGTTGGGAATTGTTGATAAAAATTTCATGACATTTGTTTTATTAGATTAAAAAATACATTGTTCTATTAAAATAAAAACTATCAACAATCGTTGTGGAAACAAAAGCTCGAAAAAACGAGAACTGAATCATTAAGGGGTTGGGGAACTCGAAAATGAAAATATTTTTCTATCTTAGTAGTACACGGCGGGTCACCTAAACTTTGGGGGTTGTTGCAGCTGCCACTAGGTTGTCACCGTTATTTATATATTTATTTTAATATATTCTTGTCTAACACTTATACTTTACCAATATCATCCTTGATATTCCGACTTCATCGCCCACAACAAAAAAAAAAAAAAAAAACTATATCATTGTACAACATCATCATCATCGTCATCAACTGCACTACAACCGAGAACCGGTCTTGGCCTTATTTAGCAAGTCCTGAGACTTGTTAAATTTTCCATAATGATTTGTTTTTTTTTTTTTTCGGGCAAGGTCATTAGTCTTGCGCCGGAGGCTCCCCGACATTGTACAACAAGGAGCCGGAAATCAAGCACCCTAACAGCGACACGAGATTTTCATTATGTTTTATATTCATTCCCGACTTTCTTCACTGATCCCCACACCACACAAAATGCCTGTTCCCCGGCACTACACAACACAATGAGTTCCAGAAAGGAATATTCGGTCTCGGCCGGGGACATAATATATTCAATATATAGTTTTGCAAAAAATTATAGACTCAAACATAAGTTTTCAGTTTTCTTGGAATGAGTAAATAAACTTTCATTACTAGTTTTATGACAAAATGTTGTCAACCGACACCAACTCAGGGAAAACCCGTGAATGGCTTAATTGTTTTTTTTATCAGGAATGGTAATTAATTTTCTGGAAATATCCAAATTTCGCCTACGGAAAAGTATCAACTCAAGACATTTATATTTTAATTTTTTGTATAATGTATATACTAGGTATATGCATCCGTTTTTTCCTATTTCTTTGGTAAACGAAATACGTAAAATTAATTTTATTTTAATCAAAATATTGACCATCGGCTTCTACACATTTCCATACCCATCTTTCAGTTCATTTATGAATAGCATGCCAGAAAAACGGTTGGCCTTTCGCGCCAAACTATTCGTCCAGACATTTTCCAACTTCCTTGAAATTGGTGAAATGCTGCTCTGCGAGCGCGTGCCTCATTGATACGAAGAGATTATAGTCAGATGGTGCCAAGTGGAGTACGGCTGGTGCATAAGGATGTTCCATCCAACCGATTTCAAGGTGTCTTTCACTAGTTTTGCTGTGTGCTACGTACTTTTCGCTGGCGCTATCTCTTAGTTAACCCGGAAAAAACTTATACATACGCCTGGTATTGATCTTTCCCATTGCTCGTAACCATCTGCTGATTGTTTCTTGTGACACATGTAATGCTTCTGCTAATTGCCGTTGAGTTTGAGTTGGGTCATCATCCAATAACTCCTGCAATTGCTCGTCTTCACATGTTTGCGGTTTACCAGAGCGCTCACTGTCTTTCACATTAAAATCACAACTTTTAAACTGTCGAAACAATGTCTCACATGTTCTAATTGATGGAGTGTGTTCACAATATGTTTCTACCAGCAAATGATGACTTTCAACAGCCTTCTTCTTTTGATTAAATAAGAAAAGCAATGCGTGCCGCAAATATTCTTTTTCAGACCCAAAACTTGACACGATCACTGAACTTTAAAATAAAGACGCTAGTTTTTGGCCGACTCAACCTGTATGTGTTTGTAGTTAAATCTTAGACGAACAAAATGACGTATCTGTCAAATTAATACGCCGCGTACTTTTCGCTGGCGCCATATCTTAGTTAAACCCGAAAAAACATATGCATACAGCTGGTATATGTATAGCATTCTTGTAGAACACCTAATACTTATCTTGTGTCACAACCGTAGGACTAACAACAATTTACTCCTATTACGTTTTATTGTGATACAATAAAACGGGGTAGATCAAGAGAACAGTACTAAAATACTGATCTTGATCGGAGATAGGAGAACAAAGGAGAAGAATGACAATTGATAATTGAAGTTAACGAGAACAAAGATAGACATCAACGAAGAGGCGTTTTTCTTGCCTTTTTTGAACAAAGAGGTTGTGCGCGCCAGTACGTCAGCAATTAATCGTCCTTTGATATTAACCATCAAATCCTACGGAGTCCAAAAACCTTATCAGCCCAGATATTGAAGTCGATTAGAAACAAAGCAACATACCTGTAATAACAGAAAAATAAGAACAACTAGCGGGAACAGGGTCCTTTGGCGCGTGTAGATTTCTGAGATCTGCATTTTGATACCTAGATTAGAACTGTGCTGCAATATATGCCATTCTATAACCGAATTAAGTAATATGGACGAGAGGATATTATTGCTACTTAACAAAATACAAAGGAAAACTAGTGGATGGCGAAAGTCCAGCTACTTGCAACAAGACTAATAATTTACATAAAAATATCATTGGCACTCTTGTCCACCAAAAAACGGTAATCACATCATATATAAATTCCAGTGAAATAAAGCCACGAAGCCCGGATAAACATCTGAGACAAAAACTCTATTGGGGTTCCGTTTTCATTAAACCCAGTTACATGAAACATATCCTGCACGGAACATTAACACGCTATCGGCGGGAAGGGTGTTAATACCCTTTCCACTGGCTGGCACCAATCGGCGTATCTGGTGTCATTTGCTATTGTGCAGGATGCACGCTAATCGTAAGAAAAGCATTTACTAATGCTTTTTTCATTTAATGACATTTTTGTTTTGCACAAGTTTATGTAACTTGGTTGTTTTGTATGTCTTAGGCCCCCCTCCCCCGCGCTTTTGACTGATTACCTGTCGGTGGCGCGTTAAATCTTACTTTGGTAGAAATATCCTGCATGGCAAAAATAGTGCCGCGGTTGAATATATAAGATATATAAGTCTGTACCAAGGAGGGCAATAGGATATACAAAAATATCTCTAGCACCAATATCCAACAATAAACAAGAACCCAAGAATAACAACGGCCTGCGAAATTATTTCCAACTGATATTTGGTAATTTATAGTTTCGAACTAGATAATCTTGTGCGTGGTTCTAGTGTTTATGAAGAGTATGGGAATCGCCTTGGCTAGCGGTCGCGCTCGACTTTGTCGTCAGTACAGCCATGAGCGAGCAAGAGGTACGTACGTCTGTTGCGAAACAGATTAATATAAAATTTTTTAAAAATGAAGGCGTTAAACCCTCGGAAATGTTGTCTCGATTGAAGGATTAGTGATGATACAGTCTCAGGATCGTGTGTATACGTGGAACAGAGAATTTAAAAGTGGGCGAGAACGTAACGAAAACGAAAGTCATAACCGACGCCCAAGGACAAGTCGTACAGATTACAACATCCGTGCCGTTCGAGAGCTTATTGAAGGTGATCGCCGCCTAACTGTTGCAGAATTGTCATCAGCCATGGTTCAATCTATTATCACTGATGATCTTAGCTTCAAAGAAATTACTGCTCGATTGGTTCCGAGGTTATTGACCGTAAATCTAAAACAGGTCAGGTCGGAGATCAATGTAAGACTTCGGGATCGATTTTGACAAGAAGGGTAGGATTTAAAGCGTATCGTCACATGCGGTGAGATGTGGACACACCATTATACTTCCGAGACGAAAATGGGAAGTAAGGATGGAGGCCGCCCAGTGAAGACCAAAACACGCCTCTCAGCCGGAAAAGTTCTTGCAGCGATTTTTTTCGACTCAAAGGGGTTTTAATCATTAATTTTCTTCACGAAGAATGAACAGTGAATGCAGGTTAGTACTGTCAGCTGTTACGGTCGGCAAAAGCTGCATATCGAAACAAAAGAAAAAGTATCCTCATTCCAGATATCATCCTTCTTCATGACAACGTCAGGCCTCACACCGTGGCCTTGACAAGGGATACATTGGAAGAAATAGGCTGGGATACCCTCGAAAACCCTCTCGCCCGTCTCCCTGTGACTTTTTTTTCTTCGCACCCTTGAAGGAATCACTTGGATGAAAAAAATTCGAAAGTAATGAAGAAGTCCAGCAGTACGGGCGCAATTGGCTAACAACTCGCCCTAAATTTTTCTACGAACAAGGGATATTAAAGCTTCCAAATCGGTGGCAAAAGTATGTAGATCACGCAGGAGCCTATATTAAAAAATGTTGATAGTAAAGTTATCTGTAACATTATTGACGGGTCAGGGCAAGGGAGAAAGGTTAGTCACTCGCTTTCTAAGTATTGCGCCCATAGCTTTATTCCTTATTTCGTTTTCAAAACATAAGTATCCCCCCTATTATTCAATAAATGTATAAAAAGATATTTGCGTTTATATTTGATTCACCCTCGTACTTTGCCTGGGTCGTTTGCAACCGTGTATATCACTTGTTTGATATTTGCACCTGACCGAACCAACTGAAATACGAAAGCTCTCGCCCAAGCCATTCGCATTGTACAACCGATTGGTGCTTTGATGTGACGTCTGTCGGTACTTTGTCGCTACGTCCAATTGGTTGGCGTTCTGTCGTTACGACCAATTGGTTGACGCTTTGATGGAAGTTATGGTAGATGGCGTGTCCATTGCCTTCGAAGATGCCGGCGGCGCCTCATGCCAGATGTGACACTTGGTCTTGGGCATGGAGAGAGAAGATGTGTCGGTAATGTGATAGCGTACAGCTTGGAAGGTAGAAGTGTCGCACGCCAGTGCAGTGCATGTTATCTCATCGTGTGGCTTGTGCAATGAGACAATCAATGGAAAGAATTTCATTGATTATGAGTTGGCAATGTGTTGTTGCTTGTGCAATCAGCAAAGTGGGACAATCACCCGGTAGGATCAAGGAACGCCCAACTCAATATAGCTGACTCAGGGTAGGCACATGGTCCAAGTCCAAGTGAGGATGCATAGTTCTATTGACCAAAAGGTCTCCACTCACTTGCCGCTAGCATAGTTTGTAGTTTTTTTTATAACAAGGGGCATACCTATAGCGACTGCCTCACCAGGAAAAATACTCCTTTCTGCACGGTCTGTAAAACCTAAAACCCCGACATTGGGGACTATGCGGAAGTCAGGAAACCGCACACATATTAACAACTCGATTCCAAATAGAAACCCCTTCAAGGAACGGAATCTCAACCGGGTCCCCTCCACAGATTCCCCGAACAGCGATCGTACGGATACCATGCGTACGATTTACAATATAAGAAAAACCTGTGATTTTTGTAATAGACGCGATCGTGACGTGTTAGAATGTCACCAAAAGGCTAAATGGGAATCTCGAAACCAGGGAAACGCACCAACGCCGACCCGAAAAGTCCAGTCTCGACAAAATTAAAAAATACTTTCCATTTGGGGAACCCTCAGCTGCCACCAACTAGTGTACCCACCATTAATTTTCCATTAGATACAGGTCTAAACGATCATGTTAAACTAGTGGTGGACACATGCGCTGAGGTAAGCACCATTACTAAACAAGCACTTAACTCAAAACATATCAATATCAACAAAAACGATACATGCCCCCTACAAACACTATACGGAACAGGGAACACCCTCAGGAGTTGCCAGGGAAACTTTGACCTAGAAAAATCCCCTGCAAATTCCTAGTTGTGCTCAATATTCCCGGCTTGACCGAAGACTTAGTACTGGGAAACGACTTCCTTTCCAAAAATTGTAGTATCATCATCATCGGCACTACAACCGGCATCCGGTCTTGGCCTTATTTAGCAAGTCCCAAGGGTTGTTATATTTTCCATAATAATTTGTTTTTCCGGGCAAGGTCATTAACCTTGCGCCGAAAAAAATTGTAGTATAGAAGGCCGAAATCAGCAACTGAAATTCCCGCGTACGGAACAAAACCCGGAAAAATTAACCATTCCCTTGAATTTCAAAACCAAAAGCCCCTATCACCAGCGACCAGCCGAAGTGAGGCAAGTTATAGACAAACCGGAACCCGAAGAGGTCAGACACATCTGTAGTGCTTCTCGATCAACGAAGAAGAATGGTGAACCCTGAACGATGGATCCTGAATGGACGCTTGTTTTTTGTTGTTGAGCCCTGGTCCCACTATGGATACGTCGATACACGGCCGCGCCCTTGGTTTTTTTGCAGGTAGCTCCTATGGGATGCGACGTCCATCTACAGGCGAAGCGCAGGATATTACCACTATGGGCGCAGTGTCAAAGCACACACACGAAGAGACTTTTTCAAACGCCGAAAACAAGCAAATCACAATGCACTGGAAACGGACTATTTTCTATACTATAATGTCATTTAACACAGCGTACCAGAACTTTGCAAGAAAACTCTGTTCACAGCCGTACCCGTAGTAAAACTCAGACTAATTATATCATCATCATCATCGGCACCACAACCGGGATCCGGTCTTGGCCTTATTTAGCAAGTCCCAAGGGTTGTTATATTTTCATAATTTGTTTTTCCGGGCAAGGTTATTAGCCTTGCGCCGGAGACTAATTATATTACTCTACTCTTTATTCTTAGATCACCACTTCCTTCGCGCTAGCAATAGAGTACTTTCTCCTCGCACTATCAACTGACCACTTTTTAATCTACAAGTCCCAAGGCTTGTTGTATTTTCCGAGCAAGGTTATTAGCCTTGTGTCGGGAGACTAATTATATTACTGTACTCTTTATTCTTAGATCATCATTTTCTTCGCGCTATCAACTGACTACTTTCTAATATACTTTTCTTCGTCCTTGAAGTGCCGGGCACATCCGCCCTTATCGCAAGATCCTTTTTGCGGTTTTTGTTATCCATTAGCGTGTCTGGCTAATGCAAACAAGAGTTTATATTGCACTTTAAATGGGGTCAGAGCTCATGGGAAATGGGTGAGAATATGGATGGAAATTTGGGTCTATTTGTGCATGTCATAAAAGCTCTGGTTACAACGCGTATGCATTGTGATGTTTAGATTGCCGGAATTGTGTGTCGGCGGATGAAATGAAGATAAGTTTGTTTGGACATATGTTTGATTATATATACAATGCATGTGAAAATATGCATTGTGATGTTTGGATTTTTGGAATTGAATTCAATGTTCGATTATTGAATGTTGTTGATGTTGAATTCGCTTGACGTTGAATTCTAGTTAGATTTGTGGATATGAATATATGATATTGGATGGGAATTCGATTAGTATCCATTATGGATGTGGTGGATAAAGAAATGTGGGAGGAAAATGGTAGGGCTTCTTGGAGCACTACATACCACATGTAATGCATTCTGCTACCCGAGACTCTGGCTGCAATACCTCAGCGATGGTGGTAAACTATTAATTGGTTGCATTCGTTTTAAAAGATACTGTTAGCGTACCTGCACGCTCCCAAAAAGGAATAACTGTCCCCACAAAACTTAAGGACGAAATGTTCTATCTAAACCAGGAATTAGGCAATGGAGTCTTCTTCTCAAACACTCTAGTATCAAGACGCGCAACTGCACTAATCAGTGTCCTTAATGTAACAAACAAACCAGTGACTATCTCTAAATTATCTGTAACACTGGCTCCGATTAACCATTACTCGATTGTTCCATTGGTGACCGAGGAAGAACAGTGGCTAAAGGACCCCAACGACCCAAATATTCAATACATTCAATACCTTTTCACGAAAGGAGAGCATGTGAACGAATTGAAACGAGACATTAATTTTCACTAGCTTGAGGAGGAACTTCAATTAGACGTAAATCTGAACACCGGGGAAAACGAATCAATTTTTTTTTTATTAGACTTCTCCCGGGAGAGGCGAACCTATAGCGCCGAGTGGGGGCCCCGAGATGCCACCAAATACCTGTTGCAGTTCTTTTTGAACAGTTGCACAGCTTCCCCGCTCTGTAACGGAACGAGTTCTAATGCAGGGATGTTCGCGCCGTCGGGAGATGAACGACAAACGGGTGCGATCCGTCGGATTGTCTCGTGGAGCGCATATAAACCGAATTGCGTGGAACAATACCAAGAACTTCCGAAGAACAGTACCCGTGATAATATCTGTAAAACAGACAGAGGTCGGCTACGCGCCTTCGATGTGATAGCGACTGTAGTCCCGACATCAGTGCCGAGTCCTCGATCAGGCGGATCGCTCGTCTCTGTATGCTCTCAAGTAGGTCGAGGGTATGCTTAGAAGCAGAGCTCCAAACATGAAAGCAATATTCGAGCGCGGGTCTAATTTGGGATTTATATAGGAGAAGAAGTTGAGCCGGAGTAAAATATTTCTTGGCTCTAAAAAGATAGCTCAGTTTTCCTAAGTCTGACCTGGCGATGATTTTTCTGGCGCAAGAGCAATGACCTTGCCCGGAAAAACAAATTATCATGGAAAATTTAACAAGCCCCAGGACTTGCTAAATAACGCCAAGACCAGTTCCCGGTAGTAGTGCCGATAATGATGATGATCTGGCCATGCTCGGCACGTGTTTATGCCATGATACATTCCCACAGACCGTGACGCCGACCAATTTCAAGCTTTCCCCAGATTCGAGGGCCCGGCCATTTATCATCAGCTGTGGAACCGATGATCCACTTTTCTTTGTGAATGTTGTATATTGTATCTTCGCTGCATTGAAGTCGACGAGATTGGCCCTTCCCCACTGCAGGACCCTATCTAGATCCTGATTCAGAGAGTCAATCTGTCTACATCTCAGCAGATCCGACCTAGATGCACCAATCAGCCCAACACTCGAAAAGGAGGAAACAAGCGTACTATTATCCGCAAAACTGAACACCTTGTTATCCGTTGTCTCCAACAAATCATTTATGTGAAGCAAAAATAAGGTTGGAGCCAAAATAGAACCTTGGGGCACCCCCGAATTAACAGGGTACAGATCCGAACACTCGCCGTTTACCACAACCCGGATCGATCGATTCTTGAGGAAGCTCGTCGTCCAGTCGCAAAGCTGTTGGAAAAGTCTATATGGACGAAGTTTGCTCAGCAATGCCCCGTACCAGACGCGGCCAAAAGCCTTGGAAATATCCAATGCGACCGCCATTGACTCACTATGCCGCTCAATCGCAGGCGCCCATATATCGGTTATAAGTGTCAAAAGGTCTCCCGTGGACCGCCTGCCACGGAATCCGTATTGACGATCTTTCAGAAGTCCGTTGCACTCCAAATACTTAACTAACTCTGTATTGATGACTTTTTCCATTACCTTAGATAAAATAGACAGTAATGCTATCGGACGGTAATTTTGTGGGACACACTTTATTCCCGTCTTTGGGATTGGCTGAACTCGAGTGATTTTCCAGCAGGCAGGAAAGTTCCTCCGTGCATAAGATAGGCAGAAGAGTCTTCCAAGAACCGGCGATAGTTCTGGAGCACAGTGCTTAATGACTATTGCTGGTATTCCGTCCAGGCCGGTTGCCTTTCTACAATCCGGTTCACGTAGAATGCGTTGAATAGTGCGCGGACGAAATCTCACATCCCGCATGGAAGACCGTACCGGCGCGATCACTGGTGGCTCCAAAAGGCCGGGGTCGAAGTTTGAATTCGCGGAAAATAAATTCGCGAACAGATTAGCTTTATCCTTTGAATTCGTGACTAACGTCCCGCTGTCTGTCACCATCGGAGGGAACGAGGAGGATGCAAAGTTACTGCTGACAGCTTTTGCCATTGACCAGAAGGAGCGCGAATCAGTTGAGCACCGAAGGAGCTTATTGATCACCCTGTCGTTGTGAGCTTTCTTTGCGGTATCAATCGCCTGGTTACACGCGTTTCTGATTCTAAGAAAATTCGTTCTGTTAACATCGGTGGGATTGGAGCGCCATTGCTTAAAAGCTCTATTTTTTGCCGCTGTAATCTGCTCGCATTTTTTATCAAACCAAGGTTTATCAGACGAACTTCGTTTGACGGAATGTGGAATATACATCACCATCCCCAGAGGAATAATCTCTGATACCGACTCCACGTTATAACACATACTCCGAAGTCTTCCACCTAAAAGAGACAAACTGTTTTTAATTCAACTCCAATTAGTGAACCAGGGACCCAGCGGAACCAGGAAGAACGACCATTAAAACGAGTAAGATACCAATCGATAACGTTACCCAGGAAGGACGACCACTGAACAGTCAATTTATCTATCCGATAACGTTACAGCCTTCACGAGTTTGTGGCGATTCTAACAGATACACACACAATTCACAAGCAAAAATAGTGAAGAACACCGAACGAAAAATCGAATAAGAAAAATACATCAGAACCGTATACCAAGCGATAACAAAAATAATTCACATCAGTGCAGTATAGTCGAGTTTGGAAATCAAATTCTAAACACGGTCAGTAGCCTGATGTGTAACGCTTAGGTAAAATTTTTTTCGTGATTCGAGCTGTCATAGGGTCAGTTCGAATCACACGATCTTCTTCACTATTATTTCAAACGCTATAAGTTTGTTGTATCACACATCTTGATTGTTTTCTGTGTTATTAGTCTATGCTGATAAACCACAGACTTCAGACCACTCATATGCCAGCATCAGCAATGTTAGTGCTAATATACGGCTTCAGCGACTGGAAAAGGTGGTCGAAAATTGGACTTCGAGAATACACCAGCCACGGGACCAGAAATAACATTTCAACACTAATGACATATAATAAAAACTATTGCAATAAAACCAATACCATGTTCATATCACGACTTTTATATATATATATATTTCATTTTAAAGTTTTACACTTTCTAAAAACACTCTATACCGCTTTATGCAGTGCTCATTGGAATTTTGGAACAGTTTTGGAAACGACAGTTCCGCTCTATGTCCACAATGTGAAGAATGAGAAAATATTATTCACTCAATGGATAAGTTACCTCCCTAGACCATCTGATCTTAGATTATGTGATACGGTCATAGGAGTGTTGAACTAAAATCTGTATATCCGTAGTTTGAGGGCAAATTAAACTCAGTGAATTCGAAGAATCAAAATGACAAGCCCCAGTGAGGCCTAGAAACAAGTCTAAAGTGTTAAAACGTCCCAAAAAGAAAATTCAAAGTTAGTCTATTGAGAACGGTGGTAGAAGATTCGAGGGTGGGTTTGAATCCGTATGTACAGGGTTATATAACAGGTCAATTGAAAAGTCCCCGGCCTGACACATAGATGGCGGCACTAGAATTAAATCCATATGATTTGTAGTTAGCCCTAACCTTCAAAAGACGCGTGTATAAATTTGACAGATGTCGGATCATTAGTTTGTGAATTATAGTATTTTGAGTCAAGCAACTTCTGTTATTGTGAAAAAAATGGATAAAAAGGAATTTCGCGCGTTGATAAAATATTGCTTTTTGAAGAGAAAAAATACAGTTGAAGCAAAAACTTGGCTTGATGACGAGTTTCCAGACACCGCCCCAGGAAAATCAACCATCAAGGATTGGTATGCTAAGTTTAGACGTGGTGAAATGAGCACCGAAGACGGTGAACGCAGCGGACGCCCAAAAGAGGTTGTTACCGACGAAAACATTAGAAAAATTCACAAAATGATTTTGAATGACCGTAAATTGAAATTGAATGAAATAGCAGGCACTCTAAAGATATCAACTGAACGTGTACATCATATCATTCACGAATATTTGGGTATGAGAAAGCTCTGTGCAAATTGGGTGCCGCGCGAGCTCACTTTTGACCAAAAACAACGACGAGTTTATGATTCGGAGCAGTGTTTGGAGATGATCAAGCGTAATAAACCCGAGTTTTTGCGTCGATATGTGACAATGGATGAAACATGGCTCCATCATTCCGAAGGCCAAACGACAGTCATCCGAGTGGACTGCACACGATGAACCCGCCCCAAAGCGTGGAAAAACGCAACAGTCGGTTGGCAAGGATATGGCGTCTGTATATTGGGATGCGCGCGGAATAATTTTCATTTACTATCTTGAAAAAGGAAGGACCATCAACAGCGACTATTACACAGCGTTATTGGGCCGTTTGAAGGACGAAATCGCCGAAAAACGACCGCATTTGAAGAAAAAGAAAGTGCTGCTTCACCAAGACAATGCACCGTGTCACAAGTCAGTGAAAACGATGGCAAAAATCCATGAATTGGGGTTCGAATTGCTTCTACATCCACCGTATTCTCCAGATCTGGCCCCCAGCGACTATTTCCTGTTCTCAGATCTCAAAAGAATGCCCGCTGGGAGGAAATTTTCGTCGAATGAAGAGGTGATCGCCGAAACTGAGGCCTGTTTTGACTTGCTTCACTCAAAATACTATAATTCACAAACTAATGATCCGACATCTGTCAAATTTATACACGCGTCTCTTGAAGGCTAACTACAAATCATATGGATTTAATTCTAGTGCCGCCATCTATGTGTCAGGCCGGGTACTTTTCAATTGACCTGTTATATCACACATCCCCGACGCTTGAGCCTCTGTCATCATATATAATATAATCGACATAATCCTAAAAAAGACTATAAAGATTGAGTGTCCCTAAATCCCCGTTTCGTGCACGCGTATTATATAAAACCAAGTTACGCGACTTATTCTACCTTCTAAAAACTCTTTTAGTTATCTCCCTTATGTGCCCCAGCACCGCAATTATTTTCACTTTATGCAGACTTTCCGTTTTGGTTTGTTAGCTTTGAGGTCAGTAATCAGTTCAGACACATAAAACAAATGTGTCGGATTTCGACACGTCCGCTGTAATAGCAGGAAGAGCTAGAAAATCTAACACCAATCCAAATAAATGCGAATTCATCTTCAATTGAATGCGTCAGTTTCATTGCTGCCTTTAGTGTTTCGAAAGTGCCACTCGTACGTTGGGAGCAATTACCGAAGTTATATGTTCATGCTAGCAGACTGTCCCCTAATGACCTACTGGAGTAGAACGTGTCAATCGCATCTATCTTTCGGATTGTTCTTCGAGATAGCTTCATGTTCTCCACTTCTTCTCGACCGATGTTAACTTACATTTTTCATTATTATGAAAGCCATTGCGTTGGATACATTTTACCTTCTTGTTCTTCTTCGGCCATCGTATGACCCTCCACTTCCCCGATGTTAAATGACGACCTCTTTATTGTGTTTGTATGAGTATAGGTTTTCACAGACACACATTGTTTGCTGCCGGGCAGTTCCTTCCGTTGAATATCGTGAAATCATTGGCGACATTTTAATCCCGAGAGAGGAAAGTTTTATCTCTAACTGTATCTTGACGTAGAGAGGATCTCTCTAAATGGTTTTCCTCCCTACAGCTTAAGGCAATATATTGTAGTTGCTGGTAGTTTAACTCACAATTTCCATTTGGGTATTTGTCGGATGCAACTTGTATTTCAAAGAATAGTAAATTGTCCAGCTGTAAAAAAATTGTCTTACTATTGAAGAGCTTGGAAATGCAGAACGTGAAACATAAGCAATAAAGAGAGGATGTACTGTAGATGGAAGAGGTGACTGGTGCCTTCCTTCTTGGGGATTAAATTGGTTAAGTGTGGAGCTGCCAATTGAAGCAGAATCTTAGCAGAATGAACATTAAGTTTGGAGAATTAATTGAGTACTTGAGGAAAGTTTGACACTGTTAAAGTGGTGTGGATGGGTTTTTCGGCATTCAACGTTAAATATCTTTCGTATTGTGTTTCTTCATAATAGCTACTGGTTAGGAATCATTTTAAGAGCTAAATATATTGAATTAATATTATTGACAAGATGACAAACTAAATAACGACCTTTAGAAAACCTCTTGAATGATATGAGATGGTTGCTTGTAATACAAATACACCAAGTATAATAACTAAGATGAGATAGATTCAACATCAACCTATTGCAAGACATGCGTTCAATGTACGAGTAAAACCGCTGACAAGGCAGTACCTGTGCTCTTGTTTTGAAATCCTTACTATCGGATTTTAGTGTTTCAGTTTTTTTCAGTGCGATTCGTCGAGGGTATCTTAAGAATACATCACACAGTCGATTGTATTTATCGGTTCGTCTGATCGGTTTTTGGCCAGAACCTGGCGTAGAGGAAGAATCTTCTCCGCACACACACATTTAACTGTGTGCGTTAAGTTTTTTGCGAAAATGAAGAAAACCATTTTATTCTTCAATCCATCTTCAATTATTTGTTCTTTTTTCAAACCTCTGTCAAATTAAAGCATGAATACTCTGAATTTCTTACGATTGTCACTAATGAGTTTGGCTAAGATGCGTTGCGAAGAGATTCAATAGCGTATTAGGCCACCTACTATAAGAGCACAACATCTAGAGATTTAGCTTTCGCTCACCCATTGTAGATCTCAATTTACGTCCTATTCCGAGTGTTATATATTTATTTTTATACAACACTTACCTACTACTGTGGCTTCCGGCTTGGTTAAGCCCGTGAGTAGGTGGCTTCCGAATCGTAGAGTTGTTACGTCCACAACCACCCACCCATAAATATATACCTCTTTGGAGCCAGTCTCCACAAATGAATTGCGCTACACGCAAAATCATCCACTAAAAGGATGAAACACTCCCCAAGCCCTAGCATTGCCCCATACACTAAACGGGCCAATTCCAAATTTAATATCAAAGAAATTGAACTAAACGTTCAATTTGCCCATATAAAAATCAATATTAAAGAAATTGAACTAAACGTTCAATTTGTCCATATTGGATACAAAATAAATCCAAAACGTGATATATGAACCAGATGTTCACACGTAAATTCCCCTGGTTCCAAATCTGCGGACCAGATGACCAACTCTTAAGTAAAGTTGGTAAAAAGCATAAAATGCACGGCGACACCGTCCCCTTAAATCCTATTCAAGGAAACATTTCCTATACGGAAAAAAGTACGGCGATCGTAAAAACACTCGCTGAACAACAATACCCATAAGATACAAAATATCTTTGGCTCTGATGTTCAGTAAAAAAGAAATTACCAAGTCTGGGCACTGTGAGAAATCCCAGGTAATACTTAAGGGATTCCAGACGGTTTTCGACCCAAGGTACAATACCTTGGGATCAGATAAAGGATGCGCGGGCTCACAAAGGAAATCCTGAAACAAAGGATATTGAGTGCGATCATCGCAGAAGGAACCTAACACGTTGGCTTGTAAAAAAGAGAAAAAAGAAGTTTTCCTGCGATCAAACGATCGGAAAAGGAAACGAGTTGGTTTCTGAAAGTTGACCAGGAAGGTCACGAGTTGGTATTTAGTTATGCACATATGTTGGTATGTGTTGTGCGGGTAGTTTCGCGGATGTTTGAAGTGATAGTCGCTTTGCGAAGACGGGATTGGTGCGTGTAGACTTAAAATAAATGAATAACCCAGTGTAGACTTGCGATAAAGAAACAATAAATAGTGTAAAATTATCAAATGAGAAAATAAAAACCAAAGACCAAATAAGTTGTCCAGTTTTAATTGGTATCGCTCTGCTAACTCGATTAAGAGTCATCCGTGTCTTAGGAACAAAAAGTGAAGTGGAGTTTAGTCCTAGCGGGACCCAAGATATAATCAAGGATAAAGGCAACGAAGGGAGATACATCACAAGTCACAACCAGATCAACAGAAGTACAACAGGTAACTCTACCCCCACAGCCACGTGAGTAATATAAGGTTATACACCTAGATATATAACACAATTAAACAGTGTTACATGTAAAATTGTTGAAGGTTAAACATTATATTAAAAATAATAAAAAAAATACAACAAAAATCACCGGCCTACGGCGGAGGATATATCTACATATATATTTATATATATTAATAATATACAACAGAGTCATTAAGGGTTGGCGTCCGGCTTGTTAAGCCTTCTGGCTCATCCAAAGTAAATTCGAATAGCTGGTTGTCCCCGAGTGGTGATGGACGTCCTATTTGGCTGTGGTGCCAACAGCCCTGTTTGTCTCTGGGCGGTTGATCACAATTCTCACCGTTGATGGGAATTCTGACCATTGGATGCGTTGTCCCCGTTGGAGGTGGGAGAGAGGTTATTGAAGGAATCGTCCAACTTCTTTGCGTGTCCCCGCTGCGCCAATTGGTAACAATAACTGTTAACCTCTTACCTTTTGGTGGCCTCTGGCTCTTCTGCCTGTAGGTGATGTCCTCGGGTGTCCGCCTCACGACTCAGGAACCTCCAAGGGAAACACTAGGTTTTTTTATACCCAGTAAAAGTTATTGTGTATTATTATTATAAAAAGGGCTCCGGCCCAACAGAAGTTCAGGACCAGGCTAAATTGAATTGAATTCGGATCGTATTAAACAAACTGAAACGCTTCGACTGTCGGATTCTAATTAAATTTTACCTCAAACGGAACTCCCCACCAAGATTTTCGTAGCTTCCCACGGATCATTGTTGATTTCCAGACAGCCACTCGATGCTAGTCCCAGTCGAAGGCCATGCCAACGACGATGGGGAGGACTGCAACGTCGCAATTTTGCCGCCAGTTATCCTAAGGCGGCAACCTTACGCCTACTTTTGCTATAGTTCTACCCCTAGGGCATGGGAAAATTTCGATTCACGGTGATGTGAATCTGATTTGCCCATAGCAAATAGCATGCATATGCCTGGGTGAAATTACCTGGAAGGTGATGGGGTGTTAGATGATTATCAAGGTTATTGGAATTTTAGGATTTGCGTAGCCGCAATTTGCATGTTAGAATATGGGTATGGGCATGACTGGATTGCAGAATTGCAATTTTAGGTATGAGAATGGGAAATGCATGCGTTTCAAGTTGATGGGTCTTTGATTTGCCTGTGGCAAATAGCGTGCAACATTAGATGCGTTGCAATTTTAGATGTTTCAAATTGCATTGTGCAATTTGCCTGGAATGATATATGTTTTGAATATATGCGTATATGATACATGTTATATGTACATATGTAGGTATTATTGATTATTGGAATTAAGATTATTGGAATTTTGCGTATAGCATACATGCGTATATATGTCATGTGTTCGCGAATATTAGAGTATTGGATGTTATATCAGGGTATTGGAATTCTGCGTGTAACACGAGGTTGTATTGCTATTTTTAACTGAGCCGTTGCATCGACATGCGAGTTTCGCATCATCCAATGCAACATTTGTTGCATTGCCAACTCTGCGATTGTCGCCTCAATGGCTGAGTTGGTAAGGAGGTTGTATCTTGCGTTTGATTGTGCAAACCTAGATTCAACTGACGACTCTTGCTATTGTGCACTTCGGCACAATTACTGAGTGGTGGGTAGGATCCCAAAGCCCAGCCCCCCAGGTGAAATCATCATCATCATCGGCACTACAACCGGGAGCCGGGCTTGGCCTTATTTAGCAAGCCCTGAGGCTTGTTACATTTTCCATAATGATTTGTTTTTTTCCGGGCAAGGTCATTAGTCTTGCGCCAGAGGCTCCCGGCGGGGAATAGAACCCCGGTCTCCCGCGTGACAGGCGGGTATACTAACCACTATACTATCGAGGAGCCCGGTGAAATACCACCACATTAAGCTATAGACTTGTGAAATGGTTGGGAGAAATCCTTGAGTTTCTTTCGGAGCTTGCCTGATGGCCCCGGTCGAGAAAAAATAACATCTAACGGCGGTGACTCACCCCTTTCCCCTTTCCTAGGACAAGAAAAATTAAAAAAAAAAAAAAAACAAGAAATAAATTTGTGGTTTAAGGTGCAACTTCTCTGCTGGGCCTACCAACATATACGAACACCATTAGAAAAGTAATGGCAGTAACTTTTTGTGTAGCAATGAATTTTATTCTCTTTACTCATAAATGGTGTCCCATTTAAAATAGTTATGTCCAGTCTTTGTAGCCTTTGTGGAAGGCTTTTTCTAGAATATCTTTTAGTTAGCCGGTTATGCATTTTGTCAAAAAAGTACCGGGAATTGATCATTTGTAAAGCCCGCTTAAAAAGAATGTCAACATTATTTTTGTGACTAAGTTGGCACAAGTATCTCCTTATTCCGTTTATTCATAAATGTTGTCCCATTTAAAATAGTTGTGTCCGATCTTTGTGGGAATTTTGGAAGGATTTTTTTGGAATATATTTTACTGTATATGTATCTGAGATTTTTTATCTTTGTCAAAAAACGATTAGGACTTGAATGCGCCGAAATTCTTTTGTGGCTAAGTTGGCACAATTGTCCACTACCCTCACGCGAAGTTTGAGCTTCATGAATATGAACTAAAACGCATTCTGTCAGGAAATCATCGCCGAAACATTTAAAAAAGTCAGCTTAAAAGGATTGCTCACATTCTTTTTGTGGCACAACTGTCCTCTTATCCTGTTTATTCATAAATGTTGTCCCATTTAAAATATGTATAGCGTTTGCGACGATAGTGAAGAGCGTGTGACTCGAACCGACGCTATCACGGGTGGAAGCACTAACAGATACAACCAAAGCTCAGCACAATAGGCAAATGCCGCGTGTACGAACTCAATTTCTATATTATTTTCTATATTATTGCTATGGTATACGGCTTTAATGGATGTGCTTTTGGTGGTGTTGTTCTTCATATTGGTCGTGTGTATCTGCTAGAACCGCTACATATGTATCTGAGATCTATCTTTTTCCGGTTGGAATGTTTCCATGTCGTACCATTCGTTGCGAAGGTTTTCTGGGTTATTCTTTATAAAGCTCTCTAATCTGTTCAACTATGCCTATAATATGGGGTACTTTCTCCAAGCTTGGAAGGATGCTATTGTTTGTCCAATAATAAAAGTTGGGAAACCAACGTATCACCCGTCAAGCTTTCGCCCCATCTCGCTCCTCACGCGCATCAGCAAAATAAATGAAAAATTCATATACGAGAAGCTAAATATCGTTATCAGTGCCAGGAACATAATACCTGATTTTCAATTTAGATTTAGAAGAGCGCAAAACGCCACTATGACTCTCATAATTTTTTAAAACCACGTCTGCGTGCGACTTTTAATAAAGAACCCACCATTGCGGTGAGCCTGGAGATTGAAAAGGATTTTGACACGGCGTGGATCGAAGGCCTCGTCTTTAAATTGTTGAACACTGGTCTTAAAACAACGCTGTGTAATATCATCCATTACTTCGTCCGAAACAGAACCTTTCAAATACGGGTGAATGGAAAGATATCCAGAAGTTTCAACGCCGCCACAGGTGTACCACAAGGCTCCATTCTAGGTCCCATCTTATTTAATATCTACACCTAAGGGAATAAGCCAGATATGCTATTTGGATGACGTTCTATTGTACACGTCATCCAAAAGTCATAAGCTCGCAACAGATCGAAGTATATCAGTATTACTGTCGATGGAACATTCGACTTAATCCTTCCAAAGCAGTTCCTATAATTCTGAGTTTTGTAGAAACACGCTCAATCTACTTCTCGACATTCACAGAATATTCGAATACAAATATGAGGTACTACAATTAGACCACAGGACAGGATGAAATATCTTAGGGTCACTTATATCCCAAAAATGAATTTCATCAAACATTCTTCAAAAGGCCCTCGGTCGGTCTAATCAACTGCACAACATTTTGAAGTGGAGTAACTAGTTGACACCAACGTTAAACGTCTTTGCTATAAGCCGTTAACCCGATCTAGATTATCGTACGCCTTTCCCATACAGTCTTATATATCTTCAAATGGAAAAACTTCGAGTTTTCGAAAGGAAACTCCTCAGAAGATGAATCAACCATTCTAGAAGGCATGACGGTCACGATTACCCCACCCCTCACCTATAGAAAGCCATTACCCCTATCGACAAGTATTTGCTATAATTAGCGTACCTCGAACACATTCAGAACACCGAGAACCTACTTGTACGCGAGTCTTGCGTTCTTGACCCTTCTCTCTTTCGAGTTCTTCCGATCCGACCACCAATTTCTGAAGAAACCACCCTTTTCAACAACATCCCCCTCTATAATAAAAGATTCCTGGACACATCCCATGGGGTCTATTGTTGACAAACTACACATACGCACGCACAGTACAGGACAGCACAAATATACACACACACACACACCGACCAAGCCGCAAATTATCAGACGGCAAAGACGTCGACCTATCGGTCTTGTATGATCTTCCCTCTATACTTGCGTCCAAGTAGTTAGAGACCTTTGAACTAACCTTTTAGACACTATCCTTAGATAACTCCCTCCTCTTTTTCAGATATCTTGACAGCAAGCCCAACATCCTCACGGATGTGGGTGAGTCTGGTTATCGCAGGATGACCAGAAGTCAGACACAACATGGACTCATTTGTCCTTGTCTCGTTTAAGTCAGCCTCCCGCCACACCTCTTTGTTTATTATTTCGATGATGAGCCTCGTTTGGCGTCCGGTGGCTAAGGACGCCAATAAATCAAGTTAAAAAATAAGTTTAATCAAAGTAAATCAGCTTCCAGTGGCGTAGAAACAGTCATTTCATAGTTCAAACGTTAACAAAGTAATAAATTTAAATTCAAATAACTAATAAAAAAAGCTGTTTAATCAAATCAACTGTGGCAATTGGGTTTGCCGAATTCCAGGCCCCTTCTATCAACAGTCGGTTGTCGCTCGTCCATCAGACATGAGAAAAACGGTGGATCGCACTGAGAAACTTGGGAGTGGTCTATGTAAGAGACCCTGGTAATTTTAAGGATAAGGAGACGCGGCCCCAAAGATTTTCTGCACCGCCTGCGGCCTATTTTACATAAGAGGATTTGGAGTACCTTTAAATGTCAGAGCACAGTGCGGGCGGATGGAGAGGAATTGGATAAGCAAAGGAGGTATCGATGTACATTGGTCTTAAATGCCCGGACATTACAATGACGTGGAAACACACGATCATGTAGAGCATTCCTCATTCGTGCTTATTTTTTTTTACACTAAACGCGCGGACAAAAGGGGATTGTGGAGTACCCTTAAATGTCAGAGCTCAGTGCAGGCGGAAAAGAATGGCTGTGGTTCGACTAAAGAATGACTCTCTATTTTCATTTGTGCGCCTGAAGTTTACTTTCAACGTGAATTGATGCGCATTCTCAGATTGGCGGGTATCGCGGGAAAATATCTAAGGAGGCGAAACACATTGAGCAAGTTCGGTTGAGCAACGACCGTAATAATACCTATAGAAAATAGATAGGCATGATACGTTGCGCCTATGTTCTACCGACGGAATTAAACAACTCACAGCTGTGTCCTCGATAAGTATCACTGTTCGTTTTGCATCCTATCGAGCACGCGTAGTGCAGTTTTGGATGCGCCTGACCATATATGGGAGTTGAACTCCATTTTGGGACATAATATACGCCTTGTAAATAGTGGCCAGGTTGGATGGAGTGAAGTATCTTTTGTATCTCTTAAGGAACCCCATACATTTGGCTGCACTTTTCGCAGCTTCAAATATGTGGGCATTCCAATTAAGAGTCAAATTATTTCGAGTGCCGAGGATTGATAGCCCCTTGGCTTCGTCGATGCATGTGCCGTTCATCGACAGTATATTTACTCTGGGGTTCGCCTTTGACGACAAGAGGCAGCACTGAGTTTTTAAGACATTGAACTCTGCTCGGTTAGATAATCCCCACTGATTTATCTTGTTGAGTTCTGAATTCAATTTATCAAGCATAAACTGCTGATTGGTATTGACGTTCGAAGAGTTTGATCGGGAATGTTCGTATGAGTATGAGAAACTCAATGTGCTATCATCACCAAACGAATGGATTGGGTTGCGGGTAATAGACAAGAGACCATTTATAAAGATCAGGAAGAAAGTGGGTGAGAGTACCGAACCTTGGGGAATACCTTCATTAATTTGATGGGAAGCAGATTTGACACTGTGGCGGTTTCACGAACCGTACAAATCACCATAGGCTGAGATACCTTCGTTCCACCAAGGAACATACTCACCTACGACTAATCTTCACGTGCCCACAGACACGTGCCCCCAAAGTGCACCGTTTCACCGACAAAAGATGACATCCATACTGGTGTCAACAACCCACACGTATCCACAGATACGTGGGCCCCAAGTCCCGAACATTTCCCGATGCCTGCACGGCGATCGAAGGACACGAGCAGTATGGAAAATGTGTATCGATCAATTAGCTGGATAAACACAAGTGGTTGGCACAGCTGCGCCAGATGTCGACAAGCATCAAATCCCCGGCGACAAGCAAAGTGCCGTAAAATAAACCGTCGGCTGAACTTTTGACCCTACCGCAATGCATTTTACCAAACAAAGCCATTGCGGAGAAACAGCAATAAACTAAAATGCTATTCCCATATGGCAAAGCAAATATAATTATCGCAACCGAAGATTATTATTGCGGCCAAAAAGGGATCGCTAGGAATAATAAACCACACCAAAGATATACAGATCGATTCAATAGAAAGTATGAAAATTCCGGCGATCCTAGGAAGATCTCCGACCACACAGGCAGCAACAACCGCGTCTGCGTGTGTGGGTGCAACCACCCATCTGGCCTGTGACGAAACAGGAAACCGCAGGACCGTAAAAAGAGTACGATCTTCCCTAGTGGAGAGATTCTCGAATAAGGGCGAATCGAAAATGAGAAGAGAACTATCGGGAGAGTCGGATCATCCCTTAAGGGGAAATTTAATTCGGTCTTAAAGAATTAGTAATAATGAAAAGTCAATACAAAGAGTGCCATCCAACGTTACGTACGTATTACGTTGCTTTCGAAAAGTTCATCATACACTCGCTGAATACCTGACGGCCAATCCTTATACATCCTTCTGCTAATCGCTGATAATTCGTTTCCCAATGATCAAAACTTCACGTACCTAATCAAGTCTCTCAATGTTTAACCCTATTCCGATTTCCCTTCGGTCATTTTCGTTGTCGTGATATAGACGTATTTAGAGCGTTGAACACGTCCTTGAATCGCAGTGTGTGTTCAGAATTAACTCTATAACTTGTGTCCAGAATTAACTCGATAACTGGTGCGTGCAGAGTGGAATTCCGGGTAGAGTCAATTTGTATAATCTGACTATTGTTTGTTAAAAGAAAACAAAGAGAAAAAAACGAGACATTGTGTTATTCTTGTGGGGACTTGTGTCGTGTGTTTTAGAGAAGCGTATAAAGTGTTCGGCGGAACACTTCCGCAAGTCGGACAACCAGGAACAATAAAAACCAAATCCGCCAAATTGGTGACCCCGGCGAGATCTGTGTACACACAGCACACGCTTTCCCATAGTAAACAGAACCTCACGACAACGATCACGACTTCCGCATAGAGCACCGGCACACTCGCCTGCTCCGACGTTCTTTCGCTCCGTCGCTCGCACACGAAGTTGATCGTAACACACTTACTGAGGAGGGAGTAGTGTGGCGTTTCTAACAGATCCACACACAATATACAAGCAAATAGTGAAGAACACCGAACGAAAATCGAATAAGAAAATGCATCAGAGCCGTATACCATAGCGATAACATAACAATTCCACATCGGTTGAGTGTACTTGGCTCCTCGATAGTATAGTGGTTAGTATACCCGCCTGTCACGCGGGAGACCGGGGTTCCATTCCCCGTCCGGGAGCCTCTGGCACAAGACTTAATAACCTTGCCCGAAAAAAAAAATCATTATGGAAAATTTAACAAGCCTCAGGACTTGCTAAATAAGGTCAAGACCGGCTCCCGGTTGTAGTG
Organism: Microdon myrmicae; assembly: GCA_963931805.1. NCBI lineage: Eukaryota > Metazoa > Arthropoda > Insecta > Diptera > Syrphidae > Microdon > Microdon myrmicae. The sequence goes on from OZ007502.1 coordinate 32,668,722, forward strand.
CCGATGATGATGATGATGATGATGAGTGTACTTGAGTTTGGAAATCGAATTCATACACGCCGGAGTGGCCTGGTGTGTTGAGCATTGGTTAAATCTTTAATCATCTTTAAATCTCGTCATAGCATCCGTTCGAATCACACGTTCTTCACTATCGTCGCAAACGCTATAACACCATCAAGAACCACATGGATTGAACGTCCAGAAAGATAGTCTCTTATCCATTGGATCAGGGAATTGTCCACTCCATATGAATGTAATTTTGATAAAAGGGTTGGATGCCAAACTCTGTCGAGGGCTTTCGAGATATCCAGTGCAACAACCTTGCTTTCGCCGAAGTAGTGGATGGAATGGCTCCACTTTTCGGTAAGGTACGCCATAAATTCTTCTGTGGACCTATTGCTACGAAAATCATATTGGCGGTCGATGAGGAGGTCATTTGATTCCAGATATTTCGAAAGTTGACGGTTGATTAGTGATTCCATTACCTTCGAGAGAATTGAAGTTAGTGATATGGGTCGATAACAAGATAGGGATGATTTGTCGCCCTTTTTGGGAATTGGCTGAATGTTCGCTGACTTCCATCTATTTGGGAAATGGCCAGTGGAGTAAGACAAATGGAAGAGTTTCCGCAGTGGTTTAGAGAGTGAAGAGGTACATCTCTTCAAGAGAATTGGGGGAATGTCATCCGGCCCAGCGGATTTGTTTGCGGTTAGCTCATTGAGTGCCCGAGCAACAGTATGCGTTCGGAAGCGAATTTGACTCATTCTGCGCTGCTTCTGCTCAAGTTGAGGTAGAACTGAGGTGGTATCAGGCAGCGTTGAGTTGCCTGCAAAATGTGCAGCAAGTAGATTCGCCTTCTCTATTGCAGTGGTGACTGGTTTGTCATCGACTGTAAGCGAAGGAATGGATGAAGAGACCGAGTGTTGGATGTTCTTCACAAATGTCCAGAAGTTTCTACTCCCTGTGGGAGAGTGTAGTATTTTTTGTCTCACTCTCTGGTCATGCAAGAACTTTGCGCGTTGAATATACGCATTGCAATCATGTCTCGCTCTCTTAAGTCTTTTCCGGTTTTCCTCAGTATTGTTTGATTTATACAACCGGAAGCTCAACTCTTTAGCCTTAATTGCTTCTCTGCACCCGGAATCGAACCACATATTTTTCTTCGGTTTGATACTCTTTTCTCTGTGTGGAATAAAGGTTCGCATGCCAAACAGAATCGTATCTGTAAATGTTTCCGTTATAGAGTCAACATCGTTATTGAAGAAAAATAACGACCAATTTAACTTCCCAAAAAAGTCGTTCAAACCTTCACAGCTGGCTTTCTCATAGAACCATGCTGTTCTAATAATAGTGTTCTATTCTAAACAGTGTGTGGATGATTGGCTTAATCCTTGGGATAAGTGTATTGCCTCGGAAAGGGCCTACTTTGAAGGCGATAAAATAAATGTTGATGATTAATTCCAATTTGTTGTTTTATTGAGGAATTCCGGGTAGACATTTGACAGGATGTATTCCGACGTTATCCTGAAATCATTGATAAGCTCCTAAAAAGGATGAACATCGTGGGGACGACTGGCTGCGGATCAGATACAGTTGGAAGATATGCGGGTCTAATGCATGTGTCAAATCCAGAACCCACCGACGCCAACAGCGTCTATCACACATCAACGGCCGCCGAGGAAGGAGCGGCCCTACTGAGCAGTTATGAGCCCTGTTGAAGACGATATTATATATTCCTCGGAACTAAGAGGATCAACCTTATCAACATCCGCGGGCAGCCGACGGTATTGTTACAAAATAAAAATTGGTATTGCCTAGAGCAGACAACGATCCAGACGAAGAGTAAACATTGAGGTGAGATCGCCAGTCAAATCTTTCGCGACGAGAAGTAGAGGCGTGTCGAGGCCGAACATTCAACAAACCTAACACCACTGATATGTTGATTGGTATAGATTTATACTTTAAACTCTTATCGATTGGTCAAATTCGATTGGGTCTCCAGATGTCCGAACAGAACATGATCTTGGTAGTGACCGATCGCAGGTCCAACACCAAGGACATCAAGGAAAATCAGATTTGCGGAAATTAGATGCATTGTTTTCGTCTGTCCACAATCCTGTGTTTGGACAAGAAATCGCTTCCTACGAGGCCATATTCTGGTAGATCGGGTATAACGCTCACTGCTTTAAACTGGCAAGGGATTTTAGACTTTAGTTGGAAATTGCCTGGGTCCCACCCAATAACTGTTATACTCACGTACCACTAGGAAGGACAGAAAAGACAAGATCTCGTTTAAAAAGAAGGACGATCCAATGCATGAGGAGAACTGAACGTGGATAACTTCGCTTCACAGGTTTCTTCACGTAATCTAGTAGGAATGCCCAATGAGCCTCCACCCGGATCCAGTTCGGAACATTCGTTCAACAATCTAAGGAAGTCTGTAGCTGCAAGATATCTATTATCGTCATCGGCGTTTTTAAAAAGGGGGTGTATCCTTTTCACAAAAAAAATGCCACTTTCATTGTCAACTTCAGTAGTAGAATGCGTTGTTTCGAAAACAACGCAGTATGCATCTGTCAGTGTTGCAATAGCTTTTAAAAGGCTTACAGTTTTATTACAATTGTAAGCGTAATAAGGATGACATTCTAATTCCATTTGCTTTACAAAGCATCTAGTGGTGCCAGTACAAAAAATAAATCCATTCCATCTGAGTTCAAAAGATTATTTTCAGCACACACTTTAAAAATTAGTAATGACACGAAGAGGATAATAAGACGTTTGGCATACGATTAACGTGTTCAAGCTGTGATATCCAATAAGACGTTTATAAATCGATAACAGAAACAAACTAAATGAGCTTTCACCAAAATGATAAATAGCAAACAACTTTAAAGTAATAGTACCCATTTCGCATCTCCCCACTAAGCCGACAAAATCCTTCTTTCAATAGAAAAATATCAGAATATCGATTTATTGTCCTTTCCTTTAACATTCGCAATATCAGATAACAGTATATATCTACCATAATCACCGAAGGCTAATAACTACAGTGTTCGAAATCCCCAGACGGGTTTCCGATGAGATTCATCTGTTCCAAACTAACTTCCCTAACTACCGCAGTGGCAGGACTCTTAGAATTCGTGCCCCATACTAAACGTGAACAGAATCTGGAAAAGAGAATCTCCGAATGAAGTGAAGGCGTCTGATGTGAATACTGATTCGTCCTCTGCGTCTTTCTAATTTATGGCCGCCTGCCACAAAGAAAGTCTTGGAAACTATATGCAATAAATCAATCGTTCCAATAAATGTCCGTGGACTTAATTCCGTTTTGCAAGCTATCTAAATGCTTAAAAGAAAATTTTAAAGGATTCACAATGAAAAATGTTCTTTGAGTGTGAAAGATCATGTGACACACGTATAAAAGCCTGTGGTGATGTGGACGGGTGACTTTGTTATCAAGATATGAAATTCATCGAAGAAACTGAGCACAGAAAAATAGGTATGGCGAAGGAGTGAAACAACTGACCTCGAGTAAAAGGATAACGTGCTTATGTGGTTGTTCTTCATACGTGACCTATTGTGAACAAGGATGTTTCTTTACGAGATACAGTTTTAGCTGACTCATGAAGGCTGCTCCGGATGTAGCAGGAATTACCCGCACACAAAGGACACTGACATATTCCACTGCGAATTGAAGGAGTACAACTTTTGTCGTAGTATTTTATTGACTAAATAAATGATGAGGAGTCACCGGCAAACTATGATGAACTCACGTTTGCACCCTGTGGTCATTAAGGCAGTTAGAAGTTATACCTCAAGGTGTTCCAAAAATAAAATAACACGAAGTGGATGAAAGTGATATAAGGCAGATCACTTTTTTAATGAAAAACTCTTAAGCACATTTAAAAACAATGTATTTACGGATGCACCATAGAAACACGACGCGGGTAAACCGAAAAAAGTCTGTTGGTCACTTTCATCATTGAACATTCTGTTATAGACAATGTTAGGTAAAAATATTCATTGATGTGGGATGAATTATTAACAAACAGAAACTAATCAAAAACAACAACGTGCACTATTTTTTTCTCTTTTATATAAAAAACTTCTCTTTTATAAAAAACACAGGCAATGGGTTTTTTGTTTAAGACGTCGTAGCACAGTGCGCGGAAAATAGAATGGGAGGAAAAGGAAAGGAGACATCGATGTACTTGGTAGTGAATCCTAGATGTTACAATGGTGAGGAACATGATCAGGAAGAGCTTTCCACATTCTTCCGTTTGGTTCAGTCAAAAAACGATTGCGGGTTGTATGTGATGGGTAAGATATCTTGATAAATGAGGAAGCATCCTAGATTGAGTGTATGGTGATGGGCTTGCAGTAAAAACATAACGCACCATGTAGAAGGCCTTCAAACAGTTTAGGAATGTGCGAAAGCTTAGCTATTGGACGACAATTGACTGGATAAAAAATTGTTTAAAGTGTTGTCTGGTTAAATATTTCATGCTTCAACAATTATTTTTATGAGTTGTTCCAGGTTTTGAATTCCTGGCTTTTCCTGACCGTAAACCGCCATAGGGTGGATGGCAGCGAACACACAGGGCAAAGTCTCTGATTGCTTTCAACCCGGTAAAGGTCAGGACCATCCTTGTCTCTGTCCAATCCAACTTGACATGCGGTCTCCACATGACACCCCTGGATAGCTACTTTGGCCCCACCAAGTAGTGAAACAATACATGCAGCGACATCCTGAGAAAGGTTGGCGCAAGGGTAATAATCTTGCTCGGAAAAACAAATTATTATGGACAAACTAACAAGCCTCGGATATGGACCGCATACACGACGACGACCACGCAAACGAAAATGGCTAAACGATGTGAGAATTTCCTCATGGAACGTCCCCTCACTATACAGAGCTCGAGCTGCACAGCAGCTAGCCGATGTCCTGTCCGAATGTAAGGCTGACATAACAGCATTACAACAAATAATATGGGCGCGATTTGGTGTTATTCACAGAAACGAGTATGACATTTATTACAGCTGTCACGCAAAACACCATTTGCTAGGGGTAGGCTTTCTAGTCAGCCAAAAATTGAAGCCTGCCATTATCGGCTTTAATGCAATAGACGAAAGGCTATGTACTTTTCGCGTGCGAGGCAAGTTTAAGAACATAGGCCTTATAAACGTTCACGCACCTACAGCGGAGTCCCCTGACGACGAAAAGGAAGTATATTACGAGAACGTCGAATGGGCCCTCAATGCCTGCTCAAGATACAATGTGAAAATCGTTCTTGGTGATTTGAATGCAAAAATAGGTCGGGAGTCGGTTTTCGGTCACTACACAGGGTCCCATAGTTTGTATGAGAGCACTAATGGCAATGTACTACGAGTCATCGAACTGGCAGCATCAAAGAACTTGGTCGTTGCGAGTAGCAGGTTTCCGCGTAAAGATATCCATAAAGCCACCTGCGTATCGCCCTATCGAGTCACTTGCCACCAAATTGACCACTTATTGATAGATCGCCGCCACTCCTCGAACCTGATGACGGTACGAACGTACCGAGGTGCCAACGTCGACTCGGATCACTATTTTGTTGGTAGAGTTTTCCGAGCGCGGATTACCTAACGGGGATGTATTACATCCGCGGATCAGGTTCGAATCAACACGGCTGCCTTACGCAATGAGAATACCAGTAACACCTTTGGTCACGCGCTACGACTCGCCGTTGAAGAGCTCGACGGAGAGAGAGTAAGTCCTGGGGCCAGAATGCCGGGCGTAGAAGAGAAATGGACACGCCTTACAAATACTGTCATTAGTACTGCCAACTCCATCTTATGCAGTAGTCGTAGAGATCGGAGTAATTGGTTTGATGACGAGTGCAAACTACCGATTCAACGTAAGAATGCTGCATACCTGACAATGCAGCAGTCTCATAGGACGCAGGTACGCGAGGAGAAATACAAGGAGCTCAGAAGATCTGAAAAAAGATTCCACAGACAAAAGAAAAGTGCCTGGGAAAAAACCTTGTCTGTGAAATAGAGAAAAGTAGAGAGCGGGGTCCGCGCCCGGTACGGAAGTTCTACCAAATAATCCACAGTATGACGTGGTACACTTACTGCATAAACAAGGATAAAGAGAGTAATCTGATCACCGATCCTGAAGGCATTCTGGAGTGATGGGAAGTGCACTTCAATAAATTGCTAAATGGTCAGCTCACAGAAGAATTGGAGGCTCCACCAATGCAAGATCAAGACCAAATGTTGACGCCACCAAGCATTGAGGAACATTAAAACCTTAAATTAGACAGCTCAAATCAAATAAAGCCCCCGGAGCTGATGGCATACCAGCTGAGCTGATCGAACAAGGAGGGACAGCGTTACATCACGCAATTCATGAGATCGTGGTGCGCGTATGGGAGCAAAAGGAGATCCCGGAAGATTGGCGTCGTGGAATAATTTGCCCCATACATAAGAAGGAAGATATCACAGTATGCAGCAACTAAAAGGGTATAACATTGCTGAGTACCGCCTATAAGATACTCTCCACTATCCTACAAGATCGGATAGCCCCATACGCTAAAGTCAATATTGGTCAATATCAGTGTGGCTTCATCCCAGGAAAATCAGCGATTGATCAGATATTCACCCTTAGGCAGGCGATGGAAAAATGTCTGGAATTTAAGATTCCATTATATCATCTATTTATAGACTTTAAGGCCGCCTACGACAGCATAGCCAGGGTAGAACTATATAATGCCATGAGAGAGTTCGGCATTCTAAACAAATTGATGCGACTTTGTAGGTTGACCACGACCAATGTAACTAGTCAAGTAAAAATAGCGGGATTGGTGTCCAAACCAATAAACATATTTAATGAACTCCGAAAGCGGGGCGGTCTGGCCTGCCTCCTCTTCAACCTGGTTTTGGAGAAAGCAATCCGTGACTCTGGCGTTACAACTAGAGGGACTATTATCACCAAGTCCGGCCAGATATTTGCCCATGCAGATGACATCGACATCATCGGCAGATCCGATCGGCTATACAGGACTCCTTCACCCAGATCGAGCAGGCGGCATAAAAACTGGGACTACATATTAATGGGGAGAAAACTAAGTATATGGTGGCAACTTCTGCGAAGAAAGACCTTACGTTGGTCAAACTATCAGCGTAGTAGAGCACGAATTTGAAGTAGTGCAATCCTTTAACTACCTTGGGTCAATAGTATCACCCGATAACAATATGGAAGAAGAAATACGCGGATGGCTGATCAAATCCAACAAAGCCTACTATGGTCTATCAAGGCTCTTTAAATCCCGAAATTTGTCCAGAACATGCAAACTACTACTGTACAAGACCATGGTCTTACCAGTACTCATGTATGGGTCCGAGACTCGGGTGCTCAATAAAAGGCACTTTGAACTCTTAGCCGCGTTCGAGAGGAAGGTGTTAAGGAGAATTGTTGTCCCCGTATGTGAGGGAGGATGACTCCGGAAACGCTACAATCATGAGTTGTACGCGATCTACATTGAAGCTAATGTTGTAAGAAAAATCAAGCTCGGTAGACTCCGGCGGGCGGTACACCTAGCTCGAACGAGCGAAGAGGAGCCTGCCCGGGAACTTCTTTGTGGCAGGATGTATGGAAGGAGACAGCGTGGGAGACCTTGTCTGCGATGGAGGGATGGCGTAGACCAGGACGCCCAGATCCTGGGAGTGCCAAACTGGATGACATCAGCTCGATATCGGGACAGGTGGAGAGAATTGTTAAATAAGGCCAAGACCGGATCCCGGTTGTAGTGCCGATGATGATGATGATGATGTTAAAATAAACAGAGTTCCTGGTTTTTCTGCTGACGTTTGTCAGGAACAACTAAATTACCAATGTATCTAAATCCTAAGCACATATCGTATAAAAAAACTGTTTGGAAAATGTTAACAAATAACATGTAAACAATTATTATGGATGCGAGACCTGGGTGCTTAATAAAAGGCACTCTGAACTCTTAGCCGCGTTCGAGAGGAAGGTCTTAAGGAGAATTGTTGGTCCCGTATGTGAGGGAAGACGATTCCGGAAACGCTACAACCATGCGTTGTATGAGTACGCGATCTACCTTGAAGCTAATGTTGTAAGAAAAAATCAGGCCCGGTAATCTCCGGTCCCTTGTGGCAGGATGTATGGAAGGAGACAGCGCGGCGGACCTTGTCGGCGATGGAATGATGGCGTACACCAGAAAAGCCTAGAGCCTGGGAGTGCCAAACTGGATGACATCGGCTTGAAATCGGGACCGGTGGACAGATTTGTTAAATAAGGCCAAGACCTGAACCCGGTTCTAGTGCCGATGATGATGATGATGATGATGAAAATGACCTTGCCAATGACTGAATTTAAAGATGGTCATTCTCTTGAAAGCGCGGTGTTGTTGTTCTGCTGTATGGATAGGAGCGTTGTCCCCCTGAAATATGACATCTTCATCCTCTGTTAGGGTGATTAAAGGAAGAAGATGCTCTTCCAACGCCTCTTGGTACTTTTAGGCGTACGTTCTTCCACAAATGAAAACAATTTCTGTTTTCAGATTTCCAATGAAAGTTGCCCACACACCCATAACTCCTCCTCCTCCTAAAGGCGCGCGTGACATGATTTTCCTTTCTTTCCTGAGATCATGCCAATAGTACCGGAAGTCGTCGTCGCCTTTCAGATTACATTTTTTGTCATCACTGAAGATCACATGAGACCACATTTCACTCAATATTCAATACCTGTGTCCTTATGTCGCTGTTTGAGTGGTGGTTTACACAAGCACTTCCGATACTTCAAGTTGCTTGAGGCTATTACCCATTTTCTAATGAGGCTAGAATCGCAGTCCAAATTAAAACGTCGAACCACTTGGGACGAAGAAGCTCCTGTTTTGGAAATTTCACGTAGAACGGCTCATTTTACTATCGGAGAAAATGTTGATGGTCTCCCAGATCGCTTATTTCTTCCGTAATTTTCAATACCGACTTGTAGATAATTCTTCACTACACCTCGAGGGTGATTTGTTTCATTGTCACTTTGTCTAGGCGTCATTCCAGTATTTTGTAAATCGACTATTCTTTGTTTTTCAATATCCTTTAATTGTTTCCGACTGGGCATATTCAGCACTTTAAAAAAATTCGCTTTATACTTTTTTCAGGCAAAATTTGGGTTTTTTTTTTCAGAAAATGAATTATCATTCCTGGTAAAAAAATCAATGAATCCATTAAGGGGTTTTCGCTGAGTTGGTATCGTTGGATAATTTTTTGTCACAAAAGTAGTCATATAAATTTAATAGTTATTCCAAGAAAACTGAAAATTTACGTATATAAAATATATATATATATATAAATATACATATATGTATTTTTTTTTTTTTATATATATATGGTATACCCGCCTGTCAGGCGGGAGACCGGGGTTCGATTCCCCGTCGGGAGCCTCTGGCGCAAGACTAATAACCTTGCCCGGATAAAAGAATCAATATGGAAAATTTAACAAGCCTCAGGACTTGCTAAATAAGGCCGATGTAGTGCCGATGATGATGATATATATATATAAATATATATACATATATACATATATATATATATATATAAACATATATAGATATATATAAATAACTATATATAGATATATATGTATATCTATATATATATGTATATATATATATATATATATATATAGATAGATATAGATATATATATATATATAAATATAAATAGATATATATATATATATATATATATATATCAGAGTCAATATAAAATTTTATTTTAAATTTCGTAAAAAATCTACCAAAATCTATGAATTGCTGAACAAGTTTTTGGTGATGATTGTTTATCCAAAACACAAGTGTTTGGGAAGTTTCAACGATTCAAGCAAGACAGGAAAGATGTGTATGACGACAGGCACACATGTAGTCCATCTAATGTGAGTACCAATGAAAACATCGTTAAAAAGCGTTATTCGATGACAGTTTCCAAGAAATTTTCAGTCAGATTCGTGGAAATGGAGTATAACATATTGAGAACAACAATTCATCGAGTTTTAACAGGAAAACTTTATTTAAGGAAATTGAATTCAAAGTTTGTTGCACACCATCTGAATAACGACCAAAAGTTGCAGGCAACATTAAACACGCTCGATGTGACAAAGACTTCTTGAACACTATTGTCATTGGTGATAAAACACGAAGCTCTCAATAAGAACCAGAAACAGAACGACAGAGGGCTGAATGGTGCACACTAGATGAAAGAAACCTAAGACAATGCGTTTGGCAAAGTCAAAAATCAAAACAATGCTCATCCCTTTTTTCCATTGCAAGGAAATTATACACAAAGAATTCGTTCCAAGTGGGACAATGCTGAGTAAAAACTTTAACTATGAAGCGTTTCCTAACCCGGATTTGTCGTGTTCGATGTGAATTGCGAGCAGCAGCCAGTTGGAGATTATTGGATGATAATGCCCTTCCCATGGTGCAAAAATTATCACCGATTTTTTAATTAAAAATAAATTTTGTTGTTTCACTCTCCGCACTCACGTGATCTGGCTCCCCGCGTTTATTCCTATTGCCTATTGACTGTGAGAGGAAACCGTTTTGCATCAATTAAAGACATTCGCCGGACGACGACCACCATCCTCAACAACATCCCAATCAACGATATACAGGAAACATTTGATGTAATTCTCGAACGAGCAAACTAATGTACTTCAGTGCAGGGAGATTATTCTAACTATTCGTGCTTTTTTTCTTTTTTTCTCAATCCATTCCGGTTTATTTTATGACAGAGGATGTTGCACGATGCAATTAGCTATGATGAGGGTGCGTCATATATTAATATGTTTAAATAACTCTCCACCCTCTACACTCGAGGTGTTAGCTTGTGTCACAACCAATTAGCTCGATTTTGATTATATTGAGCTATGCCACCAGAACTATTGAGGCGAATTTAAGAGAACAGTACAATAGTACTGCTCTTGATCTTGAATACCACAGAAGCCCTGGAGAGAACAGGAGCGATAATGTTGTGGAGTGAAAACAAAGAACGGATGGGCTGGACCGATAAGAGATCGAGAATAAGGGAGCGGAGGCGATAACAAATCGAGAAGTCAAATGAAAAAGACAGAGAGGTGAGATCGAGATCGAACAAAGGAAATCAACCTTTCGCCTATACACGTCAAAACCAAATATCTCGACAGAATGGCAAAAAAGACAAAGAAGTCGGATGCGATAGTTTCTTGTTGGGTTTATTTCGCAGTGCTAACAATTGGTTAACAAACATACGATAACGTATTACACAAAACATCGTTGACATCGACGTTCTACCGGATTGCGGATGTTTCAAGACGAGAGTAATAAAGACAGTAAAAGGTGATTTGGGTTTTTAGAAGAGAACAAAGGGATTAAAAGGAGAATGCGGTTTTGATGGTGAATTTGTGTGGCCTCTGTGATAAGCACACATATAATTAACAGTGGTTGTTCAATAAACCAGAAGTAACTAATCAGTGTTGAATCGGTTAGTCCCGGTCGACGAAGGAAAAATAGAAATACCCCAAGTTTTTTAGTGTCGTGAGTGCTCGCTTTCGCACAATCAGATATACTCATCCAGGAGGACTGTAGGGGTTTCTCTATCCTATAGGAGAAACAGCCCACAATTCCAACCACAATACCTACCCATTTCCTTGATAGGTATTTACCTGTAAAACATGTCAAAGGGACGCATAGCTAAACTCATTATTCTATGCAGATAATGCATAATTGAGTTTAGCTACAATCAACAACATACGGCAACACTATTGCGCTAACCATGGGATTTCCACCGGAAATTCCATTCGTATTGGTTAGCAACAACCAAGTCAAACCAAGCGACGCGGTTGCGTCATAGTCCATAGGCTTGGGTATTATTGAACATTCCACAGAATGGAATTATATCCCCAGCCGATGCGGCGTCCTCTTGATTTTTCCCAGATCACCCATTCGCTTGGGATCAATGATCTCTTTTTGCTGGTGAATAGCCTTAGCTATGTTTGTCCTCTCTCTCGTATTTCTGTCTTGCTATAGTGCGTTGGCCTAAGAGATTGTCACTAGGTCAGTAGACCAGCCGTATACACTTGCTTTCCCTTTTGATTTCTCCATTCTGGCTACGCCCATTGACGTCGAACGAATACACAAGTACGTTTCGACCTGGATGAATGTGGTGAGTTGGGGAACACACAAGAGAGCATGATTACCATTGGCAGATCAATGTGTAAAAAGCAGAAATTACGATTTTCACCCTAAATAGAGCAGTCACCATTCAGCCACTAGCGTGCACACACGGGTCGTGAGTCAATTACCGTCGAGTGTCAAAGGGGAAACGGAAAGTCATTAACGTGGCGGAAAGATTGTCAAGTGTATTCATGTGGAGAAGTAAATTAAACAATTTGAAGCGGATTGCCTGTGAAGCTTAATTTTTGTTTAGTGTCAAATGCATTACCAAATTCAAGTAAATTAACAACATTTTATCAAAGAAAAGAGAGAACAGATAGTTTCAGTTCAATTGTTTTGTGGTTGAATTAATGTTTTAGTATTCACTAGTGATTCATCAACAATTCTGAACAATTTACCAAGCTCCTTTATTGTTAACATTTAAGTGTAAAAGGAAGAGTTGAAAGTACAACCATCTATTGAACAAAAAAAAAAAACAATACAAACCAGTGATCACCACGACCGGTGCGTCTTCATGGATAACAAATGTAAATTAAATTTCACCAAAATAAAAAAAGCAATAAAAACCAATTGACAGTAAAACAACATTTTAGTGTTTCATTTTTTTTTCCTCCTTGGTGAACTGTTTGTGGTGGAACTACTTTTATTCGCACAGTGACGTTGGTGGGTGTGAGTGAACCAGATTCATACGCTGACATCAATACCCATACCCCCACAGGACAGTCTGCCCCCCCCCTCCCCCCCCGGATACACTTCCAATCAGGATCCTTACACCACTCCCACTTTTAAAAATATCTAGTAAGTATCATTTTATGGATCGTCTTCATTGTCCAATTTTAGTTCCCTTCAATCTTAAGGACCCTCTCAATCTTAACTTCCACAATTTGTCACTAAACTTCGCTTTAAGGTAAAATATTTAAAAGATGCTGCCTGTATGTAATAGAACAGACTCAGTCTAGCTTTGAGGGGATTGACCTCATTATTTGCTCTTTACAGATTAAATTGTATGTACATAACATTATCATTAATAAAAGAATATTTAGATAGATATTAAAAGAACCAAACTGATGAAAAAATATTTAAGCAAGCTTTTGAAATCCAACAGGAAATAGACACAAAATCAACACTAGCATGACGAGAACACATAGACACCTGACAATTAACGATTTTAAGATTAATTAAAATCACTCACTCTCACCTGCACTTCCAAAGCGTGATAAGCTATTATAAGTCCTAAAAGAATCACAGTCGAAACAGATATTAATGTTTTTAACGCCGTCGAATAAAACGAAGCCTGCAAAAAGGACACAAACAATTGGGCTCACATTAGCAACGAGATCACGTCCAAGCACTCTACGTACCTTTGTATAAACTCCAGCACTACTTAATTCGTTTTCAATCACCATTACGACGATACCGAACATGCCCATGACTAGGGCGTAGTCGCTAATGCGTTTCCGTTTTTCGAATAAGGCTTTTCTTCGGCCCAATCGGTACCCTACATTGGGTTTGTGCTTGGCCGAGTTTGTTGAGGGTTTTCGGGAAGTATTACCGCCAGTCAATGCCCGCTCCTCCATGTACCTGTAATGAAAAAATATATAGAGTGCTAAATTAAAGTGACTTTTTATCATTCCCAATCCAAAGAAGGACATCCCTCGTCCCAAGTAAGGACATCAATTTAAATAAATTAAATTGAAGTCACCAATTTGACGTCTAATGACGGAGAACGACACGAAGACGAAATGAAATTGTGGTCCGCTGAGAAATGGCTTCATTTGCCGAGGTGGATGAGATGATTCTGCTCGTATGCTCTCGCAATTTGATTCCTGTGGATGCTACGGACATCAGACCACCTAATTTTGGCCGTAGAAAGGTAACGAAAACCTCCGAGTTTAAGTAAAGCGTCATTTAGAAAACTCTCGTCTAAAGTGGATTAAAGTCATTGGACGATGGTTGAAGATTGCGAAAGAGATAAAGGGTGTGTAAAATAATTTACGATATCCGTAACGAAAGATGAAGATGCTTTCAAGAGCATGTACTTGGACAATATGTCCTCGCTGGAGTGTATTGATCTCTGATGTGATTCATTTAACATTGTCATGTGTGATTTAACAATAAAAGGAGTTAACGGGTGTTTTATAGTCTGATAGCACTTTCAGTGATACTTAGGATTACTCAAAGTCGTTGTAAGTACCTTTCCACGGTTTCACTTGTGCGGTTATAAACTACAAAATCCCTTGACGCCTCAAGCTTGCAGTAAGGGTAATAATATTGTTGTGGACCTTCAATGACCACTGTGATTTTACGTGCCGACGAGGGATGAGATATCGGTCGTTAGTTTAATAGTACGACGTCCACCATGGAAAATAAAGATACTTTAAGTCACATCGATCTTTAAAACGGCAAAAGTAGATTAGGTCTATTGTGCACTGCTTACATTAAAAGTGTTTCATCGAATCGGTCACAACAACTTAACTATGAAAACAACGGAGTTTTAGAAACACTTCGAACCATACAATTGCGGGGAAGACGTATGTTGGGCCGACGTACGGCACTGGGTTCACTTCCACCCCCATCGTCACTAAATGATCTACCGAAGGAAAACCAAAACACTGTCCACCAGCTTGTGCAAAACTGCACGACAAACCGTCCACCAGATAGTAATTAAAACACAAGGTTAGTCTGTTGTTTGTAATCGATTTTTATTTTATTTCACTTTCGTTAAGAGGAATTAAAATACAGTTAGAGATTTGAATTAAACACAGGCAGTTACACTATACTGTTTATTGAATTATTACACATAGTTTCATATGTTAAACTTATTTCAAACACCGTGGTTTGAAATTGTTAGATTTTGGAACGCAATACGTATTGGAAACACTTAAAACACGATTTTAGGATGTACACGCGTCCCCGTGCGCGCCGGGGAGCGGGAGTGACACGACCGGCTTGGTCTAGTGATGGTTAATGACACAGCGATATCAATTTGCTGGTTAAGTATATTCGGCCAGTGGTACTGGGTCTCTTAATTTAAGGATGCATTTTCCATCCCAAGAGAAACGTGAAGTCTCTTGAGGTTGGGACTAGGCGACGTAATGTTTATGATCCCTGTTATGATGGTTACATTATGTGTAAACCAAATTGTTTCGTTTTCAGGAATTCGACTAGGGAAAATGCGTATGTAAGATTGGGATTTGCCTGGCAACCGATGGTGCCAAATTGGGCTTGGGATTTATGATGTTTGCAACAGAATTCTTATAGGGAATTTTGGATTCGAATAAATGAATGAAGGTAAGAATTCTTTTCCAGGAGCTTTTAGCTAAATACATTTTGTAAATTTGTTGCGTGAAGCATTTACAGGTGCTAATGCAATTGCATTAGCAGAAACTTATGAAAGCTGGGTTGTAATTATGGGGGTTCTTCGGGTAAGTAGACAGTGGGGTTTGGCGCAACCGCCACACAACTATTAATATAAGAGAGCAGTGGAAGATCTGATTTTTTTTAGTAGTGGTACACACAATAACGAAGGTGATTATGATTATTAGCGACGCATCATTCAGTTCACCGCCGCATGCCACAAACCACGTCGCACTAACTTTTGGAAGACACTATAAACCACAATATATATCAATAATGTCAATTCCTGGAAAACGCCCCAAACGTATATTGAATTTTTAGTAAATTTCTGGAAAATGATTGGAGCCGGAGCAATGGACCTTTAAAAGGAGGACGTGGTTGTGTGGAGAGTTCTCCAGACATCCGAACTGGAACAACTCTATCTCTTGCGCAAATGACATAAAGTCGTACCAATGGTACACCGAAAACTCACATGCCCTCAACTTCGAAATAGTCGCACCTATGGTTGGTACATGAGACAGCTCATTTCTGGACATTTTTTTGTTCCAAGCCTCACTTCCCCAAATTACTCCTTCCTAAGTATCGCCGGGTGTATCAGACCACAACACTGTGACAACGTTCATCCATAGCTATCGAGCATTCCGGGCTCGTATCAGATACATACCCGATTATAGGCGCACAAAATGGGACAACATCAATATCATCATCATCATCATCGGCACTACAACCGGGATCCGGTCTTGGTCTTATTTAACAAATCTCTCCACTGGTACCGAATTCGAGCAGGTGTCATCCAGTTTGGCACTCCCGGGCTCTGGGCGTCCTGGTCTACGCCATCCCTTCATCGCAGACAAGGTCTGCCGCGATGTCTTCTTCCATGCATCCTGTCACAAAGGACTTCCCGGGCAGGCTCCTCTTCGCCCATTCGAGCTAGGTGCCACGCCCTCCTGAGTCTACGCGAGCTTGATTTTTCTTACAACATTAGCTTCTAGGTAGATCGCGTATAACTCATGGTTGTAGCGTCTCCGAAATCGTCCTCCCTCACATACGGGGCCAACAATTCTCCTTAAGGCCTTTCTCTCGAACGCGGCTAAGCGTTCAGAGTGCCTTTTGTTGAGCACCCAGGTCTCGGATCCATACATGAGTACTGGTAACACCATGGTCTTGTACAGTAGTAGCTTGAATGTTCTGGATAAATTTCGAGATTTAAAGAGCCTTGATAGACCATAGTTGGCTTTGTTGGATTTGATCAACCGTTCGCGTATTTCTTCTTCCATAATGTTGTCGGCTGATACTGTGGGGCTTTTCAGGGCCCGAGGAGCCGCGCATCGCTCGATCCCCACTATTCCAGGCGAACGACTTACCTCTCGGTCGAACTTCAGCAAGGTTGCGTAACCTTGCTACGGCATTTACCCCCAGCCAAATCGCCGGAATTAATACGGTTACCCAATCGGATAACCGTTTTGAATTTCTGTTAGGCAGCTTACCTTATTGTAGGGGATTTCCTTCCAGACCCCTTTTTTTTCTCCAGCATCACCACTGAAAACATTAAATCCACGGCAAAGCTTATCACCTTGCCGTGGCATCGAAAACTCACCCTCGGTCAGACAGTATTTCCTAAAAGAACATTAAACCCACGGCAAAGCTTATCACCTTGCCGTGGCATCGAACACTCACCCCCGAGACGTACATCATTCCCTAAGAAACATTAAGCCCACGGCAAAGCTTATCACCTTACCGTGGCATCGAAAATTCACCCTCGAGGCGTACATCATTTCCTAAAAAAAACATAAGTCCATGGCAAAATCATCACATTGCCATGGCATCTGAAATCCTATCTTTAGGCATACATTCTGCCAGGGCGTCTCGTTTCCATAGCCTTAAGCTATGGAAACAACAATCAACAAGAGTTCCTTGTGACTCGTTGTATTTGTTTACCCTCGGCATAACATGCATGCGGCTATTTGCCCCTATTGATTTGCTACCGCCGACAAGGTTTCTGCTGATGCAAACCAAACATGTCCCGGATTACCAGCAATCGCTGGCTTCCAATTATCGGCCCCCATGTTCAGAGGCCGTATTCAAGCAACGTTCAAGATGCAGCCAGAAAATGTTTACTTTCAACATCTGGCAATGGCTGCACCCTATGTTCGTTGCAATGTTTAATCATCGGCATCCGAAATGATGATTTATGGCCTTCCATTAGGATGACCAAATCATTGGTTTGGGTTTTCACACCCCACATGCTAGTGTTTGCATTCTTAGAAAATGCACTAGCGATGTGCCGCCATCCACACGGTCGCCGAACGATCGTATGCATGGCACACCCACACATGCATAATGTATGACTACCCCGTCCGGTCCAATCACGATTGACTACATCAAGTTAATCGTGTAACTCCGCCTCCTTTCCAGTTTCTTTCGGGATTCTTTCCCTTTAATGATTTCCAATGGGATTAGTTAGTCAGATCTTAACACTTGGAGAGAGCATCGGTACCACGAGTACAAGTCGAAGTCAGTGAGTTTTGCGATACACGTTGTTTGGTGCGTTGTGTTATCGTTTTTATTTCGGTTTACGTGCCCCTTGATATCAATAGTTATGTTTTAAATACTCGAAATAGACATGAATGTTTATTGATAAGAATTAACGAGACAATCAATGTTACCGCTGTAATCTAGATTTAAGTGTTGTGAACGAGTGCCGCGCAATAAAATGTTTCTGGACAAGAACTACCGAAGGTGTTTCATTTTAAAAAAATCAGCTGCCGTGAATTAAGTAGTGGAAATTAGTTAAACCCGCGTCCGTGTCGACGCACTGACTAATTAACACCACATTGGTGACCCCGTAAAAAACGCGCAACCTTCGTGTTCGAACCTAAATCGATGACTTTGGTGACTCTTAATGAATGGACTTACAATCTTCCACAAAGTGCCAATAAAAGGAACCTCACCTCACCTGTAGTCACCTGCCGCCATCGCTGGACAGACGCTGCCTCAGCATCCGGAACACCATCATCTAAATCAGCCACCTAAGATCAACACCACCTTAACTAGTGCAGTGCGAGTGCTCCCAACATCATCGGATGAGAAACACCTCCCAACACGACATCACCAGATAACAACAACAGGTATCTTCCTTTTTCTTATTTTCGGTTTTTTTTTTTTTTTTTTTTTTTTTTTTTTTTTTTTTTTTTTTTTTTTTTTTTAATTGTTGTAGTCCGACGCCGTGCTTCCTCGGTTGAGGGAAGAGCGGGGACCTTTTATTATTCCTTTTCTTCTTGAAAAATGCTGGTCCTGTTCTACATTTCGTCTTCTGGTTGAAACTTATCACGGGAATATTATTATGCAGATGGCTATGTCGAACTGTCACTAAAGATATATTACTTAACTCTCGCTTGGTGCCTTTCCTTCTTCTTAGATTTTTATTTGCAGCCGGCTATTTAAAAATGTCCATATCAGTTTTATTTTATGTCGGGCTTTTATTTGATCTCGTTGCAAAATATTTTTATAAACACAAATCTCTGGTTATTGTATCTTGGAGTGAATATTCTATTAAAAATTATTATTAAATCTATTTTCTCTAGAGTAGAAGTAAACGCCTCGAAGTATTCACGGCAAATAGAAGTTATCAACTGAATTTTTTTCTCTATGACTTTTCACATTCATTTGGACGAAAATCCAAGTTGCTATGTTTTCAATAAATCAAAAGGTGCAGGTTATTAAGTGTGCTGTAACTGGTAATATTGTGAATGTTTATGAATGGTATGTATTAAGTGAGAATGTAATATATGTTAAGTGAAGTTTTTTTTAGGATGTGTTAGGAGATTCAGTGTTAAATTTAATAAGGGTAGTATTCTGGAATACAACATCCCACCCTTCTTCGAGAAAGAAAATTATCCTTGAAGAGAATAATTTTCTA
This sequence comes from Microdon myrmicae, assembly GCA_963931805.1. Lineage (NCBI taxonomy): Eukaryota > Metazoa > Arthropoda > Insecta > Diptera > Syrphidae > Microdon > Microdon myrmicae. The sequence goes on from OZ007502.1 coordinate 32,688,219, forward strand.
GTAACTATATATTAAATTAAGAAAGACTTGGATTTTCGTTCAATTACAGTACAATGGTTTTCAAAATTAATCTTTATCAAAGGTTACAATAATCAATAAGTTCTTAATACTAGAAAAATATTCTATTTACATTATATATTAACTAAATTTTTTCCAATACTCAAAAAGTTCTTAACACTAGAAAAATAGTCCAAAATAGTCTATTTACATTATATATTAACTAAATTTAAATATTTCTCCTTGGAACCTTTTCTTTTCTTATCTAAAAATCATTATTACTTATTATATTAAATATATAATATTAATATTATTGTTTCAAAATTCTCATTTCGGTATATATATTAATTCCAAAATTTCTAATATATATATTACCAATAAAATTTTCTTTCTTTCCTTTTCCGTTCGAATATATATTAATTCTAAAATTTCCAATATATATTACCTCTAAAATTTTCTTTCTTTCATCCCCCTCATTATGCAAAATATTTTTATAAACACAAATCTCTGGTTATTGTATCTTGGAGTGAATATTCTATTAAAAATTATTATTAAATCTATTTTCTCTAGAGTAGAAGTAAACGCCTCGAAGTATTCACGGCAAATAGAAGTTATCAACTGAATTTTTTTCTCTATGACTTTTCACATTCATTTGGACGAAAATCCAAGTTGCTATGTTTTCAATAAATCAAAAGGTGCAGGTTATTAAGTGTGCTGTAACTGGTAATATTGTGAATGTTTATGAATGGTATGTATTAAGTGAGAATGTAATATATGTTAAGTGAAGTTTTTTTTAGGATGTGTTAGGAGATTCAGTGTTAAATTTAATAAGGGTAGTATTCTGGAATACAACATAATGTAAATTTGGTAAATGCGAATTAAAAACACATTGCTTTCCCCGATTCCTTTAAAACAAATTAATTTTTTTTTAGTGGCTTTCAGTCGTGAAGAATTGATAATTTCTGTGTATACCAAAATTAATTCTGTGGTACATATATTTTTTTTGTATTGTTAATTTTTTTTTTTCTCTTGCTTCTGCTAAGAATATGTATCTACTCCCTACCATCAAATTAAATCAGATCCCCGAAACACTATAAGAAATTTCAGTAAGTAAAGTAATCGTCAATGTTGAGAAAAAGAAATATCCTGTGAAGTATTTTTAATAATTTTTATTTCATGTAACTCTCAAACCAATCTGTTAATTCATGTCAAAGAACTGATTAATCAAGAGGAAATCATAATTAAAAATGGCCGAACCGAATTACTACTTATATTAGGTTCAATAAAAGGGACGTTATGAAAATTGAAACTATATATAAAGAGAAGAAGAACAAGAACAATAACATAAAAAAAAGCAAATTTCATTTGTAAGAATCCAACTACGACAGCTTATAAAGTAATTTAACAATACTTGGATCACTCTTGTGTCATATATATATTTTGGTTTTTCGCGGGGAACCGACTTTAAAATTATTGTTGATAAACTAATTAAGATCACTACCAAACGCGTTCCCCATTATAGTATTAATTTAAATTGTTTTAATGAATCACCAATTGTCCCTATATTAAGTTTAACATAAATAAATAAACATTATTAAAAACAAATAGAACCATTTGTGAACCCCTTCAGGGTATTAAATAACATAATAAAAATCCAACGGCAACTAGCGAACATTTTGTAAGCTCCTTCAGAGCTACGAAAACCGAATAAGAGTAAACTCCTTCCGAGTCATACTGAACTTATCGAATTAAATTAAAATACTACATAAAGAAGAAGAACCGGACCGGTTACCAGCGTAAATTTGTAATTTAATAGGGACTTTCGTAATCCCTTTTTAACGGTTTTTTGCAACCAGAGACTCAGTTCATTTACCGACATCATTAACGCACAAGACTCCTCGCACTACATTATTCACGACCAATCGTCCACTCTCAACTTCCTGCGACTTCTTTTACCCCAATTGGCCTCCCTTCACCGCCTTCGCGTCTTCTTACGCCCATTTTTGCGTCCTCCGTGGTGAATATTTTGATTCCCTCCTACTCCGTTGATTTCAGTCCTGTTTCGTACAAAACACTATGGTTGTCACACGAAATAGCGCTGCCCAAAAGGCCCAAGAACAACCCGAGCCCCTAGAATTTCACGACGCCTCCAGCGTCGATTTCCCCACCGAGCAAGTCGATGCTGACCTAGACTTGCCCGCACAAGCTACCCCTCTGGCACCACTGGTTGCCCCCAGTGTCGTTAACCGACCCCAACCTTCCAGCGCTCTCCCAACCTCTTCCAACGCCCCTGGTATCTGCCCTTTGGCAAATTCCGGCATTTTAATGCCCACAACTGGTGCCAGCACCTCACAGCAACCCCAAAGACCTTCAGAGTCCCAAGAATTCCACGATGCTTCCAGCCTCGGGAATGGGACTCGTCACCCTAATATAGGACTTCCCCCCTTCGATGAGGAGGACCCAGACCTGTGGTTTGCAGTGGCAGACCGCATCTTCCAGGCCTCAGCCTTGCACGACGAACAACTTCGTGCAGTTGAGCTGTTGAAAGTGCTTGACCGCACTCAACGACCGCATGTTGCACACATAATAAGGTCGGCCGGCCGCAACCCATATAGCAACATGCGTGAAGCTCTGCTCGACGCATTGGACGAGCCAGGAAGTGTGCGGCAACAACGTTTAGCCGCTGTATCCAACCTTTCTGGGATGAGACCATCTCTTTTCCTGACCCATTTACGCTCTATAGCGGGGACCAGGATTGGGGACGACCTAATAAAGCCTCACTTTTTGAGGTGTCTTCCCCAACATGCCCGTTCGGCACTTATAGCCCAACCCAATCAGAGTTTGGGCTATTTATCCAAAATTGCGGACGCAATTATGGAAAGCTCAGATCAGTATTCTGAGCCTCCTGCGTACCAGGTAGCGGCGGTTTCTCAACACGCCGCCCAGCCTGCACGGCACCCTCGTCTGCCTTTCTCAGCCCATCAATTGGTCTCAACTCCCAATTCTCCTCAAGCTCAATTGCCTCATAGAAGGCCCGCCTCAACCAATTTCCCTCAGGGGAACCCAGAGGCAGGCCCCAACCTTAACCAAAGAAATTCGCCCACACAATTAACCCCTGCTGACCTTCGGGCGCTCCAAACCTCACTCCTCCGCGAGATAACGCAATTGCGCGCGGAGGTGAGGAATAATCCTCGAAGCGCCCAGAACCGAGCCATGCCGAGCCGTCCTCTCAATCGGCAGAATTCCTACCAAACTGCCCCTCAGAGGGCCTATATGCCTCAAAACGCCCCACAGAGGGCCAATTCCTCTCAAAATGGCCCTCACCGGGCCAACTCCCAGCGAGCTCCGGCTCGACCTCCCCGTAACGGCAATGCCAATAGGCAGAATATACCAGATAATGCCGTTACTCTACCTTGGTGCGCCAATCACCAACGATATGGTGATCGCGCATTTAACTGCAAAGCGCCTTGTGGTTGGACACAACCTTCCACCAACCAAAGGCGCTCTTTAAACTAATTTTGCCGACCGACACCCTCGCGCAATCGGCCGGCACCCCTACGATAAGTCGCTTAACCATCCGGGATTCGAAACTGAATATCGCTTTTACTGTCGACACCGGCGCCGATATTTCAGTCCTCCCGCGATCGTTTGCTCCGCGTAACCGCGTGCCAGCCGCACTTAAATTGTCAGCTGCAAATAATACGCCGATACTTACGTACGGACGTAAAAAGCTGACACTTCAATTGGGTCTTTGTCGTCCGATCACTTGGCGTTTCGTCATTGCGGACGTAAACGAACCCCTGATAGGTTCCGACCTATTAGGTGCACATAATCTGTTGGTCGATTCGACCCATAACAGACTTGTGGCTCCAACCGCACCCCCCTTGCCCATGACGGCATCACCAGCGGCAACTTCAGGGGCCACAGAGTGCATAGACCCATTCCAGGTTATGGTACAGGAATTTGTGAGTACAACAATTCCTCTACCTAACCAGCGTCGACATAAAGCCACGGTGTTTCATCATATAGAAACACGTGGTCCCCCGGTGAGCCAGCGTCCACGTCGACTGGCTCCGGAAAAATTACGTGCGGCGCGCGCGGAGTTCGAGCATATGATCGAACTAGGTATCTGCCAACCGTCGGACAGTCCCTGGGCAAGCCCACTCCACTTAGTGAAGAAACGTTCTGGTGAGTGGCGCCCATGTGGCGATTATAGGCTGTTGAACGCAGCAACTGTCCCGGACAGATACCCTATTGCACACCTCTACGATTTTTCGTACAAGTTACGAGGGTGCAATGTCTTCACTACCCTGGATCTCACCAGGGCATACCATCAAATTCCGGTGGCACCAGAAGACATCCCCAAGACCGCAGTCATTACACCTTTCGGACTCTTCGAGTTCAAAGTGATGACTTTCGGCCTCAGGAATGCCGCACAGACATTCCAGCGATATATCGACACGGCTTTACGTGGTCTTAATTGCTGCCATGCTTATCTTGATGATATTCTCATCGCCTCCAAAGACCACGCCGAACATAAACGCCACTTACGTCAGGTCCTAGAGCGCCTCCGTGAACTCGGTCTTGTCATCAACCCAGATAGGTGTCAATACGCCAAGGAGCAAATCACCTATCTGGGTTATGTCGTTGACAACCAGGGCATTCGCCCACTACCAGACCGTGTGGAGGCCCTCATGAAGTATCCCCGGCCTACTAACGTGAGTGAGCTTCGTCGATTTTTGGGCATGCTGAACTTCTACCGTCCTACCCTGAAGAATGCTGCCCAGATTCAAGCTTCCCTAAATGAGTTTTTAAAAGGAGCCAAGCGCAACGATAAGCGCCCCATTAATTGGACAGAAGTCTCTGACAGAGCATTCCAACTGTCCAAAGAACAATTGGCAAATGCCACCTTACTCCGATACCCTCTCGAGGGAGCGGCACTTTCTATCCAATGCGACGCATCGGATACCGCAATCGGAGCCGTCCTTGAACAGGACATTGAAGGCCGACCGGAACCACTTGGCTTCTTTTCAAGGAAGCTGAGTCCCACTGAGCGACGTTACAGCGCCTACGACCGTGAATTGCTCGCGATCTACAGCGCTGTTAAGTACTTCCGTCATATGATAGAAGGACGTTCGCTCTCAATTTTAACAGACCACAAGCCATTGGTCTATGCGTTCCGGAAGAAGTCGGGAAATGCCTCCCCCCGACAAGAGCGTCAATTAGACCTCATTGGGCAATATTCTACGGAGATCAGGCATATCTCCAGTAAACAGAACGTCACGGCGGACGCCCTTTCTCGAATCGATACGATTCATTTGCGTACCGCCTTGAGTAACACTGACCTTGCCCTAGCTCAAGAGGAGGACGAACAGCTCAAGTCCCTCCTAACTGCCGATACGGCACTAGAGCTTAAGAAAATTACCCTTCGCGACCCTTTGGGCGAAATCTGGTGTGATGTCTCCACTGGAACCGCTAGACCTTACATTCCCGAGAAACTTCGTAGGGGCGTGTTCCAGGTTTACCACAACCCTGCCCACCCCAGCGGCCGAGCAACAGCCGCTGCTGTCCGTCGCAAATTTATTTGGCCCCGGATGAACAAAGACCTCACCGGTTGGGCCCGTGCTTGTCTCCAGTGCCAGCGCTGCAAGGTAACGCGACATAATGTACTGGAGCCAGCGCAATTCAAGCTTCCCACGGCACGCTTCGCCCATGTCCACATAGACATAGTGGGACCGCTTACTCCATCAAGAGGATTTTCTTATATCCTCACTATGATGGATCGCTGCACGCGATGGCCAGAAGCGACACCTCTCCGGGCAGTTACTGCCGAATCAGTCGCCAAGGCCTTTTACTCAACTTGGGTCACACGCTTCGGTGTACCAACCACCTTAACTTCGGACCGAGGTCCACAATTTGAAGCGACAATTTTTAGGCAGCTAACAAATCTTCTCGGCTGCCAAAGAAGTCGTACCACCGCCTACCACCCGCAATCAAATGGGATGATAGAGCGCTGGCACAGATCTCTAAAAGCCTCACTCATGTGTCATAATGACACACAATGGTTTGACGCCCTACCAACCGTCCTCCTCGGCCTGAGGACAAGTATTAAGGAGGACCTGGGTGCTTCGGCAGCAGAGCTTACCTACGGTACCAACCTCCTTCTTCCAGGAGAACTTTTCCTGAATGGCGAAACACCGCGTGACCAACTTCGTGAATTGGGACATCTCCGTGACCTGCTACGTAAGGTTAGGGCAACCCCTGTAACCAGGCACGGCTCCAAAAAACTTTTCGTCCACCCTGAACTGCACAGCTGCACGCACGTCTTTGTCAGGGTGGATAAGGTCAAAAAACCCCTCGACCCACCTTATGATGGCCCATTCAAAGTCTTCCGCCGCATCAGTGACCGCGTCTTCGAGATCGACATTAGAGGCAAACGATCCACGGTCAGCGTCGAAAGGCTTAAGCCCTGTTTTCTGGAAGCTACCGCTCCAGAATCACCTCCACCTACTGACACCGCTCCTACTCCACCGGCACGGCCTCCCCGTACTCGCGCTCATACGCGCGCCCATAACCAACTTACCACCCCCTAACCTGCCTTACCTGTTTCGTGACTACGTCACTGGGGGGGGAGTGATGTGGGGCTTTTCAGGGCCCGAGGAGCCGCGCATCGCTCGATCCCCACTATTCCAGGCGAACGACTTACCTCTCGGTCGAACTTCAGCAAGGTTGCGTAACCTTGCTACGGCATTTACCCCCAGCCAAATCGCCGGAATTAATACGGTTACCCAATCGGATAACCGTTTTGAATTTCTGTTAGGCAGCTTACCTTATTGTAGGGGATTTCCTTCCAGACCCCTTTTTTTTCTCCAGCATCACCACTGAAAACATTAAATCCACGGCAAAGCTTATCACCTTGCCGTGGCATCGAAAACTCACCCTCGGTCAGACAGTATTTCCTAAAAGAACATTAAACCCACGGCAAAGCTTATCACCTTGCCGTGGCATCGAACACTCACCCCCGAGACGTACATCATTCCCTAAGAAACATTAAGCCCACGGCAAAGCTTATCACCTTACCGTGGCATCGAAAATTCACCCTCGAGGCGTACATCATTTCCTAAAAAAAACATAAGTCCATGGCAAAATCATCACATTGCCATGGCATCTGAAATCCTATCTTTAGGCATACATTCTGCCAGGGCGTCTCGTTTCCATAGCCTTAAGCTATGGAAACAACAATCAACAAGAGTTCCTTGTGACTCGTTGTATTTGTTTACCCTCGGCATAACATGCATGCGGCTATTTGCCCCTATTGATTTGCTACCGCCGACAAGGTTTCTGCTGATGCAAACCAAACATGTCCCGGATTACCAGCAATCGCTGGCTTCCAATTATCGGCCCCCATGTTCAGAGGCCGTATTCAAGCAACGTTCAAGATGCAGCCAGAAAATGTTTACTTTCAACATCTGGCAATGGCTGCACCCTATGTTCGTTGCAATGTTTAATCATCGGCATCCGAAATGATGATTTATGGCCTTCCATTAGGATGACCAAATCATTGGTTTGGGTTTTCACACCCCACATGCTAGTGTTTGCATTCTTAGAAAATGCACTAGCGATGTGCCGCCATCCACACGGTCGCCGAACGATCGTATGCATGGCACACCCACACATGCATAATGTATGACTACCCCGTCCGGTCCAATCACGATTGACTACATCAAGTTAATCGTGTAACTCCGCCTCCTTTCCAGTTTCTTTCGGGATTCTTTCCCTTTAATGATTTCCAATGGGATTAGTTAGTCAGATCTTAACACTTGGAGAGAGCATCGGTACCACGAGTACAAGTCAAAGTCAGTGAGTTTTGCGATACACGTTGTTTGGTGCGTTGTGTTATCGTTTTTATTTCGGTTTACGTGCCCCTTGATATCAATAGTTATGTTTTAAATACTCGAAATAGACATGAATGTTTATTGATAAGAATTAACGAGACAATCAATGTTACCGCTGTAATCTAGATTTAAGTGTTGTGAACGAGTGCCGCGCAATAAAATGTTTCTGGACAAGAACTACCGAAGGTGTTTCATTTTAAAAAGATCAGCTGCCGTGAATTAAGTAGTGGAAATTAGTTAAACCCGCGTCCGTGTCGACGCACTGACTAATTAACACCACAATACTATTGACCCAAGCTAGTTAAGAGATTTCACTACTTCAAATCCGTGCTCCACTACCCTGATAGTTTGACTTCGCAGAAGTTGCCACCATGCACTTAGTCATATCACATTAGACGAAAAACTCCACCAACTCTCTCTTCCCACTGACAGGAACCGAACGACGGTTGCGATAAATAACGCAGCAGCTCGACTTCACGAGAATCTAGTTGAAACTTCGGGTACTCATGTCACGAAGTACAAACGCGAAAAGACATCAAATTCCCAATGATGACTTCACTCTTCGTCTCATCCAAGAGCGTTCAAGGCTCTGCAGAATGAGATACCGTCACCGATTTACGCAAAGGGAACAATTATTGCGATCCATTATTCACAATATTGGCACACTGATAAAAAAGAGAATACAAAACCGTACCCGACAATCGGAAGACAAACTGAAGAATATTCAGGTGTACCAGAACCTTTATAAAAACCTTAAAAAGATATGTGGCACTTCTCTATCACAGGTCCAATCGTCCACAACGATATGCTGTTGTCAGTAATGACACCAATAAGATAAACATCATCGGATAAACCATTGAAATAATCACAAGCTCATTCTCGAGGATGGCGACCCGGAATATGAACTAAACGTTCAATTTGCTCACATAAAAAAACTTGAAAATATAATCAGTGAACCAAGGGTTCATCACACAAAACTCCTAAAAGGCAAATGTGCGGACCAGAAGCGGTCTTTCAAACAAAACCACTGAGTATCATAAAAAATTGCGCGCCAACCGATGGTTATATAAAACAATAAAAACCACCAACGCCAGTTTCCGTTTTAACAAAATTAAGTTAAAACGAACAAAAGGAAAATATTCGCCTTTGTATCGATTCCCCACGGAAAAGATCCTTGCCCATTCGGCTACAATAAACAACATAGAGAATCAGAAATGCTCATTAGCACAATGCTCTATTTGTATTCCCTATCGTATTCTTACAAAAGGGATCCTTGCCGAGTCGGCTAGAACAAACAACAGGCACCATAAAACGAATTACACATTCGTTTAGCGCCTATCAACATAGAGGATTATAAATGTGCATTCGCACGATCCTCTGTTGATTTTTCCCTTTGTGTTTCCGCTTTTGATCCCAAGCCGGGAAAGATAAAGAAAGAAATGAGATATCCTTCGACCTTCAGGATGTAGAAAAAACAGGTCTTCGTTTGAGGAGTTGGTTTTGAAAATTTGACGGGAACGGTCCGTGACGTGTGTGCGAGCCAAAATAAATTAAGTTAAAATTGGTGTATAAAGTTAAAGGATTATAACTAATAACAGAAGTGTAAGTGAGAGAATAGTCGAGCCATCGTCACAAAATAAATTAAATTAAAGAAAAGAAAAAGGTGTTTTATTTCCAATCTGTGTGTGTGTGGTGTGTGCAAAGTGGGTGGTGTCGATAAAGATAATTACACCCATGTCTGCGTGCGCCACTTTAATAAGGAACCCACCATTGCGGTGTTGCATACATATGTGACATTAACTGTCAGAAGCTAAATCATCATTCCACAAACGATTTATGTTGGCAGCATATATGACATTCACAGTTATATATTAAAGTTTTAACAGCTTTAAACAGCGTGGAAATTAATTTCCAGTTACAACCGACAGAATTCTTTCGGTGTAGCTGTGAAACTTTATCCCATGGCTACGTGTTGCTAAAAGCAAATCCCTATCATAAATTTTCCGTTCCCACAACTAAACTTGCAATTCTGCAATTCCCACGTTCCATCTATACCCATGGCCATGCACCCGCTGCTATTGCTACAAGCAAACAAAAAAATTCTCATCACCTTGATAATCACCCAACACCCCATCACCTTCAAAAATTCCACCCATGCACATGCATGCTATTTGCTATGGCCAAATCGGATTCGCATCACCTTGAATTGACATTTCCCCATGGCCTTGGGGGGGATCTGCAGCCAGAGTAGGCGTAAGGTTGCCATCTCGGGGTGAATGGGGGCAAATTTGCAACGTTGCGGTTCCCATCGTCATCGCATGGCCTGCGACTGGGGCTGGCATCAGGTGGCTGTCTCAAGGTGAGAAATGAACCGTGGGAAGAAATGTGAATATCTGATTTGATTTTGGGTATAAATAGGAAGTTCCGTTGTAGGCAAGAATGGAGTTAGAATCCGACAGCAAAAGGGATCAGTTGATTGCATTGGAAAAATAAACACTGGGAAGAATCAAAAAGGCGTTTCATTTAAACCCGGCGGTGATACTATTAGCTCACTGCCACCCTCAACAGCTAAGAGGTTGGAAACACCCCGTTCGCCTCCTCTCACACCCCCAGCTAAACACATACAATTAAGTCGGCCACACCTCCAGCTGGACCGGGAAGTTGGAAGTCGGTCCGAAGGACCTCAAGTCTGGGGATATACGAAGGAGATCGAACCAACGAAGGTCACCTGCAACACTTTGGAGCAGCTAGAACCGACACCCTCATCAAAATCAAGCAAAGCAATCCACACACGGACTCAAGCAGCCGGAAGCCAAAAACAAAGTAAGTAATAAATATAAATAAATAAATAAATGTTGTATAAGGAATATACCACCGTGGTGAGCCTGGACATTGAAAAACCTTTTGACATGACGTGGATCGAAGGTCTCGTCTTTGAATTGTTGAACACTGGTCTTAGTAGAACGCTGTGTAGTATCTCACATTACTTCGTTCGAAACAGAACCTTTAAATTCGGTTGAATGGAAAGATATCCCGAAGTTTCAACGCCATCGGAGGGGTACCACAGGGCTCCACTCTAGTCCCCATCCTTTTTAATATCTACACCTCAGATATTCTTCGCCCGGTGAATATGCTATCCGGATGACGTCGTAGAGTACACGTCACCCAAAAGCCCCAAACTCTCAACAAACCGACTCAACCCCCACCTGGACTGTAACAGTATTACCGTCGATGGAAAATTCGCCTTAATCCATCCAAAGTAGTAGCCATCATTCTGAGTAGTAGACATTCCCAACCTACCTCTCGATATTCACAGAATATTCGAAATACAAATAGGAGATACAACGATTAGACCACAGGGCAGGACGAAATATCTTGGGTCATATATACCCCAAAAAAGACTTTCAACAAACATGTGACCCAGATTCTTCAAAGTGGCCTCGGTCGGTCTAAGCAACTGCACAACATTCTGAAATGGAGCAACGAAGTTGACACCCAAGTTAAATGTCTCTGCTATAGGCAGCTAATCCGATCTGGAATATAGTACACCTTTCCCACATGGTCCTGTATATCTTCGGCCCAACTGGAAAAACTTCGAGTTTTCGAAAGGAGGCTCTTCAGAAGATGCATCAACCACTCTCGAAGGCCTGACGGTCGCCATTACCCCAACTCTCACCTATATAAATGTGCGCCTATTACCCCTATGGACGAGTACTTGTACAATTAGCACACAGGAACCTCGAAATCACTCAGAACAGCGAGAACCTACTTGTATGGGAGTCTTGCATTCTTGATCTTTCTCTCCTTCCATCCCCTCGAATCAGACAGCTACAATTTTTCCTTTAGTACAAAATTGAAGAAAGCATCCTGCCCAACAGCATTCCCCTCTATAATAGCGGATTATTGAACCCACCTCATGGGGTCTACTGCTAACGCACCACACACACGGTCGCGCGGTACCGGACAGCACAAATATACGAACACTGCAGATTGTCAGATACCAAAGACGTAATCTGCGTTTACTACGGCACTTAAGACTGGTCTTGTATGATTTCTACCCCACCATTCTTCCATCCAAGTAGTTAGAGACATTTGAATTAGCCCTCTAGACACTATCCTTAGATACCCGCCCCACCTTTTTATTTTTAGATATCTTGACACCGAGCCCAAAATTCTCACGGATGGGGTGATTCTGGTTGTCGCAAGATGACAAGAAACCAGAGACACGATCAAGGGCACATTGATTGTTGTCTCGTGTAAATCGGCCTTCTGCCACACTTTTTTTTGTTTACAATACCACGAATCTCCGAAGAGCAATGCCCGTGATAATATCTCTAAAACGGACCGAGGTCAGCTTCGGGCCTTCGATGTGATAGCAACTGTAGTCCCGACGCCAGTGCGGAGTCCCCAATACGGAGTCCCGGATCGTTCGTTTTTGTATGGTCTTAAGTAGGTCGAGGCTATGTTTGCGAGCGGAGGTCCAAACATGAGAGCAATATTTAAGCAACGGTCTAGTCTTAGATTTATACAAAAGAAAAAGTTCGGTCCGAGTAAAATATTTCTTGGCTCTAAAAATATAATTCAGTTTTCTTGAGGCGGACCCGGGGATGTTCGACACGTGTTTATGCCATGATACATTCCCACAGACCGTGACGCCGACCAATTTCGTGCCTTCCCCATATTCGGCGGCCTGGCCATTCATCATCAGCTGTGAGACCGGTGGTCCATTTTTCTTTGTGAATGTTGTGTACTGTGTCTTCGTTGCATTGATGTCGACGAGATTGGTCCCCCACTGCACGATATTATCCAGATCCCGATTCAGAGAGTCGATCTGGCTACATCTCAGCTGATGGGACGTTGATGCACCAATCGGACGATCACTCGAAAAAGAGGAAACAAACGTACTATCATCCGCAAAACTGAGCACTCTTATCTGTTGACTCTAACAAATAATTTATGTGAAGAAAAAACAAGGTTTGCGCCAAAATAGACCTTGGGGCATCCCGGAATTAACAGGATATAGATCCAAGGCCTGGTCGTCTACAACAGCCCGGAGTGATCGATTTTCGAGGAAGCTCTTCTTCCAGTGGCAAAGCTGCTGGGAGCGTCCATATGAACGAAGTTTGCTCAGCACTGCCCCGTTTCAGACGCGGCCAAAAGTCTTGGAGATATTCCAAGTGACCGCCCTTGACTCACCATGCCCCTCAATCACAGATGTCCATATATCGGTTATACAAGTCAAAAGGGTCCCCGTAGTCCGCGTGCCACGGAATCCGTATTAACGATCATTCATATGTCGGTTGCATCCCATATTTAATTAGCTCGGCATTGATGACTTTTCCATCACCTTAGACAACATAGACCGTAATGCTATAGGCCGGCATTTTTGTGGGAGACGCTTTTTCCTCTCCTTGGGATTGCATGAACTCGAGCGACTTTTCAGCAGGTAGGAAATGTCTTCCGTACATAAGATAAACAAAAGAGTTCGCGAAGAGCTGGCGATAGTTCTGGACACAGTTATTAAGGACTATTGCTGGTATTCCATCCGTGCTGGTTGCCTTCCTACAGTCTACTCTACGTAGAATGTGTTGAATAGTACGCGGGAAGAACATCACATCCCGCAAAGAAGACCGCCCCGGCGCGATCACAGGTGGCTCCAAAAGACCGACATTGAGGTTTGAATTCGCGGGAAAAAAATTCGCGAACAAATTAGCTTTATCTTTTGAATTTGTAACTAGTGTCTTGCTGCACGTCACCAACGGAGGGAAAGAGGAGGAAGCGAAGTTACTGCTGACAGCCCTTGCCATTGACCAGACAGGACGCAAACCAGTTGGGCATTCAAGGTGTTCATTGGTCGCTCTGTCGTTGTGAGCCCTCTTCGCAGTATTAATCGCTTGGTTGCGCGCGTTTCTGATTCTAACAAAATGCGCTCTGTTAACATCGGCGAGATTAGAGTCCAACTTTTAAAAGCTTTATCTTTTGCCGCTGTAATTTACTCGCATTTTTTATCAAACCAAGGCTTATCAGATAAATTTCGTTTGATGGAATGCGGAATGTAAATCTCCATCCCGAGAAAAATAATCTCTGTGACCGACTCGGTGCATGCGTTGACATCGGAGTCTTCAAAGCACACCTCCGACCATGGAAAGGATATGAAGAAATCTCGCAAATTGTCCCAGTTAGCAGCCCCATACCTCCATATATGGCAAAGCTTTATAGATCAGTTATTCGTTTGAAATGCAAATGGCTGGGTTGTTCGCTGTTTGCAAATATTGGTGAACGGCGCTTAAATTCATATTGGTGAAACCGATGCCCCTGATGTTACAAATGCCGTTATCAGTCGAACGTCGACAGAGTTTCGAGGACGAATCCGATTACGCGATGATGAATTTGTTAAAGTTAGGTTATTTATCATAATATTTGCATGGTGTTCCCTCTGACATAGCCCCCGGGGAGATGCGAATGGGGAACTAGTTTACCTCCGGAATTCTTTATCTCAGATGGTACCACCATGGCTTATCTCCGTGTCAGTCCGGGCCATCAGCCGTACACCCAAAACATTGTAGAGAATTTCTCCCGACAATATCGCGGATTGTGCAACGTGATGGCATGATATCTCACCCTGAGACCGATTAGCACCTAAACCAACGTTTTCTCGAACCGGTTCATCAGCCAAGGTCCGAAAGATGGCCAGAGATTTCTCCCGACAATTTTACGGAACCTATAGCTTGATGGAGTGGTATTGTGGCGGTTCCGCCAAATCCCCCGTGTCTACTTACCCGAAGAACCACCCATTTCCTTTAAATCAACCAAGCCATTTTACTTACCTGCAATTGAGCAGCGTAACCTACCCTTCATTATCTTTCACCTGGAAAGTAAACCCCCAGCAAGCATGCATATCACCAAATCATTCCGTTCATAATACATGAACCATGCTAACCCAATCGGCTCAGCTCGTCAGCAATCATAATTGGTAAACATACGCCAATCTTTCAGCGTTTTCTTGTTCCAACGATCCGTTGGCCCAAGAAGACACGTCAGGCAACGTACTTGTTTGCACAGCTGCAGCCGATTTTTCCGACCATTGATCGCCCAAGCGACACCCGATCATCGAATAGGACATGACCGCGATTGTTGTTCAAACAATCATTCTAATGATCATGTCCTACGAAACAGTTTTCTGAAAAACTAAACATCCATTGAATCGGACACGCTCATGATTGTTATTCAAACAATCATACCAATGATCGTGTTCCATGTACATTTCATTAACCCAAACAATAGCCACCCTAGCCATTGTCATGGTGAACAAATCTTCTGTTTATCTATCGTCACTGAAAAATCTATAGCCTACAACGGCATGATTGTGAGCGATCATGTAAGCACCACGTTGTTCCCATGTCGCATTGGCTAAACCAAACACACAGTAACCTCACTGTGTTTATTTTACCTACCATCCGTTGGTCCATAGCCAACCTGGGTAAGTCGTATGCTTGTACATCTGCAAGTCAAATTCCTCATGATCGGTCACCCAAGCGGCGAACGATCATCGAGTTGCACACGACCCATGATTGTTACTTAAATAATCGTATCAATGGCCATGCCCTATCATGCATTCTCTAAACCAAACAAGTCGGGCAGCCTCCGTATTCGATCATCTATTTGATCAGCCGGGCAATTTCGATTTTCTTTTGTGCACCCTTCATTGTCATGGCTTCCAACGAATGGGTTTACATCCTGACCTGTACGGCCGCAGAGGAAATTCCGCTATTAGAAACTCCAATTCGATCGCCTATTAGTTATCACCAAGGAGAAGATCGGATTGGCTTCCCCCAGATCGATGGAAATCCATCTCCATCGCGGCCAGTGGATGTTGACGGCAACAGACACTGGGGAGCCGTTTACCAACCACCATCGATCGTGCATCGCGTTCCTCCTAAGTAGAGTGCGTATGGGGTGCGTACCGGAGCACCTCAAAGTCGGGTTCTTTTCCTAGGCATAAATCAATAAGCAGTGCCGTGCATATAGACTCTGTTAAAGAAATAAGATGTAACTTAAAATCACAGTGCTAAAACAAAAATTAACTATAACAACAAACAGAAAACAATAAAAAATAATTAATTAATAAACAGTGTGTTTCTTTTCTGTGCTGCATATCCTAGTGGTTCATTTTCCTTTCTTTTCTGGTGAACGGTTAGTGGCGGAGCTTTCCTTATATGGGTGACATTTTCGGCTGAAGGATCGATGGCGTCCATTGTTCCTCATTCTTCGATTCGCGGATGAACTCAGTTTCTTTTGGTGCCAGGAGAACCCTAATTTGTGATGGAGGAAAGTAGAGAATCAGCGCCGTACGCCGGTGCACAATGCTCCTTCCCCACAGTATTGCACCGGGCGACAAGGCGTTGGGGACCCGCCTACCACTCGGCCTTTAGTCGCCTCTTACGACAAGCCGGCCTAGGTGTGAATATATTCTAACGCCCTACTCACAAGACCTGAGAATGAATTTTTTAATATAAGAAGGACATAAATCCATCCTTAAAAACAGACAAATTATTTGGAAGTACTCCCAAAAGATGTCGGTAATGTTGTTATCCTTACCATCCCGCGCTCTTTACTTTGCTTCAACAGATTAGTCGCTTGATTGGCCTTACAAAAGCGCCTTCTTATTGGCGAGATTATCCTCACGAAGCTGATCTCGTAAAATGGCTCCCTCTAGTGCTACTATGAAACAAAATACGGTAACGAGCGATTCAAATTAATTAACCCCACTCGATCCCCTAGTGAGTTATTACCGTTGGTGGCGTTTGTTTTACCTACAAAAAAACCGGTTAACCGAAGGGTTCTTCCTCTTAGTTTATAACCGTAATTATCCTGTCACAACAAAAGCCAAGAATATTTACGCAATTTCTGTGTATCTTAGGCACTACTGCCTGCGGCTTACCTCACTCATTAATTGTTTAATTCGAGTGAGCAGCGAACAACAAACACATCAAATGATGCTCCGAACTTTATTAAGCGTTCAATTTAAACAAAGAGTATGCCACCAGATAGTTCTGGCATGAGGGGAGAGTGCTATAATTTTATCGTTCGCCGTAAAAGAATGTGTTAATGTAGAATACCTATACTCTATATTATTTATAAAGTAGACTCATAAAGAAATCTGCTACGTGGGTAGAGGGAGGTGTATTTCCGCGACCAACTATACTATCCTTACAGTGAAGGAAGGAAAGCCGGTATGTTGTTTTTTTCGCTTGAGGATGGAGTGTCTGCACTCTTCCGTGACGAACTGTGGCTATGAAATTAAAGCAACATTAAACCCCAACGAATAGCAATGCAAAGGGGTAGGCAGGTTACACTCGGCTGTTCGTAAACTGATACGTAAGTGATAACCATGCGGAACATCGGAAGACACACGCACTTTCGCTCTTGATGGCCACTTACAGGTTCCGGTTAGCCATCCTGTTGGTAATTACGTACTTACGAGTTCGAGAAGCGTGTGTATCGTCACATAAAATGTCAGTAATCGAATTACTTCCGTAAATTTTAGATGACGAAGGCCACGTAAGACATCTTGAACCAGCTCTTGGAGGTGAAACCTTCCGCTAAAGGGAATGATTCTTAGGTTTTGGTTATCGCTGTTTTGCCCTTTAGTATCCTCATTATAGTGAATTGATTTGCTATTAAATGGATTCGTGGGTTTTGATAATGAATGGTGTTCTTCAAAGAGCACCCAAGACAATATGAGATTTATACTATAGACTCTTCGCTAAAAAAATGACTCAATTTAGTAATTGCTTCTTAGGTACCCGATAGCGGCGAAAAGACATGTTTTCTCAAGCCATGTCGTGATGAAAACTTCTGAAATGAATTATAAATTAAACAATTCGACACAAATGTGTAAAAATCGTTAATAAAGGCAGATTATGTCAGTTACTCTTTTTTTTAATATACTTCTCTCGGGAGAGGCGAACCTATAACGTCGACACGGCGCCCCGAAATGCCACCACATAACCTTTGCAGTTCTTCTTGAACAGTTGCCGGTTGTAACTCTACTATCATTCAGCAATTAATTTGTTTACTCTTTACTACTATTTATTGGCCTGTAGGAACCCGGAAGATCATGACCTCACCGACTCGCCTCCGCCATGGTTCCCTGTCCTGTGCCCTCTCCTTCCACGCTTGACCAGCCGATCTGATCTCATCAAGGTAAAACCTAACATTGTCCTCCCATCTTCGTCGCGGCCGTCCTGCCGGTCTCTTTCCTGTTGGTCTACCATCAAGAATTCTACGCACGGTCCTATCGTTGCACAGTGTTACATTAATTCAAAATCAATTTAACGGCTCTTATTTATTAAAATAATTAATCCAGCGACCCCTAAGCTCGCTACAATATAAATGCCGTAGTCTATTTTGCTTAAAATTAGTGCTTTAGTTAGAGACCTTTGAACTAATCCTTTAGACACTATCCTTAGATAAGTCCCTCCTCTTTTTCAGATATCTTGAGACCAAGCCCAACATCCTCACGGATGTGGGTGATTCTGGTTATCGCAAGATGACCAGAAGCCAGAGACAACATGGACTCACTTTGTCTTTGTCTCTTTTAAGTCGGCCTCCCGCCACTTCTCCTTTTTCCTTATTTCGATGATGAGCCTCGTTTGGCGTCCGGTGGCCAAGGACGCCAATAAATCAAGTTAAAACATAAGTTTAATCAAAGTAAATCAGCTTCCAGTGGCGTGAAAACAGTCATTTCATAGTTCAAACGTTAACAAAGTAATAAATTTAAAAACAAATAACTAATAAAAAAAGCTGTTTAATCAAATCAACTGTGGCAATTAGGTCTGTCGAATTCCGGCCCCTTCTATTAAATGTCAGAGCACAGTGAGGGCGGAAGGAGAGGAAGTGGATAAGGAAAGGTGGTATCGATGTACATTGCTCTTAAATGCCCGGACATTACAACGACATGGAAACACACGATCAGGTAGAGCATTCCTCATTCATGCCTTTTTTTTTACACTAAACGCGCGGGCAAAAGGGGATTTTGGAGTACCCTTAAATGTCAGAGCACAGTGCGGGCGGAAAAGAATGGCTGTGGTTCGACTAAAGAATGACTCTCTATATTCATTTGTGCGCCTGAAGGTTACTTTCAACCTGAATTGATGCGCATTGTCAGATTGGCGGGTATCGCGGGAAAATGTCTAAGGAGGCGAAACACATTGAGCAAGTTCGGTTGAGCAACGATCGTGATAATACCTATAGAAAATAGATAGGCATGATACGTTGCGGCTATGTTCCACCGACGGAATTAAACAACTCACAGCTGGGTCCTCGATAAGTATCACTGTTCGTTTTGCATCCTATCGAGCACGTGTAGTGCAGTTTTGGATGCGCCTGACCATATATGGGAGTTGAACTCCATTTTGGGACATAATATACGCCTTGT
Source organism: Microdon myrmicae (assembly GCA_963931805.1). Taxonomy (NCBI): domain Eukaryota; kingdom Metazoa; phylum Arthropoda; class Insecta; order Diptera; family Syrphidae; genus Microdon; species Microdon myrmicae. The sequence continues at coordinate 32,707,551 of OZ007502.1, forward strand.
AAATAGTGGCCAGGTTGGATGGAGTGAAGTATCTTTTGTATCTCCTAAGGAACCCCACTCATTTGGCTGCACTTTTCGCAGCTTCAAATATGTGGCCATTCCAATTAAGAGTCAAATTATTTCGAGTGCCGAGGATTGATAGCCCCTTGGCTTCGTCGATACATGTGCCGTTCATCGACAATATATTTACTCTGGGGTTCGCCTTTGACGACAAGAGGCAGCACTGAGTTTTTAAGACATTGAACTCTACTCGGTTAGATAATCCCCACTGATATATCTTGTTGAGTTCTGAATTCAATTTATCAAGCTTAAACTGCTGATTGGTATTGGCGTTCGAAGAGTTTGATCGGGAATGTTCGTATGAGTATGAGAAACTCAATGTGCTGTCATCACCAAACGAATGGATTGGGTTGTGGGTAATAGACAAGAGATCATTTATAAAGATCAGGAAGGAAGTGGGTGACAGTACCGAACCTTTAGGAATACCTTCATTAATTTGATGGGAAGCAGATTTGACGCTGTGGCGGTTTCACGAACCGTACAAATCACCATAGGCTGAGATACCTTCGTTCCACCAAGGAACATACTCACCTACGACTAAACTTCACGTGCCCACAGACACGTGCCCCCAAAGTGCACCGTTTCTCCGACAAAAGATGACATCCATACTGGAGTCAACAACCCACACGTATCCACAGATACGGGGGCCCCAAGTCCCGAACATTTCCCGATGCCTGCACGCCGATCGAAGGACACGAGCAGTATGGAAAATGTGTATCGATCAATTAGCTGGATAAACACAAGTGGTTGGCACAGCTGCGCCAGATGTCGACAAGCATCAAATCCCCGGCGACAAGCAAAGTGCCGTAAAATAAACCGTCAGCTGAACTTTTGACCCTACCGCAATGCATTTTACCAAACAAAGCCATTGCGGATAAACGGCAATAAACTAAAAAGATGTTCCCATAGGGCAAAGCAAATATAATTATCGCAACCGAAGATTATTATTGCGGCCAAAAAGGGATCGCTAGGAATAATAAACCACACCAAAGATATACAGATCGATTCAATAGAAAGTATGAAAATTCCGGCGATCCTAGGAAGATCTCCGACCACACAGGCAGCAACAACCGCGTCTGCGTGTGTGGGTGCAACCACCCATCTGGCCTGTGACGAAACAGGAAACCGCAGGACCGTAAAAAGAGTACGATCTTCTCTAGTGGAGAGATTCTCGAATAAGGGAGAATCGAAAATGAGAAGAGAACTATCGGGAGAGTCGGATCATCCCTTAAGGGGAAATTTAATTCGGTCTTAAAGAAGTAGAAATAACGAAAAGCCAGTACAAAGAGTGCCATCCAACGTTACGGAGGTATTACGTTGCTTTCGAAAAGTTCATCATACACTCGCTGAATACCTGACGGTCAATCCTTATACATCCTTCTGCTAATCGCTGATAATTCGTTTCCCAATGATCAAAACTTCACGTACCTAATCAAGTCTCTCAATGTTTAACCCTATTCCGATTTCCCTTCGGTCATTTTCGTTGTCGTGATATAGACGTATTTAGAGCGTTGAACACGTCCTTGAATCGCAGTGTGTGTTCAGAATTAACTCTATAACTTGTGTCCAGAATTAACTCGATAACTGGTGCGTGCAGAGTGGAATTCCGGGTAGAGTCAATTTGTATAATCTGACTATTGTTTGTTAAAAGAAAACAAAGAGAAAAAAAAGAGCCATTGTGTTATTCTTGGGGGACTTGTGTTGTGTGTTTTAGAGAGGCGTGTAAAGTGTTCGGCGGAACACTTCCACAAGTCGGACAACCAGGAACAATAAAAACCAAATCCGGCAAATTGGTGACCCCGGCGAGATCTGTGTACACACACCACACGCTTTCCCACAGTAAACAGAACCTCACGACAACGATCACGACTTCCGTATAGAGCACCGGCACACTCGCCTGCTCCAACGTTCTTTCGCTCCGTCGTTCGCACACGAAGTTGATCGTAACACAGTTAATGAGGAGAGAGTAGTGTGGCGTTTCTAACAGATCCACACACAATATACAAGCAAATAGTGAAGAACACCGAACGAAAATCGAATAAGAAAATGCATCAGAGCCGTATACCATAGCGATAACATAACAATTCCACATCGGTTGAGTTTACTTGGCTCCTCGATAGTATAGTGGTTAGTATACCCGCCTGTCACGCGGGAGACCGGGGTTCCATTCCCCGTCCGGGATCCTCTGGCGCAAGACTTAATAACCCTGCCCGGAAAAAAAAATCATTATGGAAAATTTAACAAGCCTCAGGACTTGCTAAATAAGGCCAAGACCGGCTCCCGGTTGTAGTGCCGATGATGATGATGATGATGATGAGTGTACTTGAGTTTGGAAATCGAATTCGTACACGCCGGAGTGGCCTGGTGTGTTGAGCATTGGTTAAATTTTTAGTGATTCTAACCATCATAGTATCACTTCGAATCACACGTTCTTCACTATCGTCGCAAACGCTATAACACCATCAAGAACCACTTGGATTGAACGTCCAGAAAGATAGTCTCCTATCCATTGGATCAGGGAATTGTCCACTTCATATGAATGTAATTTTGATAAAAGGGTTGGATGCCAAATTCTGTCGAGGGCTTTCGAGATATCCAGTGCAACAACCTTGCTTTCGCCGAAGTAGTGGACGGAATGGCTCCACTTTTCGGTAAGGTACGCCGTCAGACCTCCTGTGGACGTGTTGCTACGAAAATCATACTGGCGGTCATTGAGGAGGTCATTTGATTCCAGATATTTCGAAAGTTGACGGTTGATCAGTGATTCCATTACCCTCGAGAGAATAGAAGTTAGCTCTATGGGTCGATAAGAAGAGAGGGATGATTTGTCGCCCTTTTTGGGAATTGGCTGAATGTACGCTGACTTCCATCTATTTGGGAAATGGCCAGCGGAGTAACACAAATGGAAGAGTTTCCGCAGTGGTTTAGAGCGTGAAGAGGAACCTTTAAGATAATTGGGGGAATGCCATCAGGAGCAGCGGATTTGTTTGCGGTTACCTCATTGAGTGCCCGAGCAACAGTATGCGTTCGGAAGCGAATTTGGATCATTCTGCGCTGCTTCTGCTCAAGTTGAGGTAGAACTGATGTGGTATCAGGCAGCGTTGAGTTGGCTGCAAAATGTGCAGCAAGTAGATTCACCTTCTCTATTGCAGTGGTGACTGGTTTGTCATCGACTGTAAGCGAAGGAATGGATGAGGAGACCGAGTGTTGGATGTTCTTCACAAATGTCCAGAAGTTTCTACTCCCTGTGGGAGAGTGTAGTATTTTTTGTCTCACTCTCTGGTCATGCAAGAACTTTGCGCGTTGAATATACGCATTGCAATCATTTCTAACTCTCTTAAATCTTTTCCGGTTTTCCTCAGTATTGTTTGATTTATACAACCGGAAGCTCAACTCTTTACCCTTAATGGCTTGTCTACACCCGGAATCGAACCAGATATTTCTCTTGGGTTTGATACTCTTTACTTGCCAAACAGAATCGTGCCCGTCAATGTGTATTATATATATGTATTATATATATATATATATATATATATATATATATATATATATATATATATATATATATATGTATATGTCCGGTATAGATTCAACATCATTATTAAGGAAAAACAACGACCAATTTAACTTCCCAAAAAAGTCGTTCAGACCTTCCCAGTTGGCTTTCGCATACAACCATACTGTTCTTTTGGGAGTTTTTTCGTAAGCGTTGGTGTTGGTTAGAAATTTAGCTGACACGACATAGTGGTCTGAAGTGCCCAGTGGCGAATAAACTTCAATTGTGTATTTGTTTGAGTGGGATGTGAGAAATAGGTCCAGTGTGTTGGCGAAATGACCATATATGTCTGGTACCTGTATTGGCTTGTGGGGTTTCTCTATTCTACATGAGAACCAACCCACAATTCCAACCACAATTTCCACCTAATTTCGACCGCTTTCAGTGCGTCATACATACCCATTTCCTTTATATGCTATTCACCTGAAATAACATGTTTTCCCCCAGGACGCATAGCAAAAATCATTATCCTATGCAGATAATGCATAATTGAGTTTAGCTACTATCTTCGCCATACGGCAATACTATTGCTCTAACCATGGGATTTCCACGGAAATTCCATTTGTATTGGTTAGCAACAACCAAGTCAAATCAAGCGACGCGGTTGCAGCATCATCCATTGGCTTGGGTATTTACCAACATTCCATAGAGTTTTCCCCACGGTATTATTTCCGTAGCCGATGCGGCGTCCTATTGACTTTTTCCAGATCACCCATTCGCTTGGCATCAATGATCTCTTTCTTCAGGTGAATAGCACCAGCTACGTTCTCCTCTCCTTCGCAGTTATGTCTTTACATGGTTCAATGTTCTCTGACTACACCATAGCCGTAACACTGGGTCAGTAGGTCATGTCAGTAACAGCAGTTGATACCAACACACATAACCAAAGCTACCTCGAGATACAGTACATCGTGTTTCTGTTCTCTCATTCTACCACGTTCATCGATTATCAATTAACCGAAGTTACCACACTCCGGCGAGCGTGACAATGAGAGAGCAGAGGCGTGGTCTCCTTTGGTTGTCCTGTGTGTAAAATGAAATACAGAATTTCACCCCTAATTCAGGCAGTCACATCTCAAGCATCAAAGCGTTCGGGCACGCCGCAATATAGCTCAACCTTTTCAAATAGGACAAGTTCGAAACAAAGTTTTGGCTGGTGAATATCGCTCTCACGTGGATATTTCGAGAGTTAACTAAATAATTGTTATTTTAGTTCTTGATTCATATTTAATGTCGAAAGTACTTGCGTAAAGTTGGTGAAAAAATTGATAAAAATCTGTGATTTTAATTGTTGCTCGATTTTGATGTACATTCAAAACTAAAGTTTCCTATTAAATTGTGCATTATAATTAAAGTAGATTCCAATTAAAATATAATAAAAAACATTATCTATAAAGGAACCCCCAGCGAGTTTCCTTTATTTAATCTCTTCTCGTGGATTTCCTGACGATCCTTTTCGCGCAGCAACATCGCTGGGGACTAAGTGAATCCTGTGCCATACGTTGGCAACAATACTTTACCCCCACAGGCTCATTGACAAGTTGAGTTAAACTATGTGAATCAGCGAAAAGCTAGACATATTGACCCTCTGGTGTTGTGTGTCCGGAGTGACGAACCCATTGAGAGTTATGTACATTAAAATCACCTGCAATAACGATTTCAGTGTGGCGATATAGGGTCAATATCCTATCGATAGAATCAGACAGAGCATCAAATTCGCTAAAGGATACGTTTCTATCCAAGTTTGTGCTTCTGTAAAGAAAGCAGTAATGTATGATATGCTTACGAATGTATAGTTTTAGCGACGAGAAATTAAATTCTGAATTGGAGCAGAGCCCATATTGTGGCAGAAGCTGATTAGCAATATCACTTCGTATGTATGTGGCTAGACCACGATGTGGAAAGAACGAAGGCACTAGGTTATAACCGAGTATAGTAAAATCGGAAATATTTGTATTAGTTATTACCCGAGTCTCGCTAAATGCAAGGAATGCTGGTTTCTGGTTACCGACGTGGGCAGTCATAGAGGAGAAATTGCATTTTAGGCCGCGAATGTTACACAGATCGACGTGAAATTCCTGTTCCATTGAAAAGGCCGGACACAGAAAACCAATACCGCCTCAGAAAAGGATGGGTTTATCACTTTGTTTGGCCGTGATAATCACTTTGTTTGGCCGTTTTAAAAATTTCGGATTTTTTACTGGTGTCATCGGAAAATTTGGAAAATGCTCCTCGATTCTTTTTATTTTCTATTTGCATATTTCGAAATCTACGTCCTCGGAAATATCCCGAAACCGGTTATCACTCCTGATTGGTCCGCAGGCCATTGTATCACAATTATTGTCCACTGGTCTTTGTCTATTCACTGTCACTGGCACTGTTCACAAAGCAAAACCTGGCGCGGGAAGGGAGAGGTGTTATATTGTTCAGGTATGTGTTCGGCACGGTGCTTTTACCGTGCAATGCGAATATAAAGTACCGTGCCGAACATGGTCCTTCGAGCCGGATGAAAAGTTCGCGCCTGACGCGACATATGGTCCTTCGAGCCGGATCGATTTCAATTTAAAATCGTGCTCGTGAATCGGTCCTTTCGATTGTCCGGTCGCAGTGCGAAAACGACCAAAAAAACTAAATCAGTGTTCTCACGTCTCTTTTGAATTAGCGACAAAAATATCGTCGAAACATTACGCTCGCGGCGATTCGTTAAGATAATTAAAATTAGCGAATTCCAATACACTATCAAGTCTCAAAGGATAGAAATTTTATTAAAATTGTATCGGTTGAAGTGACGCGTTAATAATTTACACATCGTCACCATTTGTAGTCGCAGCAATCGTCGCGATCGTTGTTGATCAGCCAAGCGTTTGACTTCGCGCCTGACGCGACATACAGCCCGCATTGAAGCATCAGGTTCAAGTTGATCGTGTAGCCTTGTCTTCGGCAGGATATTCAATGGGAAGAGGGCACAGTGACTTAGCGCATCTGTCGAGACAACCACCCCTTGTGCGGAGGGTGACTACTCGTACGATTCCACCCTTGCCAGGATTTATGGTCAAAACTCGGCCAAGGGCCCATCTTAAAGGCGGTAACTTTTCATCCAGCACGAGTACCAATGCCCCTTCCTTCAATTGAACCTCGGGTCGCCGCGCGCGCGAAAATTGCATGAGCTGCTGCAAATACTCCTTCTGCCAACGCTTCCAGAAGTGTTGCTTCAGTTGCTGAGCGTGCTACCAGGCGGATAGCCGTTTAACGGGCGTGTCCGTGAAGTCGACCTGTGGGAAAGAAGTCAAAGTGCCACCCACGAGGAAATGGGTAGGAGTCAAGTTCAAGATCATTTGGATCAGAGGTGAAATGGGTGAAATGGGACGGGAATTCGAGATGGCTTCTATTTCGGTAACATACGTCTCTAACCGCTCATAAGTAAGCAATGCGCCACCTACAGTTCTTTTTAAGTGGTGCTTAAATGATTTGACGGCCGCTTCCCAGATTCCTCCAAAGTGAGGAGCTCTTGGTGGTATAAAGTGCCAATCAATTCTCTGACCACTACAAAATCTGACCACGGTATTTTGATGTTCTTTCGAATTGAGCAAATTGTAAAGGTTATGGATCTTGTTTTTGGCTCCTACGAAGTTTGATCCATTACCAGAATGTATTTCGACTGATTTTCCCCTTCTCGAAAAGAAGCGTTTTAGGCTCGCGATAAAATCCTCGGTGGACAATCCCCCAACCAGCTCCAAATGAACAGCCTTCGTGCACAGACAAACGTACACTGCTACATAAACCTTCACGCGACCCTTAATACGATGTCGCTTTTCTTTAATGTAGAAGGGTCCACAATAATCTACTCCTATCCGCAGAAAAGGGCGATTGGAAGTTACTCTTTGCTTGGGCAAAACACCCATTGGATAGTCGGCCAGGAGCGGTTTGGCTCTAAAACAAGGCAGGCACCTGTGAATGGTACGGCGAGTTATGCTGCGGGCATTTAGCGGCCAATACTGTTGGCGTAGCGAATACAACAACATATTTGTTATGTGATGATGAGCTGACAATAAGATGGGATGACGTTGTACCTCCGATATGGAAGAGTTAGCAAGCCGGCCTCCGACCCGCAGAATCCAACACGGGCTTCAATGGTCTCAACTTGCTCGATGCTGAAATGGGCTGGCCAGCTTCAAGCGCCGCAAGCTCATTCCGGAAGGACTCTCTTTGGACCAGTCTTATAATGGTGTCGTGTGAATACAAAAGCTCATCAACGCGCAATGGCCCCTCGCTTCGAGAAAGCCTGGCCTTGGCATTGTTTACGAAGCGGATCACATAGCCAGCGTTGCAATTTGTCGAACGAACTGTACTTTTCCAGTATATTCAAATTTTGAATTTCGAGAGTCATGTAATAAGCATAAGACGTCGCAGGTATCGCTGGTTTAAGCTCAGGGATGTCTACCCTTGCAAGAGGTGAGCTTGGCCACTCTGAATGGGGCTCTCGCAACCACGAAGGGCCCTCAAACCAGAGGCTGCTTTCTACAAACTCCGACGGAAGTTGCCCACGAGAAATGAGATCTGCAGGATTATCCTGCGATGGAATGTGATTCCAATAGCACTCGGGTACCGTCGATTGTATCTCTGATACACGATTTGCGACGAAGGTTTTGCTAAAGTGGGCAGTGACTACATCAACTTCATCGCCGTTTTCTAGGGCAAGAAGTGTGTGGGATGTAAATTCGACAAGGTTGGTAGTAGTGGACCTGCCGGAGAGGAAGCCGTGCTGCTTAGGAGAGATGATGGGAGTGCAGCGAAAACATAACGCTTCGCATAGAAGGTCTTCGAACAGTTCAGGAATGTGCGAAAGCTTAGCAATGGGACGATAATTGGATATATCGTTTTTTTGGCCCCTTTTTATGTATGGGGGTTATGTAGGAGGATTTCCAAAAGTCGGGAAATAGACCTTGTGCAAGGGATAGATTGAAGATTGACGCGGGCGGGAGAGAGAGAGAAGAGGAGCATTTTTTTAAGAAGATAGCAGGGAGTCCGTCTGGGCCGGGACTAAATCGTCTTTCAGTTGTTCAAGTTTTTCTTTAACTTGGTGTTGTTGAATGTATAGAGGGATGAGTGGGCCAAGGGAGAATTCGGACGTGTCAGTAAAGTAGGAGGGGTTAGGCTCGAACGAGTCGTCCGTGAAGGAAAATTTGAAGAAAGATGCGAAAAGATTGGCTATGGTTTGGGAGTCAGATGAAGTAGTTGAGTCGTAGAAAAGAGAGTTGGGATAGGCATCTGATTTCCGTTTATAGTTGATAAAGTGGTAGAAAGATTTGGCGTCATTGATCAGATTGAGTTGGGCTTTGGCAAGGTAATTTTGGTAAAGGGAGCTATAAAGCTCGGTGAATTGGTAAAAGTAACCGAGATAGTTGGAATAGTGCACAGGAGAACGCGTATTTAAAAAAGTATTCAACAATATATTCCTCTTGTTACGAAGTGTGCGGAGTCTGCGGTTATATCAAGGGGGCGATGAGAATGATGACCTGTTTCGGGAATAAGGGACAAATAGGGATATGGCGTTGTAGATTACTGTGTAGAGCGAGGCTGTAGCGACCTCTACACTAATATCATTTAAGCGGGGTGTGGGATTGCTGAGGTAATCATTTATGAGCCGGAAATTGGCTTTTCGGAAATTGAAAGAGTATTGGTAGGGGATTTAATTGGAAAAGCAACACACAGCTCATTACAATGTTCAAATGCAGGTGCACGACTTAGAACACGATAGACTTCAATATAACACTACTGACTCGTACTGCACCTCGCCGACGCACTCGACTACACTCGGGGGTGTTACTTTGCGACTCTAGAATTTATGCCTCCCCGGCGTGTCACGGGGAGCGGAAGCCAAACCGACCGGATCGGCGGCTGGAAAACGACTCAACAATATTCATTCGTTGTCAAAAGAAATTCGGCCAGTGAAACTGGCTCTCTTAATTAAGGGGTGCATTTTCCTATTCCAAGAGAGACGTAAAGTCTGTCTTTGGGGTAACCAAACAGATCTCATAGAGAAGATCGTCACGGTACACATGTATGTGTGTACATTGGTTCTTTTATGGATCAAAGCCATGGGAACGAATCTAAAACAAAGAAAGGGAAAATGTGCATCCATGAGATGTGAGTTCGGCTAAGCAAATAAGCCGAATTTCATTGGATGCTAATAGGGTTGGTGTTTGCTTATGTGAGAAGGTCAATGGTAAACGCATCCAGGAATATGTAGAACAAAGGGAATTTATTATCTGAGAGTTCAACTGAATAAACAAGTTGTAACTCATTAGATGGGAAATGTGTTTGGGATACTTCAAACGATATAGATTGTTTATCGTATCGCCAGAATGCATGCGGAATAACAGCGTTCTTTTGTTTGCACATCGTGCGAGTTAGGGAAATTGTCTTCAGCGTCGATTGCGCTAATTATATGCAGCCGCTTGGGTTGTTTATTGTTGGGAGAAAAGGTCGCCAGGCAATGTGTATGAAAAAGGATTTGTTGTACACATGATGAAGCTGGGAAAAACCAACTTAAGGGTAAGATTCCCTGATTATGCGGTTGTATTATATGTAAACCGATGAATTTTCTTTCAGGGAATTTATGATAAGTTAGGAAGGAATTCTTATAGGGAATTTGTATGCGAAGAGATGCATGAAAGGTAAGAATTCTCTTCTAGGGGCTTTTAGATTATAAATTGCTCTATTTAATGCGTAAAGCGTTTAAGGTGCTAATGTGATTGCATTAGCGGACTTAAGGAAGTTGGGTAGCAGTTATGGGGGTTTTTCAGGTAAGTAGGCCGTGTGGTTTGGCGGAACCGCCACAGGTACGCCTGCCTGTACGCGTACTGCGGAAAGATAATCGGGATGTAAGCAGACGAGCGAACGATCTGTGTCTCTTGAAGGTTCGTTGGCGAGTGTAAAACCTTAAATTGTAAAGGTTCTGTGTAGGAAAATAATATGTATGATATTCTTACGAACGTAAACTTTTATCCATGATATCCCAAGTTCTTGGCTGGAAGGGGGACCATATTGTGGCAGAAACTGATAAGGAATATCACACCCAATGTATATGGATGCCAAAGCCGTGATGTTAGAAGAACAGAGGTAATCACTTATAATCAGACATAATCAAATCCAAAATATTTGTCCCAGATTTCACTTGGGTGACACAGAGGAGAAATGCCAGGTTAAGCTACGGATGTTTTACGGCTCGACGCGAAACTCTTGAATGATCGCATTGGTGTGACACAAAATACCAATACCGTCTCAGAATGCAGTGTAATCTAAGATCTGGCATGATCGAGCAAAGGCGACCAAAGGTGACATATTAGTTCTCAAGTAAGAGTAAAATAAAGGAAATAAATGATATTGCTGGTTTATAAAGTATAACATATGTAGTGTAAAACTAGATTTTAATCCACACAGAAACGGTTTAGAAGTAAAGCATCGGTACATCAAACCACGCCTGCACTTAGATGACTATGTATTATATTTTTTCTCGCTATTATTTACACCGTGATTGCGTCTCATGTCTAATGATGTATTTTTCGATTTCTTTTTGATGCTGTATTATTCACAGTGGTGTGTTGTGTTTTTTGGAAACGTCACAGCCTCGTCGATAACTAAATATTGCATAAACCACTAAGTTCGAGCACTGTAAAGAGCAACCAGCAAACATTGAGCCGCACTGATTCGTATTTAATTATTATGTCACTTTAAGCAATTAACCTATTTAATTTATTGTTTCGGTAAAGTAGAGCCCATTACTACTCGGAAGTTACCATACAATTTATAATTCGTTTTTTCTCTTCTTTGTGCAGCACTCGCTGCAGGACGCAATACAAGAACTCGATTGCACTTTTCACTATGATGTGCTTCTTTTTTCTATTCATCTACCACAAAACACTAATTAAAGACTTTATCTTCGGCCACAAATTTAATAGATACACTGTTTCAAATGGTTAATGTCAGCAGCAAGATTTCCAAAGATGCACACACCACGACGTTTAAATTCTTCCACAATAAATCATTATTACGAGAATATTTGAAAGCTTTAGTATTGAAAGACTCATTGTACATCTCAACAAAAAATGAGAGAACAAAAAAAAGAAAACCATCGGTTTGTCTCCCGCCCCACATCCAAACAAACAGGGTAAATGATACTAAAACAACTTTAACAACTTGATACCAGCACGTCGTCGATAATCACCCCTAGAAATCTATTCACTCGCCTGCTTATTTACACAACACTTCCAAGATGTTCCATGATTTCTATTTTTTAGCACTTAGAAGATTTTTATTGTGTTTACAACACTATCATCTAAGGGGTATTAAAAAGCCATCAATAAGGCTCGCCAGATGTTGGCTTTCGGTCCATAAAGGCAGCGTTTCGAACAGCTTTAAAAACTGGCACGACTACACACAGATCATCTTCGTGCAACTGTCGGATTTCAAACCACAGAAAGATGTGACCGTACCTCTCTAGATAGCTCCTCCGATGCATGGCTTTGGGTGATTAAAAACTGTACTGGAGTTAGAATAGTACTTGCACTCGGCGGGATTGCCAAGACCACGTGAGTTTTAAAACACCGGCCGACAAGAGATACAGACTGAACGACCGAACGACCGACCGATCAACCGATTCGATTGCGCTTTGATGGTTGTTTCGGTGACACTGAAGAGTTGAGCTGTAGACGACATCAACTGGACTTGGTCATCCTAGAAACAGACGACCGAGCAGTCCCACAAACACCCAAAGTAAACACCGAAGTGGCTGAGCATTTTGTGTTTGTTCTATGAAATGTTAAAAGCCACTATCGTGTCACTCATCCCCAGCAGGACACGCACTAAAGCTGTTACATTACAACCGATATGAGACTCTTATTATTTTTCCGAAGACGGACGTTGAGACAAAGCTGTTGATGTTGTTCCGGAGTGCGGCGGTCGAACTAAATCCGAAAGCTAAATACGAATCCTCGCCACGTGCAACCAGTAGAGAGATGGCATCCGGAAAAGGACACTCTTCTCACAGAATGTGTCCGAGCGACAATTACTGATAAATTTTATATTCAGGCACATTTCCTGGCCGGCAGCTATGGGAAGAAAAGCGACAAATATCCTTTTAATTAGCTTCGCGTCGTTATTTGCTCTTCCATTGAGTCGTCATTTAGTTTACAAAGGATTAAATTATTTATCCTGTCAGTCATGACATTTTGAAAAGAGGTCGAAAGGCATAATAATTAATTGTCGCGTCCTGTCGTTTGAAGGTGCATTGATTAAAGATCTAGCGGTCTGTCAGCCAGTTGGCTTTTTGTGAAAAGTCATATTGAAATATACCAGGACCTTGGCCCAGGGTTGTAGAATACCTTCGAAGTACTGACGAAATGCCGCCAAGAAATCACGCGACGCTGCACGTGCTCCTATGCAAACCTTTGGGGATTTATGAATATCGTGTTGCCAGAGACACGTATCTACGGAGGTATTTTCGCTACAGCCTTGACTGTCTTTCGAGTTATCGAAATTGCTTGTTGTGTTGGTATGCCTTCCCTTAACGTAGACTGATCAAAGGGGGAGCAACGTGGGCTGTGGTATTATCCTGATTGAAATTTGGAGCTACAGTGGAATGGATACACTCAAAGTCGTTCAGTAAATGCGGTTGCGGTTATTGACTGGGGAATGGAATCGACTTTCATTTCCACATGTCCATGTGCATCGTATAGTTAATTAAAAAGGAAGATTTTAAGTATACGGAATATTCGATTGACACTTTGACAAAGTTCATATGGGGCATTTGTTCAGGCTTGATATGGGCGAGAGAGATGTCTATGAACTTTGAATAGGATTTAGTCGGCGAACTTGCTCTTTTCGACTACGAGGGTTGCCTTTTATATTTCGGGCTTAGAGAACAAAAACAAATATTGATCATCGAAAATCACTTTATTGTTTTTCAAAATATTCCCCATGAAGATCTATACACTTTTGCATGCGTTTGAACCAATTGTCGAAGCACTTTTGCCACTCTGATTGAGGTATCTTCAACACATGCATTCTGAATGCAGCAACCGCTTCTTCAGGTGTCGAAAAACGTTGACCTCTCAGTTTGTTTTTTACGTACGGGAATAAAAAGAAGTCATTCGGTGCCAAGTCAGGACTATACGGCGGATGACCCATCAAATCGATGTTTTGGGTGCTCAAAAATGCAGTTGTCGCAGCCGATGTGTGAGAGCTCGCATTGTCGTGGTGAAGAGTGATCCGTCTTCGGCGGTTGGTTTTCCTGATTTCTTGGAAGACAACTGGCAAACAAATGGTTGTGTACCACTCAGAATTGACTGTTCTGCGTTGTTCTAGTGGTACGGTTGCGACATGTCCAGTTTTCCGAAAAAACAGGCGACCATTTGCTTGGAAGTGCTTCGTGCGCGAACAACTTTTGTTGGATTTGGCTCATCTTGAAACACCCAGACAGTCGACTGCTGTTTACTTTCGGGCTCATACGCGTAAATCCACGATTCATCACCTGTCACGATGTCATAGACGTGTTTCGAAGTACTGCGACCGTATTTTTTGAGCATTTCTTTCGACCAATCGACACGAGCCTTTTTTTGGGCGATTGACAAATTGTGTGGGATCCAACACGAACAAATTTTTTTGACAGTCAAATGTTTATGCAATATTGAATGTATGCTGGTCCCACTAACGCCTAAGGTTGTCTCAATCTCACGATAGGTCACATGACGATCTTCCAATATCAGTTCGCGCATAGCATCAATGGTTTTCGGAACAATAACTGATTTTGGACGACCTTCACGAAATTCATCTTGGAGTGAACTACGACCACGATTGAATTCACCATACCATCGATAAACACTGGTCCTTGATGGAGCTTCATCGCCAAAAATTGAATTAAGTTCATCCATGCACTGTTGCTGAGTTAATCCACGCCGAAAGTTGTAAAAAATAATCGCACGAAAATGTTGACGATTTAATTCCATTTTTGGGCCGAGATGAATCTTTTAAGTTACTGTATACAACACAAATAGCGCTCGTATGTCAAAACGTTCTGAGTGTGTATAACCTCAAAAATGTCCAACTTTACGACAGAGCTGTCAATTGCCGGATTGCAACGCTAGGGTTGCCAAATCCCGAAACATAAGAGGCAACCCTCGTACTAATGATGATAACGTGTGAGGTTGCGATGTGCGAAATGGCGAGTTGTTGTTTGAATCAGCAAGACAAATGAAGTTCATTATGGTTGCATAAAGCAATGGTGATACATACTGATAATTTATGCGGTTTCGACATTTTCTTTTGCTTTTGTTTGAAGGACGATGAAATTTCATTAAAGTGACTATTTTGTTTACTTGAGACTTTATAGTCTCTGCGAAGTAGTGAAGAACATGACTTGAACCAACACTATAAAAAAAGAACCAAATCACGGCGCATCACACCACGGCCGAGTGTACATGAGGATGCCTCAATTGTGTGATTGCTACTTGATTGGTCTGGTATACGGCATGGATGCATTTTCACGATTCCCTTGTGTGTTGTGCTTGGTGTGAAATCCGTTGGAGTCGCCAGAACTTCTTTTCAAGTTTTACCGATTTTTATATCGGGATACCATGTCAAAACCAACAATATTAGTGTCGCAGCATGCTTGGTTTTACCACATTTCCTGTTCTGCGAATTTTAATTTCATCTGTACCATCCTAACTGTTATAATTCAATTCCTTATAATTCTTCTAGTCCTTTATTCATTATCGCCTTTATGTTTTTAATCTAGCGCTAAAATTCTAGTACATCTTTTTAACATCCTGTACAAACACCATTTTTTGTATTTAATATGTAAATGAGGATTTTGCTTCCTTTTAAAAACAGCTATATCGGGTTTTTCAATAGGGACTTGACAACTTCTTTTTTTTTTAAATAAAACGCAAACCATTTGAGATATTTCAAAAACTCTATTTACGGCTTGAAGTACAATCAAAACATTTATGAATGGAACTCGACGTAGTTCATAAGGCCACCGCGGGCACGTTTGCAGCTGTTACATCTCCAGCGCTGTGCTCCCTCTTTATATCGAGGGAAGAGCGTGGAGGTTTTGATAATTTGGTTTAAAATAATTTTATTTCATTTTAAATTCCTTTATTCTTTTGATTTAATTTTCTCATAGATTTCTCTATTAATTTATTTTGCTCTCACTTCTAACTGTATCTGAATTTTTACTGCTTAGAACTTTAACTCTAAGCTGTATATTCAACGAAAATCTTTTTCTCAACTTAAAGTCAACTGAACTGATTCTCAACTTAATCCAAACTCAACTGCTTCTCAACTGCACTTTAACTGCTCACAACTCAAAACTGATTTTACTATTAAAATTTCTCTCTTCTTATGCTACTTATTGTTCTAATTGGTTGGAAATTATAATGTGAACAAAACAAATTTTCTCAAAGTATTCCTTTTGTCATTGGTGCATGTTATGAAATGTGGTGTAACAGGCTTGATACAGAATATTGAGAAAGTTTATTAATGTTATGTATTAAGTAAGAATTAGATATGAACAGAGGTAGTTTTAAAGGTGTGTTAGAAAAGTAATGAGATTCAGTGTTAAAAATCTAATAAGGGTAGTATTCTGGAATACAACACAGCGGTCGATTTGTTGGACCCAATTTTCGATGACTCGGCAACCCATACCGGCCGCAACGCCCGCTATTTCGCGTTCAATGTTGGCTCTGAGTTCTTCCAACGTCGTCGGCTTGTTGGCATAGACCAATGACTTGACGTAGCCCCAAAGAAAATAGTCTAGAGGCGTTAAATCGCACGAACGAGGCGGCCCACCGACTGGCCCATTTCTTGAGATAACACGATCATCAAACTTATTCTTCAATAAATCAATTGTACCGTGTGTTGTGTGGCTTGTGGCAACGTCCTATTGAAACCACATGTCGCCCAATTCCATATCTTCCAATTCGGGCCAAATATAATCGGTAATCATGGCACGATAACGATGGTGTAGCGGTTCTAACAGATACACACACAATTCACAAGCAGAAATAGTGAAGAACACGAACGAAAAATCGAATAAGAAAAATACATCAGAACCGTATACCAAGCGATAAATAACAAAAAAATAATTCACACCAGTGGAATATAGTCGAGTTTGGAAATCAAATTCTAAACACGGTCAGTGGTCTGATGCTTCACTGCTTCGCTTTTCAATCGTTTCATCGTGTGTTCAATTCACCTTCTTCACTATCCTTGCTTAACGCTATAATGGCCATTCACAGTAACGTGACTGTTGGAGACGGAGCAGCACGCGATGGCAACACTGGATGCGGCCAGCGCTGGCACTACTGAATGCAGCCATGACAAAACAAATAATAACAAATGTCAGCAAACAGCTGACATTCATTAATATTCAAATGAACTGACATTTCAAAAATCTAATTCAAGAGACACAGTTCTACAAAGACCAAATCTAGATAAATCAAAGTAAATTCCAGACAACTAAAGAGAAAAAAGTGTTCACAATAGTTAACTACCGTGTTTACATTATCTGGAGGATTCTTTGTTCCGTCAGCAGTCCATCCAACTAAAGGTATTCGTTTCTCCTTTTTCTTACCATAGCAATTGTTTCAGGACGACAGCAATCGGCATCTATATACCGTGCTGGTGGCCAGTTAATTGACCTCATTGTCAAGAGAGAGTTCCGTATCGTTCGCAGTAATTTACGTATTGGCCGACCGAGCGCCAAAACAAATGTGTCCTTCGAGACGGATACACGATCCGAGGTAACCACAAAGATATACGCCACATAAGGCCAAACACAGCAGGTGCCGACTGTACAACCTCTCCTGCGGTGCAATGTGGAACAAAGCATTTCAACAGCAACGCATCGAAGCGCACCTGTGGCGACTAAGCAGCACACTCAGTTGCGTAGAAGCTACAGCCGAGCTACAGCCGATCCACAAGAACCGGAATCAAGGAGCTAGTGGCACTTCGATTCACAAGCATCGAAAAAAAGGCAAACTAAGTTGCAATGGCGACCAGCGATATGACTGTTCCGACAATGAAACGGAGACGAGGAGTCATCAAGGGATTCCTCACGCGGTTGAAGGAGTTCGCGACCAAGTCGAATGAGCTGACCAGGGAGGAAGGCGCAAGCAGACGGCGCAAACTGGAGGACTTATTTTATTCTTTTGAGAGCCTTCAGGAATGTATCGAGGAAGACGACCCGGACCTGAACATCGACAGAGAGAACGAAGAGCGAGCAGATTTCGAAGAGCGATACTTTTCGCTGCAAGGCAAGCTCAACCAGCGGTTGACCATGGTAACAGGCACAGACTCCACCGCATTGGATACGTCAGGAGACACCCTGGGAACGGCAACTACTACAACGTTAACAGCGGAGCAATCAGGAATGGAGAGGCTGCTTGACACCATGAATTCCAGCCAGGGGCTCATGAACAGCTAGGTGGAACAATTGGTTACGCGGTCAACGGAACCGACAGCAACGAATTCCACGAGTGGAGCGACAACCCGGCCGGTCAATTTGAGGCATATCGACGTGGCAGCCTTCGATGGGGACTACCAGCAGTGGGTAACGTTTCGAGACCTGTATCAACCACCCATTCACGACAACGCCCAGTTATCAGCAGTAGAGAAATTACAATTTCTCCGGACTTCTTTAAGAGCGGACGCACTATCAGTGGTTTGCAATGTTCCGGTAACGGCGGCAAACTATCTGGAGGCCTGGGCTGCACTGGTTTCGAGTTATGACAAAAGGAAGATCATCGCGGAGGTACATCTACGAGCATTAATGACGATTCCAGCTATGCAATCACCAGGTGCTACGGAGTTCCGCAGATTCATCAACGGCCTCTTCGAGCAGGTTCGGGCTTTGCGAGCATTGGAGCTACTGGAGTTGTTGATTGGTTTTCACCACAGTCGAGATGCTCGATAGTGAGACTAGGCAGTCATGGGCTCGAGAAACCAGCAGGAACGATATGCCGACATTCGAGGAGCTGATCGAATTCCTGGAAGCCCGCCTGACCGAGCTAGAGAGCCTCCCGGCAGCGAAGAACTACTCACGGGGTCACTTTGTTCGGGACATAGGCATAGCAGCCAGCCCACCCAGCAAGACGTACTCGGCAATCACATCAGCACCTACAGCTAAGCATCCATTGTTCCGATGCAGCGCATTCAGGAATCTCTCAGCTCTACAGCGAGATCAGTTTGTCCACCGCCAAGGGCTATGCAGAAATTGCCCCAGCTCAGACCACAGCATTAACCAATGTGAGAGACGTAACTGCCGAGAGTGTAACGGACGGCACAACACCCTGCTGCATCAATCGGTAGACGTTCCGAGGTTAGCACCAGAGGCTGGACCATCAGAGGGATCTTGCCCGATAGTACAAGCCCAGGATTCACTACTACCTACGGCAATCGTAACGGTGGTGGGCGATATAAACTAGTTGGTTCCGTGTCGGGTGCTTCTGGACTCCGGGTCGACCACATCCTTAGTCCGGGACGATAATATTAAACAGCACCAACAGTTCTGGTGGTCGAATGGCAAATAAAGACCTGAATACCAATGTCGGCAGAATAACTGCATCACCAGTCAGCTTACATAGAGTTAGCTTTTCTAGAATTAGGGTAGTATAAGATTTAAGTTAAATTCTTCTTCAAAAAAAAAGAAAAAATAAGTAAGTATTATTTTAAGCTCTTGTCTCCAATGCCAACGCTGCAAAATAGCGCGGCATAACGTATTAGAACCAGCCCAATTTAAGCTCCCCACGGCACGCTTCGCCCATGTCCACATCGACATAGTGGGGCCGCTTACTCCATCAAGGGGATTTTCCTAAATCCTCACCATGATGGACCGCTTCACGCGATGGCCAGAGGCGACTCCCCTTAGAGCAGTTACTGCCGAATCAGTAGCCAAATCCTTCTACTCAACCTGGATCACACGTTTCGGGGTGCCTGCTACCATTACCTCCGAGCGAGTGCCGCAATTCGAAGCAACAATATTCAGACAGCTGGCAGACCTCCTCGGCTGCCAACGAAGCCGTACGACGGCCTATCATCCCCAATCCAACGGAATGATCGAACGCTGGCACAGTTCTCTTAAGGCCTCCCTCATGCGTCATAACGACACCAAATGGTTTGACGCCCTTCCTACCGTCCTCCTCAGCCTGAGGACAAGTTTCAAGGAGGACCTAGGCTCTTCCGCGGCGGAACTCACCTACGGCACCAACCTCCTACTGCCAGGCGAACTTTTCATGGACGGCGAAACGCCACGCACCCAGCTGCCGGATGTGGGCCACTTCCGCGACCTCCTTCGCAAGGTTAGAGCAACGCCCGTGACCAGACACGGCTCTAAAAAACTTTTCGTCCACCCTGAACTGCACAGCTGTACGCACGTCTTTGTCAGTGTGGATAAGGTTAAAAACCCCTGGACCCCCCATACGAAGGCCCCTTCAGAGTCTCCAACCGCATCAGTGACCGTGTCTTCGAGATGGACATCCGAGGCAAACGATCCACGGTCAGTGTCGAGAGACTCAAACCCTGTTTCCTGGAGGCTTCAGCCCCAGACCCTCAACCAGCACCAACACCCGACCCCACCAGCAACCCCCAGCCGCCCCAACCAACACCTCCCGTAGCCGAGCGCGCCTCCCCGGGCAAACCAAACCCACTGGACCCCTAGCTCCCTAACATTCCTCCCGCCATACACCGACCCACTCCTTCCGCCCTACCCTTATTTCGTGACTACGTCACTGGAGGGGGGGGGGTACTGTCGGGTTTCTCTATATCACACAAAGAACCAACCTACAATCCTAGTCGTCCGCCCCCTTCTTGAATACGCCAGTCAGGTCTGGTCTCCACATTGCTCGTCCCATATCCGCAGAATCGAGAGCGTGCAACGTCGGTTTCTGCGCTTTGCCCTCCGTGGACTGAACTGGGAGAATCCTCGGATTCTTCCCCCATACACAAGCCGGCTCCATTTGATCAACCTCAGTACACTTGAGGAACGCAGAACTCTTGCCGATATCCTCTTCATCCACCGTCTCCTCTCCGGCACAATCAACTGCCCTAGCTTGCTTTCCGCCATCGCACTCAACACCAACCCCCGCAACCTACGAAACCCTCGTCTCTTCTATCTGCCCTCCCACCACACTTCCTACGGTTGTAATGAACCAATTTCACGTATGCTTAAGCAGGCAAACTCTTACCCCACCTCCTTCGATTTCTACCTCACTTCTATTGCTCTCAAACGTCGTCTTCTGTCTTTCCCCTCGTGACCTTCCCCCACCCACTATCTACACTTTTACTACCCGTATACATTCCTATCACCCCGCCCCTTTATCCTACTACCCGGTCTTCGCCAACCCATCACGTGCACAGCCACCTTCCCACCTTTTTATCTTCTTACTTATTCGAATGTAATTTTTTGTAATCCTATTTCTTAAGTTAGTTCGTAAGTTTTTTTTCTTTACTTTTAATTTCTTTTTCTTTTTTTTTTCTCAAACGCTTGTACTAAGTGTAATAAACGAGGGTTCTGCTCTCACTAAACTAAACTAAACTAATCTAACATGCAAAAACCATCCCCGCAATAGCATACATCTCCCAATCTGCAATAAAATATTTTCCAACCCCCCAACAGAATATAATTCAACAGAATATATTCTAACCATCCGCGCATTCATTTTCCCAAAATTGCTTCGGTCAATTCTCTATATTTCCTCCTTGCGACCAAGCAATCTTAATTTCCCCGAAACTCATATGCCTTAACAAAACACATATCCAAATCCTCAACGGAACATTAACAGCCAACCAAGCGGCATACATTTCCCCGAAATGACTTCGGTTAATATTCTATCTAAACGATATCCCTTGATTGCACCCAAGCCATTCCAATTTTCTCCGAAAATGCATGCCCATACTCGCTCGCGTCCCCAAAGCCAATTTCCCGGTACACCCAACCAACGAAGTCAACCCAGCCTGTACGGCCAGAATTCGCTGGAACTGAGTTCTTATGCGAGCATAGCAACTCTTTCAGAATTCTTTGTAATTGGCAGCGAGCCTAACTTTGCTATGACGCACCGCCACGACGCAATGAATAAATTATTTTCATTCAAGTTCAGTCGACACCTAACCGCCATCACGCGCGCATCCTTCCCCTTTTCTGCCATCCGTCAGTAGTCGAGTTCAGTACACCGCGGAGCACGCACACCCGGAAGTTTTAATTCACTCGCGCAGCCGAAGATTCCGTTAAGAAGTTTAAATAAAGACTAGATATTAAGAACGATTTAAGAAGTCTAAGTAAAGACAAGGTATTAAGAACGGTTAAGAAGTTTAAATAAAGACAAGATATCAAGAATAGTGTAAGAAGTTTAAATAAAGACAAGATATTAAGAATAGCGTAAGAAGTTTAAACAAAGGCAAGATACTAAGAATAGTGTAAGAAGTTTAAGTAAAGACAAGATATTAAGAAAAGGTGTGAGAAGATTGAATAAAAAGAACGTCAATCACGACAACCACGTACGAGTGTTTATTCTTTTGGCTCCGCGTCCGCCCGTCTCCTCTTGGGTACTTTTGTGAACGGTTCCCGTCGACATCGCTGGGGACAAGGCCAACCACGTGCCGTACGTCGGCACCTCGACCTTTCGTACCCCACAGGTCAGTTCTCATCTCCAGTCGCAATTCATTTTAGTAAACTAATATTATTAACATTGTCGACCACGGGCTCACCTCCCGAAGGTGCATCTTTAACATCGAAAGTTCAGTAACAGCAGTGACGAAACTAAGATTGTGTATAATTGGCTACGATATCACTATTCATAATTTCAGCACCCAGACTTGAATATTCGCCTTTTCCAAGGTAAAATTGTAATTATGTACCAAATTTCGTCATTCTTATTTTTTATATTGCACCGTATAAAAACCAACTATCATTATGGAAAATTTAACAAGCCTCAGGACTTGCTAAATAAGGCCAAGACCGGTTCCCGGTTGTAGTGCCGATGATGATGATGATAAAAACCAACTGACTCGAAAAGCTGTAAAAATTTTTTTTTAGTACGAAACGTCTATATTTTTCTAATCAATACTTTACGATATACTGACACTTAGCAGTAACGATAATGTAATTGGTTTTTTCCAAATCAAAATATATACGAAGGTTGCCTTTTAAATTTCGGGATTAGAGAACAAAAACAAATATTGATCATCGAAAATCACTTTATTGTTTTTCAAAATATTCCCCATGAAGATCTATACACTTTTGTATGCGTTTGAACCAATTGTCGAAGCACTTTTGCCACTCTGATTGAGGTATCTCCAACACATGCATTCTGAATGCAGCAACCGCTTCTTCAGGTGTCGAAAAACGTTGACCTCTCAGTTTGTTTTTTACGTACGGGAATAAAAAGAAGTCATTCGGTGCCAAGTCAGCACTATACGGCGGATGACCCATCAAATCGATGTTTTGGGTGCTCAAAAATGCAGTTGTCGCAGCCGATGTGTGATAGCTCGCATTGAAATGTTGACGATTTAATTCCATTTTTGGGCCGAGATGAATCTTTTAAGTTACTGTATACAACACAAATAGCGCTCGTATGTCAAAACGTTCTGAATGTGTATAACCTCAAAAATGTCCAACAGAGCTGTCAATTGCCGGATTGCAACGCTAGGGTTGCCAAATCCCGAAACATAAGAGGCAACCCTCGTATGAAAGGATTAAAGCCACCTCAGTGGCAAGGGTTATAAAGAAATGCAAAAAAAAAACTCAAAAAAGAATACCATATAAATAATTGACAAACTTAAAACAAAAGTCTTCTTGGCAATTAAAATAAGCAAATCAATATACCACAGCCGTACATTACAGTCTTTTGTATTAAACACTTATATAACATTTTATATAGTAGACCAGAAGTAAATTTTAAATAAATTCTCACTAAAAATGTTGTTACAGTTATTAGTGGTCCATTCGCCATGTGTTTATTGTAGGCTTACTATAAAAAAAGAAAGTCCTTTCAATTTCCAATACCTCATTCCGCTTTCGGGACAGGCTTCTCCACATTTAGTTGTAAATTACAAAGGAAAATATTTAAACGTTTTAAAATAAAGCTTTTGTGCTCCTCACGGAAACTCCCCACAACTAAGTGATGACTTTCTCTATGAATTTGAAATTATGCAACCATCTGCTGCACTACATCTACCGGCCGTCTAAAATTTCATTATGAACCTCCATTCGCAACGTTTCACAGATTACAAAAAAATTTTGTCAGCCACATATGCAAATGCCTTGTAAAACCATTAGTTTAGCATCATTTGCAGGACTCACAAAGGTCCTATTGCTGCACGGAAACCACTTTCTCTCTCCGACTATCCACACCACAAAGTCCTATCGCATTCATGAGTCTATGCCACCGCATTTGTTATCCCTCTGTCCAGTTGGGAGCTCCCAAAAAGTTCACATTCATTTTGGTGTTTCTCTTGTCTTTGCCAGGGACATGTCCGATTCTTCTCGGGCAAATCAAATGCCAAAAGAATTGCAGTACGATAATGATATATGTTTTTCATTAGATGCGATTTAATAGATCATGATGGGGTATCATGCAGCATCGACATTCAAATGGATCTGGTTTTAGAGCAAACAGTTCCCGCACCAAAGACTGCAGAAGTCGCAGAAGGCGAAAAGGACAACGGAGTTGCTTCATTATAGAATCCCATGGAACCAGGTCACGCTGGCGTGTTTCGTAAGTTGGGTGTTTTTCATTCGACATCCTTGTGAGCAGGTTGTTTGCATCGCCTGCCATCTAAATTCTGGAGAAGTTCGCTTGACTGCGGATAAAAATTCCGACTTTATTGTTTAACGAGGAGATGAAGGATATGGTTCAGTGAATTACAGATCGCTCAGTCGTAAACAATTGGAAATGTTATAGGGAAGTTTTTCTCCGTAGACTCACACGCACATTGGATTCCGGTTCGAAGGAAATGGGTTATTGATGAGGAGGTGGTGCTATTGGGCAACCTTGACGGTAATATTTTTAGGTTGTTTTTTTTTCCTTGTTGTCATGTGTGAAATTGGAAATTCTCATTCTGCTTAAAAGCCAGTGTTCTTAGGAATCACATTTACATACACGCCTAGACTGAAATGGCGACACCGAGAGATACATTTGTAAAACGAATTCAGCTATGAACGAGGTGCCAGATTTTCTGTTTTTTTTTTTTTAGTCTTTGGAATAACTAAACACGTTCACAGGAGCTGCTATTTTCGAGGCAGGTGCCACACTGTCTTTCAATAGTACCTTCCAATAGGGACTTCGAATGTTTGTGCTGATGGAATGTAAATAATGCACATCGTTCATGTGTATTTGTAAAATACTTGGTTACAATTTTAAAGCGGCACGGAATAATCTTGGGGATGGTTAAATTAGGAATGAACAGGATAAAGCAAACAATCATGAGTAAATAACGGATTCAAGGCACTTAGTGTTAGGTAAATATATTATGGTAATGTTTGTTGACTAAACATTATATGATCTACTAAGAGTAACATAAAAATTAGTTGCATTTCACAGTAGTCATAAAATAACACGTGATAATTACCATACACATCTTTCTATTATATTGTCTAATAAAATGTTCCCTCAGCAACAACAACAATTTTTTTTCTCCGTCCGGAGGTTCAATGCTCCCAGGAGATTCAACAATCGTTAACCAGAAAAAGGATCTCCACCAGCATATATAATATTACACTTTATGGCAAATAACACTGAATTATAAACGACGGACAAAATGGAAGCTTGTTACGGAATAATATTTTCAACCGTAGGTTTGTGTCTTGGATAGCATTACTTATCGTTAACGTTGTTTTAGTTTAAATTTGGCTGTAATAGATATTACGTGTGACTTGTAGGTGCTGAGAAGAGTGACTCAAATAAATATGTGGAGAACGCGGGTAGAACTTACAATTTTTGAAAGGACATTTTGTTGTTAAATGAAGTGCACTTGCGTATCATCATCATTATCGGCACTACTACCGGGATCCGGACTTGGCCTTATTTAGCATGTCTCGAGGCTTGTTATTGACTCAAGCAAAACATAAGAGCTCAGTATCTCATATTAACTTATATATATATATATATCATCATTATCGGCACTACAACCGGGAACCGGTCTTGGCCTTATTTAGCAAGTCCTGCTGAGGCTTGTTAAATTTTCCATAATGATTTATTTTTTCTGGGCAAGGTCATTAGTCTTGCGCCAGGGGCTACCCAACGGGGAATCGAACCCCGGTCTCCCGGGTGACAGGCGGGTGTACTAACCACTATACTATCGAGGAGCCCATATATATATATACACATATATATATATATATATATATATATATATATATATATATATATATATATATATGGGTAGATAACATTAAATATTAAATACAATGTTTTCTCAATTAAAGTTTAATATTATCTATATATATATATATATACATATGTGGGGTTTCTTCAAGGCGCCGAAGAAGCACCCACCGCTTAACCCTCTTAAATCTTCCTCTTTCTATTTGACCCCATGGTACTTACCTACAATTAGGCAGCATTAAGCTTCCTGCAAAACATTCCATGGCAAGATCATCATCTTGCCACAGCATTATCCACATCGCTGTAATTTTTAAAACTGTTTGTTTCCTCTGGTAGGCACCCATGTCCATTGCCAACCATTGGGAAATCTTCCGTAGTTCCCTTATCGCAATTCATTGCAATCATACTCACGAAAATTCTTCTGTGTTTGTTTTTCTCAAAGCAATTATCGATCCCCACGAGCATATCATGCAAATCGATGCCCATGCAGCTGCATCCCATTCTTATCGAGTACTTCAGAGCGAACAGACGTTCGCTCATAGCATAGTTGAAACTCGTGTTTGTGAAAGTCTGTAACACACGTGGGTGAAGTGCACGTGTAAAAATACTTTTAGAAATACTTTTAGTAATAAAACAGTGAAAACAGTGAAAACTAACAGTAACGCATGCCGGGCGACGGCCCCAGTGATGACCAACAATTCACGATAGAGCGTAAAAGAAGAGCCACCGACGATTTACAGAGCGCAATAAAGAAACCAACAACGATGGAGACACAAGCTATGTAAGTATCTGGAAGCCGTGGATTATATCAATACACTTCGACTCCAGATGAAACAACTCCACGAGGAAATTCGCTCCCTAAAAACAACCAATAGAATCAGAGATGACGTCTGCATGGAAGAAACGCCTGCTCAACACCCCGGACTAGCCCCATCATCTCCAAACCAACAATTGTTGTTCCCCGAAACACCATCGCCCCAACAAAAGAAGACAGCCGGGAATCAAATGCCTCACACGCACGACAAAAATACAAGACCACCACCCATCTATATTAAAAATATAAAAAGCATCAAAGAACTAATTAGAATGCTTGAAAGTACCTTAGGCCACCGCAATTTCACCCCAAACACAAGAGGAGCTTCGACTTCCATCACAACAACAATTTTAACGGATCACAACAAGGCGGTAGAAAAACTTGCGCACCATAAGCTTGAATTTTTCACTTTTCAACATGGACAGTTGAAACCAGCAACTTTCATCTTAAGGCATATCGATCCAGCATGGACTAATGAGGAACTTGCAGCAGAAATAGTCAGGATCTGTCCGGAACTGAAAATAAACAGGTTGGACTACTTCCAAACACCATATATGCGGACTAACAAGAATCTGCATTTACGTATCATACAAATTCCTCCAACTGATGTCACCAGGCTCAAACAAATAAAATATCTGTTCACGCATAAAATTGCGATTGAGGAACCACATAAACAAAACGTCCTTCATTGCAAAAGATGCCAAGGTTCAGGACACTTGGCGGCCGCATGTCATCTAATCGTACGATGCGTAAAGTGTGCAGAGCAACATCAACCTGGAGAATGTAAGGTCAGCCCGCCTGGGATGGAACCAGGAACAATCCAAACAACAAACCCTGATGGATCCATTACAACGAAGAAAATCACAGTGACATGCTGTAACTGTGGAGGACCCCACCCTGCCAATTTCTCGCAATGTCCTCATAAGCTGAGGATTCTAGAAAGGCGAACAACACCCATGGCAACGAGCAAACCTTCACCAACCAAAATAACATCACATCAATCAATAAATCCTACAAGTCCAGGAATGTCATACGCTAAGGTTGTCAAGGATTCCCTTAACATGACAAGAAATCACCAATCCAACAGTAACGATCTGAATCTGGACATCACAGGATACATAAGTAGCTTACAGAAGATGCTGCCCGCGTTGAAGCACAGCTCAGAAATAGAAAAAAAAAAGGTCAGATTTTATCTCTTATAACTTCACATATCCTCTCCCTTAATGGCTAATTTAACCATAATTTCCCTCAACGCAAAGTCCATATATTCCAATATTCGCAGACAACACCTCCAATTGTTCGTTGAAAAGTTTTCCCCAGATATCCTCCTCATCTCAGAAACTTGGCTTAAACCAAATTCCCGAGTATCTATCCCGAAATATACACTTGTTTCTAATCCACGAACCACTGGACCTCATGGAGGTACTGGAATTCTAATACACAAGAAATTCCAATTTTCCGAAATTAGGTTCACCAATATAAATAATATTGAGTACACGGCAATTAAAATCTTTTGCAAAAGCCACAAAGTGCTTGTATTGTCGTCCGTATACATTCACCCTTCTCGGGAACCAAACTTCCCTAGTTCCGACATCACTGAGATAATTCAACAGTCTCTACCTGCACCTTTCATAATAGGAGGAGATTGGAATGCTCGGCATACTTCATTTAACGACACTAAGTGCAATAAATACGGTTGCCAACTTCTAGCACTCCTTCAACTCCATCCATATATCTGTGCGGACTGTCCATTACAGCCAACACGTATCTCCAATACTACTAAATCAACAATTTATATATATATAATAATTATAATAATTTTTTCCTAAAATCCGTAGACGTCTACTCACCTAACCTCCCTACAGTATCCTTCGAATTTCCTTCCGATCATGGGTCCGTCCACACCACTGTCCAAATCCCAGCCCTCGAACCATGTTACTCATTCAATCCGATCCCGAATTTCTCCAGGACAAACTGGAAAAGAGTCAATAGGGACATTGCTGCCAGTTTTACAGACTATACTTTGCCAGAGACTTCAAATCTACTCCCTGCTGAAATTGATCAAGCAGCCTTAAGAATAGAGCAAATACTAAAAAATGCCCTCTTCAGCCACACACCTACATCCATCCCTCATAATCATCTAGGAAAACCTTTACCCAACATCCTTACAAAACTGTTACGCGTAAAAAAACAGCTTAGACGAAAACTACATAGCAGTTACTCCCCTTTTATTAAAAATCAAATCCAACTCTTGACTACCATGATAAATGGACAACTAAAACAAGTTGCCGAGCAGGCTTACACGTCTATACTTAAAAATATTAAACCCAATCGTGATTTATTCAAAAATATCAACAGACTAACGGGTCGAAAATACAAACCTCGAATCGATAATATTATCAACCCTACTAACAATCACCCAGTCCAATCAGATATTGACATAGCAAACTGTCTAGCTAATCACTTTTATCAAATCCATCAACAAAACGACTCCCTCTCAGTCTCCAATTTTCAAGATACTGTAAACGACTACATCTCACGCACAATGATCCCATCCTTCACCCCTTTCATCGCGGAATTCAACGAAACAAACAAAGCGTCTCATCCTCTGGATAATGCGACCTTCCTAACAGCAGACGAATTATCTGAATTTATAACATCAGGCAATAACAAGAAGTCGACAGGCTTAGATGGAATTCCAAACCTTCTTTACAAAAGACTTCTCCCGTCAAATTTAGTCCCTATTCTCGTTCTTCTCAACTATATAATTAACGGATCACATTTCCCAGATAACTGGAAAACCACGGTTATAGTCCCTATCAGTTAGTCCACTCCTTCCAACAACCCCAGCAATTCTCGTCCGATTTCTTTATTAAACACATTAAGCAAGATATTCGAATGCAAGATATATCGAAATCTCCTTTCATTTGCTAATGACAACGCTATTATCCCAAATTCCCAGTTTGGCTTTCGCTCACAACACTCCACCTGTCTTGCTCTGTTACGAGTAGTGGTCCAAGAACTGAACCCTGCGGAACCCCTGCGGTTATATTATACGATTGGGAGATAGAAGAATTTATTTTGACCATGAACTTTCTACCAGAGAGGTAGGAAGTAAGAAGTTTGGTAGTATGGGTGTTTAATCCAAATATGTAGTGCAGCTTGTAAAGCAGTCCTGAGATCCAAACACAGTCGAATGCTTTAGATATGTCGAGAGAGATACAGACCGTCGGGCTTTGGTTTTGAAGATTAGTTGTGACATCGTGCGTTAGTTTTACGAGGGTTGCCTCTTATGTTTCGGGATTTGGCAACCCTAGTGTTGCAATCCGGCAATTGACAGCTCTGTCGTAAAGTTGGACATTTTTGAGGTTATACGCACTCAGAACGTTTTGACATACGAGCGCTATTTGTGTTGTTTACAGTAACTTAAAAAATGCATCTCGGCCCAAAAATGGGATTAAATCGTCAACATTTTCGTGCGATTATTTTTTACAACTTTCGGCGTGGATTAACTCAGCAACAGTGCATGGATGAACTTAATTCAATTTTTGGCGATGAAGCTCCATCAAGGACCAGTGTTTATCGATGGTATGGTGTGCGAACTGATATTGGAAGATCGTCATGTGACCTATCGTGAGATTGAGACAACCTTAGGCGTTAGTGGGACCAGCATACATTCAATATTGCATAAACATTTGACTGTCAAAAAAATTTGTTCGCGTTGGATCCCACACAATTTGTCAATCGCCCAAAAAAAGGCTCGTGTCAATTGGTCGAAAGAAATGCTCAAAAAATACGGTCGCGGTGCTTCGAAACACGTCTATGACATCGTGACAGGTGATGAATCGTGGATTTACGCGTATGAGCCCGAAAGTAAACAGCAGTCGACTGTCTGGGTGTTTCAAGATGAGCCAAATCCAACAAAAGTTGTTCGCGCACGAAGCACTTCCAAGCAAATGGTCGCCTGTTTTTTCGGAAAAACTGGACATGTCGCAACCGTACCACTAGAACAACGCAGAACAGTCAATTCTGAGTGGTACACAACCATTTGTTTGCCAGTTGTCTTCCAAGAAATCAGGAAAACCAACCGCCGAAGACGGATCACTCTTCACCACGACAATGCGAGCTATCACACATCGGCTGCGACAACTGCATTTTTGAGCACCCAAAACATCGATTTGATGGGTCATCCGCCGTATAGTGCTGACTTGGCACCGAATGACTTCTTTTTATTCCCGTACGTAAAAAACAAACTGAGAGGTCAACGTTTTTCGACACCTGAAGAAGCGGTTGCTGCATTCAGAATGCATGTGTTGGAAATACCTCAATCAGAGTGGCAAAAGTGCTTCGACAATTGGTTCAAACGCATGCAAAAGTGTATAGATCTTCATGGGGAATATTTTGAAAAACAATAAAGTAAATGTTGACGATTTAATTCCATTTTTGGGCCGAGATGAATCTTTTAAGTTACTGTAAACAACACAAATAGCGCTCGTATGTCAAAACGTTCTGAGTGCGTATAACCTCAAAAATGTCCAACTTTACGACAGAGCTGTCAATTGCCGGATTGCAACACTAGGGTTGCCAAATCCCGAAACATAAGAGGCAACCCTCGTAAAACTAACGCACGATGTCACAACTAATCTTCAAAACCAAAGCCCGACGGTCTGTATCTCTCTCGACATATCTAAAGCATTCGACTGTGTTTGGATCTCAGGACTGCTTTACAAGCTGCACTACATATTTGGATTAAACACCCATACTACCAAACTTCTTACTTCCTACCTCTCTGGTAGAAAGTTCATGGTCAAAATGAATTCTTCTATCTCCCAATCGTATAATATAACCGCAGGGGTTCCGCATGGTTCAATTCTTGGACCACTATTGTACCTCCTTTATACTTCAGACATACCGCAGCCTCAATTACCCAATACCGTAATGTTGAATTACGCCGATGACACCATAGTCTACTCCAGCAGCAAGTTTGTAAAAGAGGCAAGAAACCGCATTAATAACTTCCTCCCAAATCTATCAACATACTTCAATAAATGGAAAATTCGCCTAAATCCTGATAAAACCCAGCTAATAGTGTTTAAGGGTAAAAATGAGCACTGCACAAACAACACAAGGCGCACCCACAACAAAATTAGACTCAAACTAAATAACACCCAGATAAAACCTTCTAAAACTTTAAAATATCTGGGAATAACCTTTTCCAATGACCTTTCATTCTCCACCCACATTAAAAATACTTTACGTAAAGCCACAATACAACTGAATCTCTGTAGAAGAGTGATGTGGAAACCCAACGGTCTCTCTCACAAAGTCAAACTGCTCATCTATAAACAAATAATCAGACCTACACTGACATGTGCGTGTCCACTGTGGTATCATATAACACCAGCCCATATGGAGAAGCTACGCACTTTCGAAAGGAAATGCTTCAGGCTGGTCACTGGCCTCAACCGACAACCCAACTCTTACAAGTATTACAATAACAGCTTGCTATACAATGCCGCTAATATTCACCGTCTCGATAGACGCTTCCTAGAGCTGTCTTTTAAATTTATTGAAAACCTCCCAATTAATACCAACCCCATAATAACTTCACTACTACCAACTCCTCTAGATAACAGGGCTCACTATCTGAATTGTCTCCATACTAGAAGTCTCTTCACCTCTGGAAGATTGGTTAATGACTCCAACGAGGTAGTGTACCATAACACCGAGCTGGCACCCAATCAGTTCAAATACTGTAACATACAACCATTCTCCAACATTCTGCGTTTTAACGAACAACTGGAAAGTGTTACCGCACCTGCGGCCACTAACTGACCATATCCCACACCAACCTACTTCCTTAACCATCAATCCCTATATTCCCCAATTCACATTACATATTTAACTTATTATAAAATAAATTAGGTTAAGCTAGAATAAGTTAGAGTTAAGTTAAGTATTAGATTAGATTAAATTAAAAAATAAAAATTCTGGTTTTCTGACCTTTTCCAGGAAAACTGTTAATATTAAAACCTATAATACTCGAATAGTTATTCACACATTCAGTTATGTTTGAAAAATGTGTAATGTATGCATGTAAACAGTCGTATCACTAGAATTATAAGTTAGCTCTAGTACTTAATGTAAACAACACAAACATTATTGGTCAAATAAATACAGTATGTTAAAAAAAAAAAAAGCAGCTGCATCCAATTATCACGGATCACCATTGCTTAGACATTCCTAATGTATTTTTATTAGCTTGTTCAAATAAGCCGCATTTTAGCACCAAAGCATTGGATTACGTTTCGGTATTCAATATACCCTCCAATGTTTATGTTTACCCAGCTTCACATCTCCCAACTATTCTTTTCGATGCGCGTTCGTTTGTCCTTCCTTCCAATGGAAAGACATTCGTTCCCATAGAAAAGATGTTGTGCATGGACTTTCCAATGGGATGCTGATCGGCTCCCATTGCTCATGCATTTCGGAAGGGATGTTTCTCCTGCGATGGTATGCGGTGGAAATCCATCACAGTCGCCGGAGGCTGGACCAATTTTTACGGAGTCAGAGGGGTCAGTTTTGTATCGCCAAACAATACAGATGTGCCCCACGATCGTGTCGTTAAAAAGTCAGTGTCGGTGTTCAGAGAAAATCGTCGTTTAGTTAAAGTCAAGTCAAACACTCACATAATTTATTTCGCACCGTTTCATCCTTTTTTTTCATAACTATTTCGCGTCACCGAGCAGTACGTAAAATAGAATATTGTGCTAATTAATAATCAAAACTTATAGTAAGCAAACAAATAATAATATATCGGTGTTTTAATTAGAAAGAAAATAAAAAAGAACAATAAAATAAATCAAACCATATCAGAGTGCTTGTCTTTGCTGTTCTGTGCTCGCTCCATCGTTGAAATCAACCGTCATATTGTCTGTTCCGGTGTGACATCGAGATAACTCTTTCGTTGAGGATTGAAGTAAAACAGTGCCCGTGCCCGGTACATAACTTCAACTACCCACATATATATATATATTGTTGCGGATTCACTGGATGCAACCAGGAATTCGCAATGGAATGCTACCACCCGTGGCAACCAAATAACAAAGGTCAGCACCTAGCTGACATAATTGAATTTGCTTGTCAAGCAACCAAATCTAAACAAACTCTTCTTCGCCAGCCTTTCAAACGATATAGTCGATATAATTAATCTAAGAAAATATCAAACATCAGTAAATAAAATTCAGCTTGATGAAAACTAAATAAAAGGAGTTATACTTAGAAAGCAATCTGGACGTTCTGCTGGGATTCAACAACGGTATTCGGTTCATTTTTCATTTAAATAACAATTAGTTTCAGACTTCAGTGTTGCTGACGCAATTGCGTTGGGGCATTGTGGCGATTCTAACAGATACCCACACAATTCACAAGCAAAATAGTGAAGAGCACCGAAGGAAAAATCGAACAAGAAAATACATCAGAACCGTATACCATACCGATATCAAAAATAATTCATATAAGTGGAGTATAGCCGAGTTTAAAAATCAAATTCTAAACACGGCCAGTAGCCTGATGGGTAACGCTTATGTACAATTTTTTGGGTGATTCAAACTGTCATAGCGTCAGTTCGAATCACACGTTCTTCTTCACTATTATTTTAAACGCTATAACATCATTTCATCGTGTTAGTGGAAATCCGTTCCCCATCTGTGGATCATTCACCGTTGTCATTCGCAACCGGCCCAGCCTAAGTACCTATCACCGCCCGGTTCACAACACAACCATCAACATTAGTACACGTCAGGACAACCCCGGTTTCTGACGTCCTCTCCCCGGTCAACGCTTGTTGAACACACCTTTTGTAAAAATTGGCTTCAGTCAGCGGTAAGCTACAACCTTAGTACACGCCAGGAGATATCACGGTTCCTGACGCCAGCAACCCAGCCCACAGCAAGATCTATTGTTAGTGGAAGGCGTGTTCGACGCTAGTTGAACACATATTTTGGTCCTTCGAGCCGGATCCAGTCTGTGGATCCAATCCCCTGCTGCCAGCTCGCAGCATATAACAAGGTCGCGGGACCCACCAGGAGTCTGAATTTGAGAGGAACTTCGGTCAAATTCGAAGACAGTGCCGGCGTCATCGACAAACGCCAGATCGAAAACGGCAAAGGCCGCATTGGGTGAACGTCAAAGTCCGACTAGAGTGGAAGTACATCCTGAATGCCAGGACAACGCTCCCTGCCCAGCCGAGGATCAAAACAGTGGCCAGGATCGCGGAATTAACGACAAACTCATGGCCGAACAATTAACCACCGCCCAGTTCGCTGCCCAGGCACGGATATCGGGGGCATTCCTCAATCTGGAAAAGAGAGGTCCCCCAACGTTATTCACGGTGGACATACGCCAGAACAATCTCCAGACCATATGGGAAGACATCAGACGGAACCATGAGGAGATCAAACGCCTGGCAACTCCAGAGATGACCAGCGGCCACCGCTACTACGTGAACAGATTCATCAATCAGGCCGAGGAGATATATCTGGACGAGGTCACAAAGTTTATTGAGGCAAAGAACGCCCTCACCGCCGACCGCCCGACCGCATCCAAGACTGCGGCGGACATCGTCATTCAACCACCAAGTCGTTTGCCGCCATTGATGTCACAACCTTCATGGTGGCCGGGAACTCCTCCCTCACCTGGCATGCGTATGCCACCTTGCCATCCATCCAGATTGCCATCACGAATGATGCCCCCGGAACACACAACCCATACGCACAACAAAGGTGTGACGACAGACAGCGAAAAGCCAGCCAAGGCAGGTGCTGTCGAAAGCAAGACAGCCAAAGGAGGAACGGTCGACAAGAAAACCAATCCAAAACCTACAACTATCGCGCCAAGGACATCAAGAAGGTTCCAGAAGCAATGAAAGAAGTGCAAACTGCAGCATCACCCCTGGCCGCTAAAGCGAGACTACCAAGGAAGGCTGATTTCAGCAAGAAGGCACCAGCAGCTGCCAGTGCACCAGCACCAGCGAAGGAATATGCCAAGAAATCCGATGCACCCAATCAAGGAAAAGAGCCTGCTGCAGAGAAACCCGCCGAGCAAGGCAATGATGACCACAATCTACCGAGACTACACGAGGCCCAGTCCGCGCTCGCCCCAGTCTCCTCTATTACAACAAACAGCGCCGATCAAAGCAATAGACAACCACTGAGACTGCTCGAGGCCCACTTCGCGCTCGACCCAGTCTCCCCAACCACGGTGGATCATGCCGACCACCTCGACATTACCAAGTTGCCCCTAGTGCAGCTGGCAGAAGTCTCCATCAACCAAGCGCCATCCAAATCGAAAGGTTGGCGAAATCGGTTCTAATGTTGGGAGTCAGATAGGACCAATTCCGACATCGTCTACTAGAATCGCAAGAGGATCCTCTCGAACGAATCATCGCGCGACTCCTCCAAATGGCGTAGACGCAAAATAAGATGTTCAAAAGTAGAGATTTGCATTGTAAGGGACCATCGACGAGAGTTGAAACATGGCATGTTCACCTGCCTAACAGGTATGACCCAAACCATGGTTCCACCATGACAGATACATCGATCATTCTCAGAACCACCCCATCTTATTATTGGGGGGACGAGCCGAATGAAACACGGGCAATGTCAAGGGTTCGTTCAAAGGACCAATAGGGTCTACATTTACGGGACCTGCGACATCACAACCTCACCAGGGCGGTGGAGATTATTACTACAATTGGTACTTAGCAGCTATCTCAACAAAGAAGACAAGATACCCGGAATTTGGGTACGGGCATAAATGATTCTCCGCAATACTACACCCTGTGGCGTTGCTAACAGATACACACACAATACACAAGCAAATAGTGAAGAACACCGAACGTAAATCGAATAAGAAAAGCATCAGAGCCGTATACCATAGCGATAACATAACAAAATCCACATCCGTCGAATGTACTTGAGTTTAGAAATCAAATTCGTACACACGGCGGTGGCCTGATGGGTTGCGCTTTGGTTCAAGTTTTGGTGATTCGAACTGTCGTAGCGTCAGTTCGAAACACACGTTCTTCACTATCATCCCAAACGCTATAACCCCACATAAACATTTAGATTTAAAATTTGTTCCATAATCCAACATAAGCACTTTCCGCCGGGAGTTTGTTAACGAGGATTACACGAAATCCTGCCCAATAAGCAATCTCAATAATTATTTAACTCACCTGAATAGACGTCATTCAGTAACAATTCATATTTTGTGTAGAAGTAAATCGTTTATTGTTAACCTCAACAAGTTTTAAGTATAAATAGAAACGGAATTTTAATAAAGGCCAGTTCTTATACCAAGTATAAGTATCTCTTTAATCAACTACATCATCATCATCATCATCATCGGCACTACAACCGTGTTCCGGTTTTGGCCTTATTTAGCAAGTAACTGACGAACAAGCCTTCTACGTCTCAAACCCCACCAGCTCCAACGAACGTATTTTTATAAACGGTCTCACCGACTCATGCCTCCATCAACTAGACCTCGTGTTCACAACGGACCCACACAAGTCCTCAGTTGCCCCTAGTCCACACGCCCTCTCCACCATTGATAATTAGCACCCCCCGCTGCTTTTATCCAAATATCTTGATCATGAAATCCATCCTTCTCTACCTCATGACAGCTTTCCCTACAACTTCCACAAAGCTAACTTCTGCCTGTTAAATGAGCATCTTAGCAAAACAGCGTTTCGCTTTGATGGGGATAGAAGAAGCTACTGCCACTCTCTATAAGGAGATCTACTATGCCGTCGACTTATATGTCCCCTATTCTCGTCACAGGTCATCGGTTTCATCGCCGCCATGATACAACCGCAGACTCCGCGCTCTTAGGAACAAGAGAAATAACTTGTGGAACATTTTCCTCAAAATCGCGTTCCTTCCAAAACTACTCCAACTATCTCGGTTCCTTTTATAAATTTTCCGAGCTCTACAACTCCCTCTACACCAACTACCTCACAAAAACACAATATAATTTGATCAACGACCCCAAATCTTTTTTCACTTCATAAACTACAAACGTAAATCCCACGTCTATCCTAACTCCCTTTCTTATGGCGCGACTACTTCAACCGACCCCCTAACTACTGCCAATCTATTCGCTACGTTTTTCAATAAATCCTTCACAGACATCTCCTTCGAACCCAATCCGTCTCCCTTCAAAGACTTGCCCGAATTCTCCCTCGGCCCCTTCATCATCATAATCGGCACTACATCCAGGTACCGGTTTTGGCCTTATTTAGCAAGTGTTAAAATTTCCATAATGGTTTATTTTTCTTCCGGGCAAGGTCATTAGTCTGGCGCCAGAGGCTCCCCGACGGGAATCGAACCCCGCTCTTCCGCGTGACAGCCGGGTATACTAACCACTATACTATCGGCCCATTCACCCCTCAAATTATTCAGCGTCACGTAGTTGAAGAGAAATTAAACTTACCCAAAGGCGAGTTCAGCCGTGGGCCCGATGGACTCCCGGCTGGATTTTTAAAGAAATGTTCCACTTCTCTTTCCCTATCGATATCAATGATATTCAATCTATCCGTTTCATAAGGGATCTTCCCTAGTATTTGGAAATCCTCCTAAGTCACCCCCATACATAAAAAGGGATCTAAAAACGATATATGCAACTACCGTCCCATCGCTAAACTGTCTCATATCTCCAAACTGTTCGAAGGAATTCTTTACAACGCGTTATCTTTCCGTTGTAAATCCATCATCTCATCCTACCAGCATGGTTTCCTTTCGGGTAGATCGACCACAAGGAATCTGATCGAGTTCTCATCCCATACTCTCCGTGCCTTAGAGAATGGCAACGAAGTCGATGTAATCACCACCGATTTCAGCAAGACATTTGACAAAATCTACCATAATCTCATCCTTTTCTTCCCACGTCAGGGGTTCCGCAACGCAGCCATCTCGGTCCCCTCCTATTTATCCTTGCCATCAATGATGTTGACTCCATTATTAAATACTCATCCATCTCCCTCTATGCGGGCGACGCCAAACTCTACAAAACGAACATCTCTCCTCTCGACTCCTCACTTCTCCAAACGGAACTCGACAGCTTCTCAACTTGGTGCCGTAATAACTGCCTTGAATTCAACGCTGTCAAATGTCACTCCATCACCTTCTCCCGCAAACGCCCACCTGCCCCCCCCCCCCGCTCCTACTTCCTGCTAAACAGATATCACCTGTACCCTCGATACGCGGCCTCGGGATCTTATTTGACATGGAGTTTAGCTTCATCCCGCATATTGATGATTCTTAAGGCCAACTCTGTCCTTTTGTTTGTGAAACGCTGGTCTAAAGAATTCCCTAATCCTTACGTTTCCCATTCCCCCTACATAGCCTTCGTCCGCCCCCTTCTGGAATACGCCAGTCAGGCCTGGTCTCCACACTACTCGTCCCATGTACGCAGAATCGAAAGCGTGCAACGCCGTTTTCTGCGTTTTGCCCTCCGCGGACTGAACTGGGCGAAACCTCGGATTCCCCCCCACACACAAGCCGGCTCCATCTGATCAACTTCAGCACACTTGAGGAGCGCAGAACTCATGCCGATATTCTTTTCATCCGCCGTCTCCTTTCAGGCACAATCTCAAGTTTGCTCTCCATCATTCCACTTCACACTAACCCCCGTATCCAGCGAAATCCTCATCTCTTCTATCAGCCCACCCACCAGACTTCTTACAGCTCTAATAAGCCGATTTTTGCTGCGGCGGAAAAACTCCTACCCTACCTCCTTCGATTTCAACTTTACTTCTACTGCTCTCAAACTTCACCTCCTCTCTTTCCCCTCCAGACCACGCCCACTCCCCGTCTACACTCTTACATCCTGTACTAAGAGAGGTGAGGTGAATGAATGAGTGATAGTTGATGGATAAACCCAGTAATCACATCGCCAAACATACCCGCCCCCCCACCCCCCACTTTTTTTGTCGATGGTTGTTAAGTTTTGTCGCTTGTACTAAGCTGAATATATGAGGGTTCTGCCCTCACTAAACACTAAACACTACAATTTGTTAAATTTTCCATAATAATTTGTTTTTCCAGACAAGGTTATTAGCCTTGTGCCAATTAATCAACTACACTCCCCAATTATTAACAAGTCGTTGGTCTTAATTCTCATACCATATAGTGCCAGGGTCGAAGAACTAAATAGAAGTGGCCTTGGAATCAATGTTTGCTTAATGATGATGTGTGTCCCTCCATTCATATGGTTCCCCACAGGATGGACTTTCTTTCTGTAGCTCTTCCTTTTCGTTTGCTTTCTTTATTCGCATTTCTCTTTTCTCTTATTGTTAGTTCTTTAATTATCTTATTTTTTTATTTTACTATTTATGGTTAAGTTTGGTAATAAACACAAAATAATGAAAAATACTTTTAGAAATTAAATAAATAATAATAATAAATGATCTGAAAAAAAATGTTTACAAAAATCTAGAGCTTTTAAAAAAAATAAATAACAGAAAACAAGTTTTCTGCATTTTTGGAGTACTTTTCAAAAACTCTGAAGGCCATTTTTTAACAAAAGAATACTAAATATACTATAAATTTTGCAAAGATGGGGAAACGCCAGCAAATCAAGTTAAGAACATTTGTTGTTAAATTATGTGTAGCATTTATATTATGATTTTTTTGTATTATAATTCAGTTGTTCATATGACATAATGGTCGATTTTATATTATAATTCTTTATCAATAAACGCACTAAGTAAAAAAAATAGGTAGAAACAAAGGTACACAAAACCAGAGTGTGACTC
The DNA here is from genome assembly GCA_963931805.1 of Microdon myrmicae. NCBI lineage: Eukaryota > Metazoa > Arthropoda > Insecta > Diptera > Syrphidae > Microdon > Microdon myrmicae. The sequence goes on from OZ007502.1 coordinate 32,748,179, forward strand.
CTGGTTACGAATTTTCATTTTAATTTTTTCATTTTTAAAACATTTTTTATTTTTCTTTTTATATTCTTAATTTCTAAATTAAAGGCTAGACAAAAAATGCTTAAATTCTAGCTTAACTATCTTATATAATAACTTACTGGTCCTTCGCAGACGCTCTAAGCTAAACATTACTTAACATTTGTATAATTTGCCTTTCGGCGGCAGAACTTTGTGGCAGTACTGATAATTAGTTGAAATACAAAGAAAAATTTGAAAAACTTTGCCAATTTTGTTGTTGTTTTTTTTTTTTTAATTTAACTTACTTAACTTACCTATTTTTTTTTTTTTTTTTTATGTAAAAGCACTTAACCTAACTTAACTTAAATCTTATACTATCCTAATTCTAGAAAAGCTAAGTCTATGTAAGCTGGCTGATGATACGAGGGTTGCCTCTTATGTTTCGGGCTTTGGCAACCCTAGCATTGCAATCCGGCAATTAACAGCTCTGTTGTAAAGTTGGACATTTTTGAGGTTATACGCACTCAGAATGTTTTGACATACGAGCGCTATTTGTGTTGTTTACAGTAACTTAAAAGATTCATCTCGGCCCAAAAATGGAATTAAATCGTCAACATTTTCGTGCGATTATTTTTTACAACTTTCGGCGTGGATTAACTCAGCAACAGTGCATGGATGAACTTAATTCAATTTTTGGCGATGAATCTCCATCAAGGACCAGTGTTTATCGATGGTATGGTGAATTCAATCGTGGTCGTAGTTCACTCCAAGATGAATTTCGTGAAGGTCGTCCAAAATCAGTTGTTGTTCCGAAAACCATTGATGCTGTACGCGAACTGATATTGGAAGATCGTCATGTGACCTATCGTGAGATTGAGACAACCTTAGGCGTTAGTGGGACCAGCATACATTCAATATTGCATAAACATTTGGCTGTCAAAAAAATGAGTTCGCGTTGGATCCCACGCAATTTGTCAATCGCCCAAAAAAGGGCTCGTGTCAATTGGTCGAAAGAAATGCTCAAATTACGGTCGCGGTGCTTCGAAACACGTCTATGACATCGTGACAGGTGATGAATCGTGGATTTACGCGTATGAGCCCGAAAGTAAACAGCAGTCGACTGTCTGGGTGTTTCAAGATGAGCCAAATCCAACAAAAGTTGTTCGCGCACGAAGCACTTCCAAGCAAATGGTCGCCTGTTTTTTCGGAAAAACTGGACATGTCGCAACCGTACCACTAGAACAACGCAGAACAGTCAATTCTGAGTGGTACACAACCATTTGTTTGCCAGTTGTCTTCCAAGAAATCAGGAAAACCAACCGCCGAAGACGGATCACTCTTCACCACGACAATGCGAGTTCTCACACATCGGCTACGACAACTGCATTTTTGAGCACCCAAAACATCGATTTGATGGGTCATCCGCGGTATAGTCCTGACTTGGCACCGAATGACTTCTTTTTATTCCCATACGTAAAAAACAAACTGAGAGGTCAACGTTTTTCGACACCTGAAGAAGCGGTTGCTGCATTCAGAATGCATGTGTTGGAGATACCTCAATCAGAGTGGCAAAAGTGCTTCTACAATTGGTTCAAACGCATGCAAAAGTGTATAGATCTTCATGAGGAATATTTTGAAAAACGATAAAGTTATTTTCGATGATCAATATTTGTTTTTCTTCTCTAATCCCGAAATATAAAAGGCAACCCTCGTAGTATGATTCTATACCGACTTTGGTATCCAGGTCTTTATATGCCATTCAACCACCAGAACTGTTGACGCTGTCTAATACTATCGTCCCGGTCTCTGTGGGAGATAGCCCTACTGAAGCGCAGGAGCTCTCCTTCGGTGCGCGTTACTTCCCGGTCGTTACACAATCGCCCGTCTACAGATGATCTACTTACATGATAGATCAGCGGAATTCCGGATCTATCCTGTATAAGCCCTTTCATGTCCAAGTCAAGGAACGCCTCCGGTGGAACAAAGCCGTTGCGACGCACGCTCTCATAGTACAGAGTGTTTGGATAATAGGCCCCGAAAATTAGGTCATTGGACGAGCTTATTGCTCTCGCAATATGTCCTCTGATTAATTTAATCATAAAATTATCCACCCTATTTATGTACGCTTCATTATATAAAGTCTCATTTGAGTAATACTTTTTATAGTCCGATTCCGGTGTCCGATATAATCTGAGACAACTTCTGAGACACTTTCTTTCGAACACCCGAATCTTTTCCATCAAATTTGGACCTATGTTAAACCATACTGGACAACCATATATGAGCATTGGCCTGATTAGCGTCATGTAGCATATGACTTTTACCCTGCTGTCAAGTTGGCTACTGTGGAATAGCCTCCTTGTCATAGCGAAAGTTTTCCTCGCTTTGAGCACAGCAGCCTCTACATGTCTGTTGAAATACAGATATTGGTCTAGCCAGATGCCAAGGTATTTAACTAAACTCTTTGTTTCCAGTTTATCTCCATGCGGTCCCACGATAACTAGCTTTCGCCAGTTTTTCCTTGTGTCGTACGTGGCTTTATATAATGGAGTTCTAAATAGGATGGCTTCACATTTCTGGGAGTTGATCTTAAGTTTCCAGTCATCGCAATAGCGCTGCACGTTGTTGAAATCTCGCTGTATTAACCTATTTATGATCGCAACTTTCGGAGCTGTTCTGTAAATTATGAGATCGTCTGCGTACGCAATAGCCTGCGGAAGTGCATCTAATAAGTCGCTAATGTAAATGTTAAAAAGAATCGGAGAGAGTACCGCACCCTGTTGCAAGCCATTCTTGATATTATATGTTTTATTAGAGGTCACATTACCACTTTTGACCACGAACCTCCTGTCCTTTAACATATCGTAAAGTACATATAGTAAAGGCTTATGTATGCCATGTCTGACCAGTTTGTAATACAACCTCGATCCAGACGGTATCAAAGGCTTTCTCCAAATCGATCAGACAGGCCCCTGTGCATTGGTTCCTACATTTATTCCATTGTATGTCGGAGACCAGTTTAGCTGCGACATGAGTGGTTTCATGACCCGCCTTAAAGCCAAACTGGTTATTTGGAATAATGCTGTTGTCGTCTACCCATTTTACCAGAGCTTTGTTAATGATTTTTTCAAATACTTTACTGATGCTTGGGAGTAAACTTATCGAACGCATGTTCATTGGGTTTGTACAGTCTTTGCCCTTTTTTGGGATGGGCTGAATGATAGTCGTTTTCCAACGCGCGGGATAATATGCATTATTCAACGCGTTGTTAAACAGGACCGTGTATGTCTATTGCCATTGGGGGAAGGTTCTTGAGTACGATGTTAGGTACTTCATCTATTCCCACTGACTTTTTGCTTCTTAATGAGTCGAAGATACTCTGGATTCCTTCCCTTGTTATTAGAAGGCTATTAGCCACTACACCATTGGCATTAATGTCAATTGACAGATTATCTTCATTGAATTCGGTAAAACCCGGATTCTCCGATTTCCAAAGTGAAATTTCATTCCGGAGGTGCAGGTGATTCAGTCGAATTCTGTCCTCCAGGTCATGATTTCAGAGAATGCTTTCATTCACCTTGTACATTTCCTGAAACACAGCTCCCACAGCGTTCGCCTTCTCCACAGGATCTTCGATCACGAAGAGCTCACTATTGAAGATAGCGTTCTCTGTATCTATGCCAATGTTGGTTAGCAGCTGCTTGTTTACATCAGTACGTGGAATTTGGAGACACTGAATCTCGTTTTGATTATTTCTCCTGAATATTTTATTTATTTGTGGGAACATATTCGGGTTATTAGTTTTTATAGCTCGAATTCTGTTGTTCCAATACAAATTAGTTGCTAATCTATAATTAGCTTTAAGTAATTGTTGGAGATTTTTTAATCGGGATTTCAGTGATATTATCTCCTGGTCTTGTCTGTCTGTAAACTGTCTGTGTAATCGTTTTAATTTCGATAACAGTCTGCTCTTTTTCTTGTGGAGTGCGTTTATTGTTGCGTTTCTGTACATGTTAGTGTGATCTGTAACTGTTGTTTTGGGAATTGTTTTGTCCATTGTTCGCTTTACGGTTTCGTCCATTTGTTGAATGTATTTGTCGATTTCGACATTAGTCAGGTTTCTGTTTACTGGCAGATTAAAGTCATTCGAACGAAGTTCTCTTGTTAATGATCTGGTGAACTGCGGCCATCGCATTGCCCCGTAGTTATAGGGTTGCGGGATCACGAATTCCTCCAGATCTGCGAGTTCGTTCGGAAGCTCTATTACTGCCGTGAATGCACAATGGTCACTGTCGTATTCAATTGTCCGTATACAGTTTGTGTTTCGTCTGTTGGTGCTAAGTAATCTCAGTCGTGAGTCGATTAGCAAGATATCTAAGAACGATCTACCTCTGGGGAACGATGGATATTCCGTAGCTAGCAGGTCAGTTCTATATTCAGTATGAAACTCATCTAACCAGCCAACCAACTGATGTCCTCTGGTATTAGATATATGATTTCCCCAATTTCTATGCTTGGCGTTCATATCTCCCCTATGATAAAGTAATTTTTGCCCAGGTGCAATTGTAAGCATCGGAAGAGAGTCTCGAGCTCTGCTATAAATAGATTATGTTGGTGCTCCTCAGGTGCGTACAAACCCCTTCCTTGCTGAAGGGGTATGCGTACGATACAGGCTTCCAGCACCCGGATCCCGCGCACTTCTCCACTATATATTACTTTTCTAATAAAGATTGCGACACCCCCGCCCCCCTTGAGAGGAGTTAGGTCGGTCTCTTCGTATAATATCGTAGTTTTTATGCCATATCTTGTGTCTCTGGTTTAACTTTGTTTCCCCCGCCAGAAGTACATCAGGCTGTTCAACTTGCAACAGGTTGAAAAGATTGGCTCTTCTCTCAGTTCTTATTAGTGAATTTACATTCACGACAAGAGCTTTTATTGATGTTGTGGTTAGAGGGTTTATATTGACTTTTTGTTTAGATCGGGCAAGTACTGTCTCTGCAGGTTAAGCAGAACCGTGACCACGTCTGCTTGCGATGTTGTTTCAGTCTGTGTGGGAGTATTTGTGGCTACCAATGTTGTAGCCTGGATTGGTGGTCTCCCACCCGACGCAACTTGTGCGTACGACCGCTGCGATGTTACGGATATTGTTGTAGTACGAGCTGGCTCTGTGTTTTTTTGCCGGGTCACACTTCTTACCATTATTATCGGAATTTAGGACATCCTCGATAATTAGCTGGGTGTCCCTCATTCCGGCACATTGCGCACTTTAGAAGGGCTTTGTCTTCTACCCTTTCTTTTCCCAGAGGGCATTCTTCTGCCTTATGGTCTTTTCCGCATTTTACGCAACGGTGCTGCATTTCACAGTTCGCCGCCGCCTGACCAAACCTTTGGCAGCGGACACATTGCAGGATGTTTTTTAATTTGTCCCTTTTGTCCACCCTCAACTTTTGAAGCATCTCGAGCAGAGCCTCCGGTTCCACCTCAGGGTCGACACCCATTAATAGAACCGTTACCACCTTTGTTTGCTTCGGCGTGAACGAGTAGAATTCCGCGTTGGCCCTTTTTAAGACCTCTTTAATTTTATCGTGGTCTGCCACCGCATAGGTTTGAATGGCATGCCTATTACCAGCCAGTCTTTTAACTACAAAATTGTTTCCTATCGCTAGCTTACAAAGGCTTACCAATTCCTTACACTCAATATCTATGGTGTTGATTGGTGGCATCTTTATTTTTTGGTTGTTATTGTTGCTTTGTCGCTGTTGTGTTGCTTGCTGTGGTCGATTTTGTGTTGATTGTTGCTGTTGATGTTGATGTTGCTGTTGCTGTTGCTGTTGGCCGACTTTTGGCTTCGGCTTTTGTTGTTGTTCGGTGTCTTTTTTTTTTTTTTTGGTGCCGCTGTTTTTTTCTTTCGGCGTCTCTCTTCTAGACGGGCTCTTGACATCGCAAGTTTCGCCTCCAATTCAGTTATTTCCTCCTCTTCATCCTCAGACTCTGAGGATGCAAGAGAAGCGAACGAATTGTTTGCCCCATACATATTAAAATTGTAGGGGGAGGGACGCTCACTGTCCTCCTCCATTTGCTGACCTTTTTTCTCCATTGTTAATTTCGCGGTTTTACTTCGCGTCACAATGGAGATTTTCGGTGTTACTTTTCGTTTATTTGTCACGTTTTTGTCTTCCTCCGTGTTCATGCTGGTTCTTTCCAGTTTGTTTTCATTAAAAAAAACATAGGCAAGGCGACCTGCATACGAACCACGAAGTCGATTTCTTCCGCACGCCGACTCGAACTCGGCTATCGTCGGCTAAGAGTCAGTGAAGTTGCACTCGCGTCAAATGATGCCTTGAAAACTCTGTGCGTAACTAGCAATATATTGTCTGTTTTAGTTGTAACTTTTACGACTGAGGTGATATATTTAAATTGTATTAGGTTCTTGTTGCACCTCACTGAAGTTATTTTGTGAGCACGTTTATTGTCACTTTTACCATTCGTTTTGTTTGTTTGTTGTTGTTGCACTTTGTTTTAGTTGTCACAACACGTCACGTCACTGTTTTTCTATTTCGTGGCTTCGTTCTTGTTTATGAATTGGATTAATTATATGAATACAGTTTTGATTTGTGCAATTTTATGCTAATTTGATATGCATCTTGTGTGTCGGGTATTTGTATTGACGTCGTCGGCGGAGTGGGTTTCGTTTAATATGCAAACAAGCCGTACATAAATTAGAGAGTTACTATTTACACAATATCTCTTAGGGTCAATGAATTTTTATTCAGCTTTTAATTTAGTACTTATTTAGTTCAGAGATACACGCATTGGAGGGACGTAAATAGACTTTATTAATAGCCATGGATACACGATCGCGTATTCAAAATGCGCACTTCTTTAAAGACATCATCATCATCATCATCGGCACTACAACCTGGAACCGGTCTTGGCCTTATTTAGCAAGTCCTGAGGCTTGTCAAACTTTCCATAATGATCTGTTTTTTGCGGGCAAGGTCATTAGTCTTGCGCCAGAGGCTCCCCGACGGGGAATCGAACCCCGGTTTCCCGGGTGACAGGCGGGTATACTAACCAGTATACTATTGAGGAGCTTCTTTAAAGACAAGGCCATCATTTAAACCTAAAACTATCAAATGCAAATTCATTTATATTTAATGAAAGATGACAATCTGCATATTCATTCAATGCAGTCGATTAGTTACGGTTGGCTGCATGACCAGCATGGTTGGAAATTATGGAAACCACGACTCCCGATACGTTCGTCGTATTCAACTCAGAATATAAAAATTGCCGGAAGTTCTGAGTCGATAAATTTAATACTAATTAATAAAATCAACTAAATAAAATGATGGAATAAAATTGCCTTTAAATTTCTGTAATTATATGAGTACATAAATTACCATTAAAAAACAGAAACTTATTCATGATTTATGTACAACGTCTACTGGTTTCGTATACTAACCTTGGATAGTCGGAGTGGATGCCCACCAGCGCTTCTGCCGCCTCTTCGTTGCATCCAGTTGAAATCTGTTCCCGATTCGCAATGGAAGGTGTTTTCATCGAGCCAGGAATTGAAAGTGTGGATGCTGGTTTGCGGAGCTGCACGTTAAAAAAGAATCACAAAAAAATAAAAATCGGTCGTTAATATAAGCAACATGAACTCTGACAGAGTTTTCTAACTTAAAGGTGCTCATTCTCTAAAGGGTGCTGCCCAAACGGGTCAAATAGGGGCCTAATTTGGGTTTGTGGTTCTTCATGGTATTGTGCAATCTAACGTATAATCCATGTTTTTGGATTGCAGTGGCGGTGAATGTGTGTAACATTGAGTAATGAATAAAAGGATTTGGATTTTTTATGTGGTCTGGTAAAAAGGACTTCCTATTGCATCAGCACTACATCGGAGGAATGCATTCAAAGGTACGAGTTCGTGTGGTATTTGACATTTTTGTGTAGGTGTATAACAGGCAGAAAATTACATGCAACGTAGTAAGTTTTGCATATTTTTATCTGGTATTTTGTAATTTTGGGTGATGAGTTTGATGTGAATTAATTGTAAATGCCTAATTGTGGGTAAAAGCAATCAGAAATGGTCAAAGCGGTTGACATGCAACTTTTCTATAAATTGATATGTTACTATTTTTTTTACATGTCGTTGCTTGAATTGGTTGTCCAGGGGAACAGGAACATTTGAAATACAAAAGGGAAATATAAAATATATGGGCAGGGTAACTTATTGGGTTCTACCACATGAAATTTTATAGCAAAAATTTATAAGCCAATATTATATTTCAGGGGATTTTTATTTAATCAAAAGAGGATCCGGTGGCGCCTATGACATTCTTCCAACGTGATACAAGGTCAAATATTGCAATTTTCGTAGAAGTGCTGGCTTTTTGAGGCAATGAAATCGTCAAAGGCTTTTATGACCTCTGCTCGGTTCCGGAAGGCCAGATTACAGACAATATGGTAGTCCGTTGGGGAAATGTCAGGAGAGTACGGTGGATGCGGAAGAATTTCAAATCCCAACTGCAACAGTTTTTGCATCGTTACTTGTGAGCTATGGGGTCTAGCATTGTCATGCTAAAGGATCGGGCCGTGCCTATTGACCAACGCAGGTTGCTTTGCAGCCAGTTTGGCATACAATATGCCAATTCCCTAACAATATTTGATAGCGTTTATCGTTTCTCCTAGTTGAAGAAATGAAAAGTGCATTGGTCCTTTCGATGTCCACAAAATTGTCAGCATAACCTTTTTTGGGTGAAGATCAGACTTGGGGGTGTGTTTTAGTTTTTTACATGCATCCAACCACTGTCCAGGTCTTTTACGGTTATCATACAGAATCCACTTTTCATCACATGTGAGTATCCGGTACAAAAAGGGTTTATTTTGGTTTCTTAATCTAAGCCATGTGCAGATTTCCAGGCGCCGTAGTTTTTGGGACTCGTACAGTTAATGGGGGACTCACTTATCGAGTTTCTTTACCTCCAAGTTATTGCTATTGGGGATACTCCTTCAGCACCAGTTGAAACGAGTGAACTTAATGTTAAATAAAATTATTTTGTATGTTCCAACATTTTTAATTTCGTGTGATTTTTATTTCCACTTGTTGTTCAATGTACAATGTGTGCCCAATGCGGCAATTCAACTATTATGTGTTCTGCTCGACGCAGAACACACCCTTTTGCTGTTTCCCAGTTGGCGAACCATCGGCAACATCGGAGTTGCGGTTCCCAGCTGGCGATTAATTCTGGTCCTTCGAGCCGGATGGCTCGAAGTGTGCAGTGTGCCGGATTTTACATCCGCCAACGTGCTCCACGAGGAACAATGGGATTACGTTCGGAGAATTCTCATCACTGGATCATCGATCAAAGAGGATTCCAGCAGCCATTGAAGACATCAACGCCGAAACCAAGGTAGGTGGCAAACATTATAATGTTATATTAATAAATTAAAGCTTAAAGTAATATAATAAAAAGTGTTGTGTGTTGTGCATAAGAGTGTACTTTTCGTCGTAATTAACATTAATAATATTGAAGACATATTTGTTCGGGACTGTTCTAGTTTCTAATTGAACTGAGTGAAGACATTGATTTGGAATCAATAACAGCAATTACGAACAAGGCCGCAAAGTTAGATCTATTGGAAGTGCCAATCAATGTTTATCGAACGCAAGCAGCATTCCCTTGAAACAGCCGAACAGATTAAGAATCAAGGCAACCGCCTGATGAAGGAACGCAAGTATCAAGAAGTGGTACTTCAATCAACCGGGCCATCAGCTTCGATCCGAAAAACCCAATATTCTACTGTAATCGAGCTGCAGCATATATCCGTTAACAGAAAATGATCGTGCGATTAAAGACTGCAACTCTGCGTTGTCCGACAATCTAAATTACAGCAAAGCATATGACCGCATGGAAGATGTATATCTGAATACAGGAAAGTACGATGAAGCCATAGACGCCTATACAAAAGCTATTCAATTAGAACCTGATAACAACGATTAAAAATGAACCTGAACAAACGGACGGAATTGATACGAGACCCAATAGCTGTTGTTCCTGAGCAGCGAAAGCAAGCCGAAGAACAACTATCACAGATCCACTACACAATTTTACAAATCGTTATGAAGAACATTGTTGAATTTATCTACATCAAGAGTTTCTTTTGTTCCCACTGGTCCGACAAGAAGACAAAACCTAAGGAAACAGGTATTTTCTCAGACCATAAACAGGACTGTGCAGTGATTCGGGGCAATATTGAGGAGGCAGTTGTGCATGGTCCCGACATAATCGTCCGCGTGTTTAAAAGACATAGAAGTCCCGAAATCGTTAATGAGAGATACCTGAACTTACAGAATGGTACTTTCTGACGTTTACGTCGGGTGTTTTGGATATTTCACTAAAGGATTTCGACCAATATCGTAACCGCGTTTATGTATCGCCGCGAGTCTTAGCACATATGCTAATGTACCTAAAAATGCTGATTCATATGTATTCTTGGATGGAGTTAATTGAACTTCACATGGGTGCAATTATTCAGGATGTTATATTTTCAGTAATGTTCTTCACGGAGTCTGACAAAGACCTCTAGGAAAGCGACCCACATGAATTTATTCCATTGAATTTCAACATTCAACATTTTTGAAGATTTTGTTTGTCTGGTTCCTGCAGCACGAATATTTCAATATTTGGCATATTTAAAGATTTTATTTGTCCAGTTTCTGCAAAACAAATATTTCAACATCAGGTAGAAAGCAGAAAGGAATTTTACCGAAAACAATAGGAAGCATGAAGCAGGTTATTACATCTCCAAGCGCTGATGATAATCAAAGGGATGGAGCACTTCATATAATTGGAACTCTGGCAGATGTGCTTCTGAAAAATGAAGACGCCGTGGTCAAGTGGAATATGCTTACCACATATCTATTTCCAGAGTTTCAAATCGGGCAAACATATGCGAACCGTACTGGTTAGGTGGTTCATTACTCTAGTGAAATGAAATTGACTTCGCCTTTTTATTTGAATAATTGTTTTCTCTTGTAATCGGCAGAAAATAAAATGATAAACACTTCCTATTTTTCCCATCTTACAACTCCAATATAAATAAAACAACATTTTTTGCGTTTCATTCGAGTGGAACGAGTATGGATTTTCGATCCAAATTAGAACTACGTTCAAAGGTTCATCGATGACATAGAGGGATTCACGATCCAAAAGAGGACTATGTCCAAGAAGTCATCGATGATATAGATGGATTTACGATCGAACTTACATTTCAACTTTAACACAAGTCAACATCAAAGCTAGTAATTCTACCAAATATAATTTACAGTCCACAAATTACTATTATTAATCAAATACAATTTACAATCCACAAATTACTATTATTAATCAAATACAAAGTACAGTCCACTGTTCGACATTCGAGGTTGTTTCACTTGGCTTAATTCTACAGAAGTCACCGCGGGTAAATGAAGAAGTTGTCTATCGGTCTCAGTATTTCGGTTGAGGACATCATTCGGGTCCTCTTTTAATGAACTTGCAGACACGTTGCACTACCTACGCTGCAGAACTTAGATACGCCCCGCGTACATTGAAAGAACCTCAAGAAGAGGACGATGACCCATCGGGCAATAGTCGAGAGGACAAATCTTTTGAATCCAACGGGTGAAATCAGGTTCAACGACAGAGCTGAAGCTCTCACAATAAAACAAGTGGTCAATACCAAAGAAAATATTTTTCGCTTCTCGTCACCCAGGCACGCTGTCAAGTGTCTGGGGTTCTTCGCTTTTCGCCGCCGGGACGAAATGCTCTGGGGGCACCCTCTTAACACCGCCATTGCACGTAGCTGCCACGGGGGCACCACTCCAACGGAGTCGGTGTCTAAGATAGGCTTTCAGTTATAAGCTTAAGGGACAAAGAAAACGAGGAACAAGGAAAGATGCCGGCACCCATCGGAAAATCACACCACGAAAAACTGTCACCGTTTAGAGTGCACCGCTTATCGTCACCTGGACTCATCGTTCGGGCATCCTGAATTTTCCGCTCTCGCCACCCAGGCACACCGCTGTTAAGTGTCTGGGGTTCTTCGCTTTCGCCGCCTGGACGAAATGCTCTGGGGGCACCCTCTTAATACCGCCCACTGCACATAGCTGCCACGCGGGCACCACTCCAATGGAGTCGGTATCTAAGATAAGCTTTCGGAAAGAAGATGAAGGGTCAAAGAAAACGAGGAACAGGAAAGATGCCGGCATTCTTCGGGAAACCATATCAACAGAAAACGAATCGTGAACATATGGTCCAGCCACCAGACGAAGAAGAAAGGTACCTGGCTTTAGGACTATTTCATCCTTCGGCACAATGGAACCAAGGCTTCTATTGATCAACAGAGTAATCTTACTACGAGGGTTGCCTTTTATATTTCGGGATTAGAGAACAAAAACAAATATTGATCATCGAAAATCACTTTATTGTTTTTCAAAATATTCCCCATGAAGATCTATACACTTTTGCATGCGTTTGAACCAATTGTCGAAACACTTTTGCCACTCTGATTGAGGTATCTCCAACACATGCATTCTGAATGCAGCAACCGCTTCTTCAGGTGTCGAAAAACGTTGACCTCTCAGTTTGTTATTTACATACGGGAATAAAAAGAAGTCATTCGGTGCCAAGTCAGGACTATACCGCGGATGACCCATCAAATCGATGTTTTGGGTGCTCAAAAATGCAGTTGTCGTAGCCGATGTGTGAGAGCTCGCATTGTCGTGGTGAAGAGTGATCCGTCTTCGGCGGTTGGTTTTCCTGATTTCTTGGAAGACAACTGGCAAACAAATGGTTGTGTACCACTCAGAATTGACTGTTCTGCGTTGTTCTAGAGGTACGGTCATGGCGACATGTCCAGTTTTTCCGAAAAAACAGGCGACCATTTGCTTGGAAGTGCTTCGTGCGCGAACAACTTTTGTTGGATTTGGCTCATCTTGAAACACCCAGACAGTCGACTGCTGTTTACTTTCGGGCTCATACGCGTAAATCCACGATTCATCACCTGTCACGATGTCATAGACGTGTTTCGAAGCACCGCGACCGTATTTTTTGAGCATTTCTTTCGACCAATTGACACGAGCCTCTTTTTGGGCGATTGACAAATTGTGTGGGATCCAACGCGAACAAATTTTTTTGACAGTCAAATGTTTATGCAATATTGAATGTATGCTGGCCCCACTAACGCCTAAGGTTGTCTCAATCTCACGATAGGTCACATGACGATCTTCCAATATCAGTTCGCGCACAGCATCAATGGTTTTCGGAACAACAACTGATTTTGGACGACCTTCACGAAATTCATCTTGGAGTGAACTACGACCACGATTGAATTCACCATACCATCGATAAACACTGGTCCTTGATGGAGCTTCATCGCCAAAAATTGAATTAAGTCCATCCACGCACTGTTGCTGAGTTAATCCACGCCGAAAGTTGTAAAAAATAATCGCACGAAAATGTTGACGATTTAATTCCATTTTTGGGCCGAGATGAATCTTTTAAGTTACTGTAAACAACACAAATAGCGCTCGTATGTCAAAACGTTCTAAGTGCGTATAACCTCAAAAATGTCCAACTTTACGACAGAGCTGTCAATTGCCGGATTGCAACACTAGGGTTGCCAAATCCCGAAAGATAAGAGGCAACCCTCGTAATAGCAACCCGGATGCGCAAACTCTCTGGCTCAATCAAGTGCCAGTTGTAATTCAATAGGATATGCCGCAAACACTCAACAACAACACTACAAAAAGGAAAAGCCACCATGTCCAGCACCATCATTCAACCAGTTCATCAAATACGACCACAGGTAACGCTGCCGACAGAGAATTCAGTTCCCATCAAAAAATTCGCCCAACGCCGAGCATTGGTTTAGCGGCGTAGATGAGACATATCCCCAACTGCAACAGCATCAGCCAGAGTAATCAACTTGGATTCGAGACGCAGATGATCCTAGGCAGTTGGCGGTAACTCTAACATTTCTGGTAGCGGCACAGGCTGGACATACTGAGAAGATGGTGGAATTACAACCCATCAATTTCAACACATTGACGACTACGTCGCTCAATCACAACATCGCTCAATTACCACTCATGGACTTACGATCCAACATGGGACTACGTCCAATATATTCTTATCCTAGGACTACGTCCAAGATATTCTTATTCATTTAAACGGATTTACGACCCGACATGGGACTACGTCCAATATATTGATACTTCCTACAAATGGATTTACGATCCAGCATAGGACTACGTCCAACTTATTGAAATTTTACATACGGATTCACGATCCAAAGAGAGGACTACGTCCAAGAAGGTCATCGATGACACAGAGGACCACGTCCAAGAAGTTCATCGATGACACCAGGGATTTATGTTACGATCCAACCAACATTTAACATTAAACACACATGCGCACACACACTAACACAGATAACTGAGTACGAATTATTTGAAAACAATAACTCATTATCTTTTATAACTTAATCAATATTATATAGTATAACAATATAATTAATTTTGCCACCCTACCGTTTTACCGTACCAGCTTATGAGCAACACGAGCATTAAGGCCTCTGAGCTCAATCACAAGCACCAACCGCGACTTCCCACGGCGCTGACACGAAAACGTTGGTGACGCCAACTAAGGAGGACTACTGGGTCCATTGTCGGGAGCCCGGGAAGATGGTGCAGTTCCGCAACAATTCAAATTATACCATTACGGAAAAACATGCTGGCACTGAACGCCACCAGTTGCTGAATAGACGAGCAATAATTGTCTATTCATTAACCGTTTACCTCGTTACTGTTTTGAGACAGTTTTTATTTTGTTGTACTGTTCTTCTGACAGTATATTTTAACGTTGAAAAAGAAAAAGTATATACGGTGCCTTCAGCACCAGTTGAAACGTGTGAACTTAATGTTAAATAAAATTATTTTGTATGTTCCAACATTCTTAATTTCGTGTGATTTTTATTTCCACGTGTTGTTCAATGTACAATGTGTGCCCAATGCGGCAATTCAACTATTTGGTGTTCTGCTCGACGCAGAACACACCCTTTTGCTGTTTCCCAGTTGGCGAACCATCGGCAACATCGGAGTTGCGGTTCCCAGCCGGCGATTCTGGCACAGATCTTCACTCGAGAATTTCTTATATCCGACTGAGCAAAAATCGGACACTTCACGTGGTGCAAGCCAATAAATGAAATCCAAATGGAAATATAATAATGAAAGACGTTGAAAAAACAAATATATAAAGATAATAAGAAAAAACCATGTTCTTGCGCATAGGATAGAAGGCGAAATATAGGCAATCCACGGACATTAATTTGAAATGTCGAAACATTGTTATAAGGACGTGATTCGTGTTTGTGTGATTGCTTAAGAGTGGTTCCTTGGACCTATTTCTTCTCCTAAAATTGACGTTCTATGTGACGCTTTTGGCGAACAAGTGATTAAGAAGAAGGAACGAATCATTTAACTTTACAACAGAGTAATGTTTGTGGTAAAATTTTTATAAAAGAGACAATCAGAATACCTTTTCTTTTAAATGGTAGAACGTGTATCGTGATCTCTTTACTACTTTTGCGAACTTGCGTCCTACCGAGAACGTGTAGCGGTGTTTTTGATGTTCCTGACTAAATTTGGAATTGAAATGAAAACTGATATATAAAAATTGTAAATTGTTGCTAAATCGGCCAGGGCAAAGCATTGTTCGTATTTTCTCATAAATCCTAATCTAGTACAGAGCCTATACGCATCTTGAAATATGTGAACTATACAATTAAGGTGAATCAAGTCGAGTGCCAAGTACACTGAGAGTTCTTTGACTTGGATCGTCGAAGTGTCATTTACATGCAATAGGTCTACGTTGGAAGTCTCTTTAATGGCAGTATTGTGTTGTTACATAATTAACATTAATAATTACCAGTCCGTTTCTAACTACATAATTTCGCGAATTCGCGTACTTAGCCCTTAATACACGCATCTGTCATACCAGAAAGCAACATTTCCCACGCTTAATAATCATATTTTTCAATATACATTCAAATCAAATTTCAATTTGCAATTCAAAATATTTTTCCCTAATATAATCCTATCGGAAAAACGATTCATGGTCAAACTCCCCATCGTACATAACATGTACAATCTATTCAAAGGGAGTAGTCACAACTCAAACGGAAAAAAATACATACAAACTTTGTCCACCCTTTTCATCCCCCATCTTGCAAATGTCGTAATTCTTACCCCAAAAGAATAATATGTGGATCGTCAGGATTATCACACATCTGCGGTATCCCTTTGTGTACATTACCCGCGTGTGGTTTATGCCCCGGTGATTTCCTCAGCCGAAGTCATTATCTTCGGCTGCGATATTTACATGGTTTTAATTTGCGTGTAGGAACAGTGTCGGTTGTTTGCTTTAGTGTTTAACCTTTTGTTCCCACAATAGTCCTTTCGATAAGGAAAACCAAATTGCGGTTGGCTCAAGGGAAGGTCATATATTTGTTTATCCCTTGGTTATAGATTTATCGTCTGGGATTTTTCTGGCTGTCGGCATCTGGCACTGCCGCGCCGGCCCAGCTAATGGGTCAAATAATTTCTTTTCTGGGCAGTATCCTTCGATAGCCGTGCAGGCATTAGGAATCGGTCGAGAAATTGGGACCACCTGTCTGTGGATCCGTCCGGTTGAGGACGCCCGTATGCATGTCCCCTTTAAATGGGCGGAAAGGTAAATTGGACCCACGTGTCTGTGTGCACGTGGGGTTGAGCACACGGTAAGTATGTCCTCTTTGGCTGGGTGAAAGGTATTTAACCTCACAGTGGTTTGTGCGGTTCGCAGGACCGCCACAGTATCACTTCCACATGTTCCTCCCTTCTGCTAATAATCGATGAAGATTATACCATGCGCATCTAAAAAAAAAAACAAAGGCCATAACTTTCCCACATTTTATACATCGTCACGACACGTCGAAAACTATCCGCTCGATTACGCTGCAACAACGGCAAACCGGCCGTTAAATCATCAACGCCGTGTTGTTTTTGGTCAACGGTCAGCAAACGCGGCACCTATTGCACCGATAGCTTTTTCATCTCCAAACGATTGTGCAAAATGTATCACGTACGTTGTTACGTGATGGCCTCTCCCACTACCGGTGCCCCATCGAGAGGGAGGATAATTTGGGGATATATATTAATTATCACACGTTGAAGGCGAGTAAATAATTAGGGGATAAATATCTTATTGCCACACATAAAAAATGAATAAATCAAGTTAACTATATTGTGAACGAACACGTTCCACAACATCGATTAGTTGCAAGCAGGTGCACGAGCCTGTATCGTTGAGTTGTGCTATTGTTGAAAGTTTCTCGCCGGAGGATGGTGTGATCATGGGAGAGAGAGAGAGAGTGTGTCTTTTCAGTCAGATTGATAGAAGCTAACAGAGTCTGAAGTTACTCTCCATCCATGAAGGATGTTTTTCGTTGTGCATTTTTGTTACTGAGTTGTTAATTTTTGATTTTTTTTTCCAAGAAGGAAATCTTTAGTTGTCTAATGTGTTCTATTTGTTGGTATGAATAAGCAGTCCACGAAGGACTTTCAGTTGTTAATTTAAAGTTAAAGTAAAGTCTTAATTTGTGAAATCAATATACTGGTGTTTTCATGTGGAAGGAGAGATGGTGAGTATTCTGGTGACAACAACTAAGTTTTAAAAGCAGAAATTGGGGGTGAGGTCATTGTAATAAATCCAATAGATTGCGGCCACAACGGAGGTGACGCAACGGGGCCGGTACAGTACCCGTTTTTACATCATTAACTGTACTGGGTAGTTAACGGACGGCGCCATCCGCAACTGTACCAAGAAGCGGTTTATTTTATGCTGTGAGGTGGCCCCGTTACTTGGGATCATGCGTCACCATTAGAGCGATTTACACAACACTTGCACCAGGAAAAGTGAATTGGAATTACGGCGGCGCTTACAATGATGTATCAAATTCTTTATACATGATAGTTCCACATACTTACTCTGCCGAAGTATCGCTGCCACATTTATACATCACTCAGGCGCACCAGCTCTGTGGAGGCCACCACTTTATTTATATATATTTTAAGTGTAACGTTATATTTATGCCATACCGGCCTGGATTTTGCTGTCTCTGAATACAAAGATTACACCGGAACTGCAAGTCCATCATATCAATATACAGGGGCTTTCCTATACGAGGGTTGCCTCTTATGTTTCGGGATTTGGCAACCCTAGTGTTGCAATCCGGCAATTGACAGCTCTGTCGTAAAGTTGGACATTTTTGAGGTTACACGCACTCAGAACGTTTTGACATACGAGCGCTATTTGTGTTGTTTACAGTAACTTAAAAGATTCATCTCGGCCCAAAAATGGAATTAAATCGTCAACATTTTCGTGCGATTATTTTTTACAACTTTCGGCGTGGATTAACTCAGCAACAGTGCATGGATGAACTTAATTCAATTTTTGGCGATGAAGCTCCATCAAGGATCAGTGTTTATCGATGGTATGGTGAATTCAATCGTGGTCGTAGTTCACTCCGAGATGAATTTCGTGAAAGTCGTCCAAAATCAGTTGTTGTTCCGAAAACCATTGATGCTGTGCGCGAACTGATATTGGAAGATCGTCATGTGACCTATCGTGAGATTGAGACAACCTTAGTCGTTAGTGCGACCAGCATACATTCAATATTGCATAAACATTTGACTGTCAAAAAAATTTGTTCGCATTGGATCCCACACAATTTGTCAATCGCCCAAAAAAGGGCTCGTGTCAATTGGTCGAAAGAAATGCTCAAAAAATACGGTCGCGGTGCTTCGAAACACGTCTATGACATCGTGACAGGTGACGAATCGTGGATTTACGCGTATGAGCCCGAAAGTAAACAGCAGTCGACTGTCTGGGTGTTTCAAGATGAGCCAAATCCAACAAAAGTTGTTCGTGCACGAAGCACTTCCAAGCAAATGGTCGCCTGTTTTTTCGGAAAAGTCGCAACCGTACCACTAGAACAACGCAGAACAGTCAATTCTGAGTGGTACACAACCATTTGTTTGCCAGTTGTCTTCCAAGAAATCAGGAAAACCAACCGCCGAAGACGGATCACTCTTCACCACGACAATGCGAGCTCTCACACATCGGCTACGACAACTGCATTTTTGAGCACCCAAAACATCGATTTGATGGGTCATCCGCCGTATAGTCCTGACTTGGCACCGAATGACTTCTTTTTATTCTCGTACGTAAAAAACAAACTGAGAGGTCAACGTTTTTCGACACCTGAAGAAGCGATTGCTGCATTCAGAATGCATGTGTTGGAGATACCTCAATCAGAGTGGCAAAAGTGCTTCGACAATTGGTTCAAACACATGCAAAAGTGTGTAGATCTTCATGGGGAATATTTTGAAAAACAATAAAGTGATTTTCGATAATCAATATTTGTTTTTGTTCTCTAATCCCGAAATATAAAAGGCAACCCTCGTATTGTACTGGTGTCCTGGACTGGGACCCAGCAATGCCCCTTGTCCACCGTACCACCACTGGCAACCATCTATATATATATACTATACAACAACTTCTAGATAATAACAGAAATATATATTACACATTATACAGCATATAACCGTTATACAACAATATATATATATATATATATATATATATATATATATATATATATATATATATATATATATATCCAAGTACACAATGAATATTTATACAACAACTGTACAACAATATTAAATTATATGACAGCTGTCTCCATTATATAACAACTGACACGGCGGACAGAGTCCGTACAGCAATACTTATCCAACAATTTAAATGATCATATAGCAAAACTGGACAGGATCCCAGAAACTCCAACTCCATATCCATCATCTAACAACTCTAACATGCACAACTTCACTTTACGATGGCTCAAAATGATTCGATACACTTGCTTTATGAAGTCCGAATTCGTAGTCTCTTTTGGCTTTCCAGCGCGATGTGCGTCTTCGGTGCTTGTATGACCCATTTTAAATTCACTAAACCACCGATAAACTGTTGTTCTCGAAGGTACAGATGTGGGATAACATTTTGCACCCATTGCAATGATTGTTCATAAGTTTTTCCCATCAAAAAGCATTGCTTAATCATCATGCGATATTTCTATTTTTTCATTTTTTTACGAAGGCGAAAGTAGCGTCACTCAAACGATTGTAGCTTGTAAACGAATAGACGAAAAGTGAGAAAACTCCACCCATAAACAGATGAGCTTCTTGTAATAAATCATATTTATTTGCTAATTGTGCCACCTATTGAAAATACCGAGGCTTTTCAGCCCATGTAGTATCTGAATTAAACATGTCACATAATAGACTGTAATCCATTAATTGGTCTACTTCATAAAAGCATAATTCGGGCGCAGGTGTCAGATACCAAATTCTATCGAACGCTTTGGGGGTATACAGTGCAGCAACCTTGCTTTCTTGGAAGCCACTCGGTTAAAACCGGTTGAGGTTGTATTAATTGACTGTTGATTAAGTATTTTCATTACATTAAATCGAATTCTGTCGTTAAAACGATAACATTTGGATCTTGAACAAATGTAATGAGTGCCCGTTTTCAACATATCAGAAGCTATCGCAATTTCCAAACTCATTGGAAGTTGGTCACACAAGAGTTTCTAAACTTTAGAAAGCATTAGGAATAATTCAAACACAAGCACACTGCGTTCCGCAAGAGTTGAAGCTCGCGAGAACTTATTCAAATCTACAAAAACGTATTCAAGGTCCCAACATATACAGACTAAATGTATATTAGAAATGATTCAAAAGCAAGCATATTGGGTGCTAACCAAATTAACTTTTGAGGAGTTCACAAAAACACATCGTAGCATTTCCCCATTATGTCGAATTTCAATTAAAGTTAAAAGCGTTTTCCAAAGTCATGACCAGAATACAATGCATGTTCATTCCGATCTCAGATGCCCCCTCACAAACTTCCTCCTCAGTTGCTCACCAAGCGTCCACATATGCCATTTTATGTGTTTGCATTCCTGATCGTCCTAAATCAAAATCGATGCAATACACGGTCACACTCCCTTCTCCACATATTCGTAACTATCACAGGCAACGAGTTTGTGCAAAATATCTCTCCACGATGAAACCATAAACTGAATGCCATATTTCAAACCAAATTTATCACTGATAAATTTTATTTAATCTCCGCACTCGGTGGGATAAGCAAGATATGCTGGTCGTAGCCATATGTCTGTACGAGTCCTTTGTGTCTTTCATCGATTTCATAACCGCAACCGCAGAATCCTTCAACGTGGCAAGATTTTATTTTCATTCGTCAAGGATTTTTCTATTTACCATGCTGGTGATCTTTTACGTTTTGTCTTCAATAAGCGAAATAAAAAAAAACATGAAAAAATGTTACAGTTGAATAGAGTTTTTGAAACGGTCGTCAATTTTTCAGGAAGAAAGGATATAAACTAGGTCAATCTCTTGGGTCAACTGAAATTTTGTTGTTAAGATTCTGAACGACCCACTCATTCATAATGTAAGACCTGAATGGTCCTGGACACGAAGTACCGGGAAAAAACTTCGCCGTCGTTCTCATACTCCTTGGTTTGATATTCCTTGCCTTGAAAAGGTTTTTGGAACGAAGTAACATTTTATGTTTTCTCCTTTTTTTGTTTTTGTGGTTGTTTGTTGTCGTTGTTGTCGTTTGGTTTATAGAGAAATTGCAATACCAATTTTCTCAAGTGTTCACTATATCGTTGATGTGCTACAAACCTCAAACGACGATTATGTCTCGTATTCCCGGCTTGCCACTTTCATAGATATAGCACTTCCATGGGCGGGGTGCGATTCCTACTTACCACACATCGAGTTTGGTGAATGAAATATAGTTTTTGATGATTTCATGGTTCGGTATTTTTGCAAAGGATATAAGGGATTCGAGGTTGTGCCAAGAATGTCTGCCGTTGAAATGCACATCACTCGCAGAGGAAATCGATTTGTGTCTCGAACGAAATAGCAAACTTTCCTCTGGATGTATTTCCCACTACGAATCCGTTAAAAAAACGATGGGATATACCTCGCTCGGGAGAAAGACGGAACAGCCTTTCCCAACTTCCATATATATATAAATAAATAAATATATATATATATATATATATATATATATATATATATATATATATATATATATATATATATATATATATTCTAATTGTTAATCGATACCAATTATAAACATATTGACAGCAATCTCCTTTTCATGCATTTGCAATGCTTATGTGTAAAGGTGCTATAATGACTCACTCGCTACCCATTTATTTCAACTGTGCGGGGATGTGGTGTCATAAATGTTTTTATTATTGAATTGTATGGCTGATTTTTACAGGATTTCTGTCATAAGTCATTCATTAATTTTACCCGAGTAAAAGGTGGCAATATATCCTTTAGTACACCTACTTAAACCAGGTTGATAGTTAATTGTTGTACTTAGTTCAAAAATTGTCAGTTTAATGGCGACATTCACGACGAGATGCAGATCGTTTTAAAAGCATACCCTATAACTTAGGTATATTGGTGTTCACTCGGTGTTGTTCTAAACAGCTCTGGTTTCCTATCAATTTAATAATAGTTTCGCAAACATTTTATTGAATGACCAATCATCCATGTATTGTGCTCCTTTGCTGGCTAGGAAAACTTAACGGCTTCGGTTCGTTCCGTAAAACATCACCGGATTTACGGGGTGGAGAGTATGCATAGTATGATATGTTAAGCTCAATAAAATCCAAATTCAAAAACGTTATAAAGTGGCTTATTGAGATTGAAGTGGTATCTGATGCTTCCAGATAGTGTACCATCGCCTGATAAATTAAAAGTGCTAAACTCTGATTCCAACTCGTTCTGAAACCTCTTTTATTGAGAACAGCGAACGTTTTTTATTTTTCGGTGCTTAAGGACCAAATTTGTGGAAATGATTGCATATTAAATTAAGTCAAAAATTCTACTAAGGTTTGCTTAAATAATGTCGGAATTATGTTACGACTCCGTTTCAGATCTTACTTTAACTTAAGAGTATATCAATTAAACTAGTTTTTAATCATTCAGATATTTAATACGTACAGCTTCCCAGTCCTTAAGCATACATCTCAAATACAGCCTGGTCACACATACGAGGGTAGCCTGAAAAGTTTCCGACCTCAAGTGAAGATAGCAGCACTCGTCAATAAAAGCTATTGTACGTAGTTGTGTATCTTTTGACAGTTACTTGCCAAAATGTCAGCTATTTTGGACGGGTAGTTTTTTTTTTGACAGTCGTTTGCGTGAGTCGATGACGTTCGGGCTGCTATCTTCACGTAGAGGTCGGGAATTTTTCAGTCCACCCATGTACCCTTATGGGGATTAAAACAAAAATGAAATAGCAGGGTCAAAAGGCCGCAAAAAATGTATAGGTATAAAAGCACTTTCATTGCTTAAAGACTCCAATATTGCCGAGGGGTCAATAATAGAATTGATGTATACTAACATGAGCATTTTAGCGACACGTCACCATGGCGTGAAATATATAATACGCACACACAAACACATATCTAAAAAGAAGTTCCCCAAGGATCAACGGGAATATGTGCCTGGTGGAAGGTGGTTCTAGTTTGTAATACTCCGGGCCGTGCTTTCCCAAAGCGGCGGGAGAAGAGCCCGGAGTGTCGATGAGAAAAGTGAAAAAGAAAAGGTTAAACAACTTCAGGGGACTGTATTCTCTTTATTTTATGAAATTATAAGGGTGATTTGACAACCGGCCAGCGCTTCGGGCTTTGTACTTCTATTGATATGCATACAGCCAGCGGTTCGGCCTCTGGAATGCTACTGATCCCGAAATTGAAAAGCACTGCCCTTTTATAGTTTTCGTAGTTGACTTTTGTCAACTATTTTAATGTCAAAATTCCAAGAAGCACACGCAAGACGGCGTGCTTCGATTGGAATTTTGTTCTGGGAATTGTTTGAGGATTTTGTTGGATAGATTCTGGGAAGGGGAATCATGAAATGCGTTTTGAATTTAACATTTCATGATGTCAAGGTTTTTAGGAATTGAGTCAATGTATGATGAATTAACTTTTGGTTAAATTCGTTGTACATGTGACTCAATATGGAATTTGGATGTGTTATGTGGAATTGAATCAATGTGCGACAATTGACTTTTGGTTTAATTTACCGCTCATTGATTCAATATGAAATTTGGGATTTGCGTTATGGGATTTTGGATAGGATTTTTTGATGTTATCGGGGATTTGGATAGGAGTAGCGATTTAGGATCGCTACAAGTTGGTAAAAATCGGGCATGCCTCTGGTTGATTCACAGGTATCTTGTGAAGATTTCCACCTTCCTAATAAGAAAAAAAAAAACATGCACATACACACCTCTATCTAGATCTATTGCATCCAAAAATCGAACCCACGAAGGGCGCACTATCTCATCAGACCAAGAGCTGCGTGTAGGGAATTAATTGTCAAAAACATTTTCCTAATGTGGAACTGCTATGTCAATTGCTATGGAATCTAAGGATTCGATTATTCGTCTTGCTTCAAGTGCTGTTATTCCCTATGGTTAATGTATCGAGTGTGGCTGTTGGAAACACCATACACTCACGTCCGAATAAGGATGACGTCTCTGCACAACCATTGACTATAACCAAGCCGTCTTAAAAATCACCGGAGGTACCTGTGTCGAGGCAGGAAATCAAGTTGCCGCACTTCAGCAGGACTACTAGGGAATGGCTGCCAATCAGAAAATCTTTTGTGGCAACGTCACTTTCTTTCACTCATCCACAAAACTCAGCATACTTGTAAAGAGCACTGTAAGGGATAGCGCGAGAAGCGCTCAGGAACCTTCTATTCATCGCTAGTGTTGGCGATGCAATCACGCCGACACGAACTTCCACGAAGAGCAAGGAAAGCGCGAGCACAGAAGCACACAGGAAACAACGATCAGCTGTACACTAAAATGCGCAAAACCACTCGAGAAGAACAAGGTACTCAGGAAACAAGTTCAAGAAAAACCACTCAGGCGAAAACGGGCAAACGAGAAGAGCAGCGCTCGGGACACGAGCGGACAAGAAGACAGCTACGGGCTATATAAGGCGAGCACATCGATCAAACACGAGTAGTCTATAATTCTGAGTAGTAAACACCCCCAACCTACTTCTCGATATTCACAGAATATCCGAATACAAATGGGAGGTACTACGATTAGACCACAGGACAGGATGAAATATCTTGGGGTCATCTGTACCCCAAAAATGAATTTCATCAAACATGTGACCCACATTCTTCAAAGGGGCCTCGGTCGGTCTAAGCAACTGCACAGCATCTTGAAGTGGAGCAACAAAGTTGACACCAAAGTTTAACTTCTCTGCTATAAGCAGCTAATCCGATCTGGAATATCGTACGCCTTTCCCATATGGTCCTGCATAACTTCAGCCCAAATGGAAAGACTGCGAGTTTTCGAAAGAAAACTCCTCAGAAGATGCACCAACGACTACAGAAGGCCTGACGGCCGCCACTACCCGAACTCTCACCTATATGAAGGTGCCTCCATTATTCCTATCGACGAGTACTTGCTAGAACTAGCATATAAGTACCTCGAAAGCATTCAGAACAGCGAGAACCCACTTGTACGGCAATCTTGCGTTCTTGACCCTTCTCTCTCTCAATCTCTTCGGATCAGACCACCACAATTTCTTCTTCAGTACAAAACTGAAGAAAGCACCCTTCCCAACAACATTCTCCTCTATAATAGAGGATTCCTGGACCCTTCCCATAGGGTCTACTGCTGACACACTACAAACACGCACGCACATTACAAGACAGCACAAGCACACACACACACACACACACACACGGACCAAAGCGCAGATTATCAGACACCAAAGACACTACCGGTCTTGTACGATTTCTTTCCCACCATCCCTCCATCCAAGTAGTTAGAGAACATCCGAACTAACCCTGTCCACACTATCCTTAGATACCTCGCCCCCCTTTTTCTTTTTCAGATATCTCCCAAACTACTTCTCGATATTCATGGAATATTCGAATACAAATAGGAGGTACTACGATTAGACCACAGGACAGGATCAAATATCTTAGGGTCATCTATATCCCAAAAATGAATTTCACCAAAAATATGACCCTAACTCTTCAAAGGGGCCTCGGTCGGTCTAAGCAACTACACAACATTTTGAAGTGGAGCAACAAAGTTGACACCAAAGTTAAGCTTCTCTGCTATAAACAGCTATTCCGATCTGGAATATCGTACGCCTTTCCCATATAGTCCTCTATATCTTCGGCTCAAATGAAAAAACTTCGAGTATTCGAAAGAAACCTCCTCAGAAGATACATCAACCCCTCTAGAAGGCCTAACGGTCGCCATTACCCCAACTCTCACCTATACGAAGATGCCCTCATTACTCCTATCGACGAGTAGTTGCAACAATTAGCATACACGTACCTCGAAAGCATTCAGAACAGCGAGAACCTACTTGTACATAGTGTTGCGTTCTTGACTCCTCTCTCTCTCGATCTCTTCGGATCTGACCACCACAATTTCTTCTTCAGTATAAAACTGAAGAAAGCACTCTTCCCAACAATATTCCCCCCTATAATGGAGGATTCCTGGACCCATCCCATAGGGTATACTGCTAACATACCACCCGTGCACACGCACGCACAGTACAAAACAGCAGGGGCAAAGTCAATGATTGCTTTCAACCCGCCGGAGGCCAGGACAATCCTTGTTCCCGTTTAATCCAAGTTGACACGTTGACACGCAGTCTACACGTGACACCCCTGGATAGCTACTTTGCACCCGCCAAGTAGTCAAAAAATGCATGCAGCTACATCCTGAAAAAGGTTGGCGCAAGGCTAATAATCTTGCCCGTAAAAACAAATTATTATGGAAAATTTAACAAGCCTCGACACTTGCTAAATAAGGCCAAGACCGGATCCCGGTTGTAGTGCCGATGATGATGATGATGATGATGATGCATACCGTGCAATGCAGCAGTCTCATAGGAAACGGGTACGGGGGGAGAAGTACAAAGAGCTCAGAAGATCTGTAAAAAGACTCCACAGATAAAAGAAAAGTGCCTGGGAAAAATACCTTGTCTGTGAAATAGAGACAAGTAGAGAGCGAAGTCCGCACCAGGCACGGAAGTTCTATCACGCAATTCATGAGATCGTGTTGCACATATGGGAGCAAGGGGAGATGCCAGAAGATTGGCGTCGCGGTATAATTTGCCCCATACATAAGAAAGGAGATATCACACTGTGCAGCAACTATAGGAGTATAACATTGCTGAGTACCGTCTATAAGATACTCTCCACTATCCTACAAGATCGGATAGCACCATACGCTCAAGTCATCATTGGTCAATATAAGTGTGACTTCATGCCAGGCAAATCAGGTGATGGAAAAATCTCTGAAATTTAAGATTCCATTATATCATCTATTTATAGACTCTAAGGAAGCCTACGACAGTATAGACAGGGTAGAACTATATAATGCCATGAAAGAGTTCGGCATTCCAAACAAATTGATACGACTTTGTAGATTGACCATGACCAACGTAACTAGTCAAGTAAAAATAGCGGGATTGCTATCCAAACCAATAAACATATTTAATGGACTTCGACAAGGGGACCGTTTGGCCGGCCTCCTCTTCAACCTGGGGTTGGGGAAAGCAATCCGTGACTCTGGGATTACAACTAGAGGGACTATTGTCAGCAAGTCCAGCGAAATACTTGCATACGCAGATGACATCGGCTTCATCGGCAGATCCGATTCGGCTGTACACGACTCCTTCATCCAGATCGAGCAGGCGGCACAAAAACTGGGACTGAACATTAATGAGGGAAAAGCTGTATGCATGGTGGCGAAGCACGAATTTAAAGTAGTGCAATCCTTTAACTACCTTGGGTCAATAGTATCAGCCGATAACAACATGGAGGAAGAATTACGCGAACGGCTGATCAAATCCAACAAAGCCTACTATGGTCTATCAAGGCTCTTTAAATCCCGAACAACAAAGCTACTACTGTACAAGACCATGGTTTCACCAGTACTCATGTAAGGATCCGAGATCTGGGTGTTTAATAAAAAGCACTCTGAATTCTTAGCCGCGTTCGAGAGGATGGTGTTAAGGTAAATTGTTGGCCCCGTATGTGAGGGGAGACGATTCCGGAGACGCTACAACCATGCGTTGTACGCGATATACCTCGAAGCTAATGTTGTTAGAAAAATCAAGCTCGGTAGACTCCGATGGGTGAGACACCTAGCTCGAATGAGCGAAGAGGAGGCTGCCCGGAAAGTCCTTTGTGGCTGAATGTATGGAAGGAGACAGCGCGACAGAGCTTGTCTACGATGGAGCGATAGCGTAGACCAGGACGCCCAAAGCCTGGGAGTGCCAAACTGGATGTCATCGGCTTGAAATCTGAACCGGTGGAGAGACTTGCTAAATAAGGGCAAGACCGGTTCCTGGTGTCGTGCCGGTGGTGATGATGATGATGATGAATCAGATATAAACGGTAATATTTTTTTATACATTTATTGAATAATGTTACACAGTAACTAACATACACTATCAGTATTTTTGAATATGGTCTCCTACGTGACCTACACACTTTTGCCACCAATTAGGAAGCTTTAATATCCCTTGTCCGTAGAAAGATTTAGGACGAAGTGATTCCTCCAAGTGATCTCTCCAGAGTGCGAACAAAAAATAGTCACAGGGAGACAAGTCTGGGCTATAAGGAGGGTGTTCGAGGGTTCCCCAGCCCATTTCTTCCAATATGTTCCCTGTCAAGAACGCGTTGTGAGCCCTGGCGTTGTCATCAAGCACGATGACATTTCGAATGTGCATACCTCGTCTTTTGTTTCCTTTGAGTCGAAAAAAATTGTTGCAAGAACTTTTCCGGCTGACAGACGAGCTTTGGTCTTCACTGGGCAGCCTTCATCCTTGTCTCGCCACTCGTCTCGGGAGTATAATGATTTTCCCACATCTCATCACATGTGACTATACGTTTCACATGCCTCTCCTTCTTGTCAAAATCGATCCAGAAGTCTTCCACTGATCTTCGACCTGACTTGTTTTTGATTTACGGTCAATAACCTCGGAACCCATCGAGCAATAATTTTTTGAAGCCAAAATGATCAGTCATAATGGGTTGAACACTTCCATAGCTGATGAGATTTCCCCAACAGTTAAGCGGTGATCACTTTCAATATGCTCTCGAACGGCACGGATGTTGTCATCTGTACGACCTGCCCTTGGGCATCGATCATGGCTTTCGTTATCGACAAGTTCTCGCCCACTTTTAAATTCTCTGGCCCAGGTATACACACAATTCTGAGACAGTGTATCATCACCAAACTGTGCCTTCAATCGAGAAAAAATGTCCGAGGGTTTAACACCTTCATTTGTTAACAATTTTATCATAATCCGTTGCGCAACAGATGCCATGCCTCACACCGCGTTCTTAACAGGGTTTACATGATACATTGGAAGAAATAGGTTGGGAAACCCTTGAACACCCTCCTTATAGACCAGAATTGTCTCCCTGTCCCTTTTTTTTTGTTCGCACCCTTGAATGAATCAGTTAGAGGAAAATAATCGAAATTCACACGTGCACAATTGGCTTTGAACTCGCCCTAATACTTTCTATGAACAAGGGATATTAACGCTTCCAAATCGGTGGCAAAAGTGTTGATAGTATAGTTAGTGTGTAACATTATTCAATAAATGTATAAAAAGAAATTACCATTTATATGTGATTTACCCTCGTATTATTATAAATTTCTTTTAGTGGATATGAGGTGGGCGAAGGGGTTGACCGCAAATGTCAATGTACGATTTGGACAAGAAACGAGAAAGTAAACGGAAAAAGACGTCGAAACACAGTGGTCTTATGCGATAACACGGTAGAGCATTCCACGCCACCTGGATCGGCTGAAGAACGATTCCTTTTGTCATCTGCCCGTCAAGATTTAAGCATTGGTATGAACTATTCGGAATTCCGACTCATTTTTCTAGGGGAGATGAAATTTAGCCCCCAAGTTCTTATTTTACAACAAACCGATTACATGCGGTGATGGTGTTGGGGTATTTATGTTGAGTGTACCGACGTACGGCACTGATTCACTAAAATTCCAACGATGAAGAGAAAAGTCGCAACGCACACTGATGAAAATGTCACTGCTTCACCAAGGAAGGGGAAAATAAAACACACAGAGAGTTGATTGGATGTAAATTGTTTTTTTTATTGCGGTGATAATTATTCTTCTATTGTAGACTTTTAAATGCACTAAGTCTGTTCACACAAATGTTCCTGAGTGGAAATTAACAGCTTCTCAATTAAAGTAATTGCACATAGATGTGTGCAGACTGAACTATTAACAAAACAGCACAACACAAGCAGTGAAAATTCTCGATAACTCAGTAACACCCACGAACCGAATGAGATACTTATTGATTGTTAATGTTTCTGATACCGGTTAATCGGGGAATTAATGGTGGTGACTAGGAAGGAGGATCATTGGCACTCCCGTAGGAACTTTATTAGATCTGGTGATACGCACCGTGTATGAAAACACAAAAAAAAAACTCTTCTCGGCTAGTGACGAAACTGGACTCTAAGCGCGTGTGTACGCGACGGGGGTTGCAATCTGACTGGTTTCCGTTCGCCACCATCAGAACGATATCGCCAGAATCGCCTCAAAAGGGGAGGAGCTACACGATCA
The DNA here is from genome assembly GCA_963931805.1 of Microdon myrmicae. Lineage (NCBI taxonomy): Eukaryota > Metazoa > Arthropoda > Insecta > Diptera > Syrphidae > Microdon > Microdon myrmicae. The sequence continues at coordinate 32,779,042 of OZ007502.1, forward strand.
ACTCGAGGCAGTCAATCGTGATTGGATTGGACAATATGGCGTACATTTCGCATGTATGTGTATGCGTCACATACGATCATCCGGTGAACATAGATAGTATGCGGGCGTCGTTATTGCATCTCCTCGTAATGATCATTAAGCACGGGATAGGTCTCTGCCATCCTATGGCAACAGAGACGCTATTTCCATGATCCGGTAATGGGTATGCATTGTTTGCGTTCGCCAACATTGCATGGGTCTGCGGCTGTGTACACAATTGATTGTGTAATGCTTGCCGGCAACAGACCTTTCTGGTGTGAAAAACATACCGAAGATCTGCTCGCCCGAGGAGAGGCCATAGATCAACATTCGGTTGATGGACATGCAGTTTTCCAGGTCCGCGGACGGTTGGCGGCCGTTAATAGAAAATTCCGATGTACCATAAACAATCCGGAAGATATGAATGCGACGTTTAGGTATTGCAAACGAATATAGGGTGCGGCCGTTAAAAGTAAACACTTGATGGCCACATCCAATTCGTTGCTTGTTTGCGGTCCATGATCGGTGGAAACCGATAATGGAAAACCAGCTATTGCTGACAATGCGGGAAATGTTTGCTTTGCGTCGGCCGAAACCTTGTCGACGGTGGCAAACTGGTGAGACTTGGTAGCCGCACGCTTAGAGGTGACATGGACAAACAAAACAAGCACATTAGGAACTCTGTGTTGATTTTGTTTTCATGGCATGACGTGGGTAGCATAAGGTAATAGGGACGTGATGCACTGGGTGCAATGCATGCCCGAGGGTGAAATTTTTGATGCCACGGCTAGGTGATAATCCTTGCCGTGGACTTAATGTTTTCAGGAATGATCGTGGAGAAGGGGTTTGGAAAAACCCCCAAAGAAAGGTAAGCTGCCTATAAGGTATTTATGTCGGCTATCCTTTGGGATAACCGAATTAATTCCAGCGAATTGGTTGGCGGTTAGGGCCGTAGCAAGGTTGTATAATCTTGCTGAAGATTCGACTTCAAGGTAAGTCGCATTGCTGGAAATGGTGGGGATCGAGCGATGCATGGCTCTTCGGGCCCTGAAAAGCCCCACAATGGTTTCGGCGCTTCTACGCAAATGTGGGAATTTCCTCCTTGGAGTTGGGTCCAAATCAAGTGGAGTAAAGTATTTCTTACATTTCTTAAGAGAGCCTAACCACTTCGTTGCAGTTTTCGCGGCTTTGTATTCATTCCAGTTAAGAGTTAATTTGAGTATCAGGAATAGGCGCCAGGGTAATAACCTTGCCCGGAAAAACAAATTATGGAAAATTTAACAAGCCTCAGACTTGTTGAATAGGGCCACGACCGGATCCCGGTTGTAGTGCCGATGATGATGATAATCAGGAATAGTTAGTTCCATGTATTCGATGATGAAAGTGTGATTTATAGACAATGGGACTGCATTGGCGGTTCCCTTTAGTCGTAGAACGCAGCACTGGATTTTGTGTAGCAGATATAGAATTTCATTCAGTTAAATAGTTCGCAACGAGATGTCTTGTTAAGATTTAGCGTTTAAATGGTAGGCTCGGGTCACTCGTACCTTTTCGAAAGATGGGGGAGATACTTACTTATTTACTTCTACTATTTAACTAAGTTAAAAAATCATTAATATAGTGATTGGTCCTTGTACAAGGATAGTTAATGAAGCAACATGCATTTTTTTCAGTTTTTTTAGCACTTTTAGGTGCTTTTTAAAGCGTCAGGCGACCCTGCCATTTGAGGATGGAAAGGTTAAATCGTTCGCGTTCAACATATACCGAACGCTTATGTTTGTAATTTGAAAAGTGTCATCAGTAAATGAATGAATTGGACTTTCCGTGATGGGGTTGATAAAAAAATCGTAAATATTATAGGAGTCAGTGCAGGGTTCTGAGGGATACTAGCATTAAACTTATAAAATTCAGATTTAAGGCTGTCAAACATGGTCTGAATTGAACTCCAAGAACGATAATATTAGTTTTGAGAAAGGAAAACCCATCAGTTTCTGTAATAATATGTATACCGTATAATATTGATCAAGGAAATATACACGTCCGTTTGTTGAGAACAGATATTCCTTATTAAAAAAACAAATTGCCACTTTTTTCGTTTTTTTTTTTTTTACTAAATAATGGCTATTGCCATTACTAAAACTCACAATCCATTGACCTTCTTTGTGTTAACTCAGTCAGTTTAAATTCCACGTATCCTTCACGTTAGGTTGTTTATATTCTTCATATTATTATTCACTCCTCTTTATTTGGATTCAGTCAGGATGTTAACGTCTAACGTAAGGAGATAATGTCTGGTTCTCTAAATTGCTTTATCTTATGTAATAGCCAATTTACTTCGCAATTCCTTATGTTCAAAACGCACACATGTGAATCCTATTTGCCCTCAGTAAAAAACGACAAGGATGATTAGGTTCAAATTTAATCCCTTTTATTTGCTGCTGAACCAATACTATGAAAAACTAAAAAAACCAACAAAAAAAAAACATTCGGTTCCCGATAGAGGCCATGATTTCAAAATGTACGTCTGATTGACAGATATACGGATATATTGGATCCATTAAACCATGAGACTGACAACCCTTGAGTTCCGTAAATAAAGAACTATTAAATGCTTTCGGAAGCCGACAGGAAGCTTCTCTTTTCCGGCTAGTCGTCGAACTACCTATATGCCTCGTCGTGTCAACCTACTTGAGTGTCAATGATACAGAAAAAATTCCATCGATGAACCTCTAGCCAAGCTCATTGCACTTATTCCAGTTGGCCAAACAGAGCAGACCGTAAGGATGAAATCAAATTATCCGATGGATAATGTACCCTTTGCCCACACACGTGCCCCGTACACTCGCCATGCAACACACAATCTGACCTAAGTAAACAGGAGTTGATGGAGTGTAAAGGTTTTCAGTTCATTGTCTGCAATCGGTCGAAAGTTGAGTGAGCTCCAGAAGGGGTAATGATGATTCTTTGAGAGGCTTCTGCAAATATGCGCGGGTTATGAAGCAATGTTAAACTGATCGACGAGGAGGAAGGTATATCATAGGCCCGAAATTTATTATAAGTGGCAAGTAGTCATGGAAAAATTGAAAGTTTGATTCACTTTAAGGAACTTCTCACAATATACGCTGAATTTGGTCACTTGTATACGATACAACAGGCAGTTGGAATAAAGCAATTAAGTACAACACAGGAAGTTAAATTAAGGCCTTGGGTAAATTGGATTCCGGTGGAGTTTTCATCTACTAGTTTTTGGGTCTTCTGAAGGGTTTTCCATACTGATTGGTTTTTGTACTTTATAGATCTTAAAGGAAACTTATAACGCTTTAATATTTCAATTAAGTTTTTGATTGAATAGATGAGATAGGAATCAGTTGGAAGTGCATCTTGGTACAAAGAAAGTGGCTTCGTCCTGCTAATCTACTTATCGGTTTTTGGATTGAACACAAACACGAAGGACGTTGTTAAACTTAGCAAAGTTTAAACACTTATCCGGAAAAGTAGTTGGAACGAAGAGTTGTATAATTGATACGCGATTGAATAGCTGGACCGATGTTTGGTCGTCCGTTCATGCTTTGAGAATTAACTACCTGTCATATTCCAGGTTTTATACGAGTTTAATTAATTCTGTGGACGTGTGACAATATACATCGATGGATTCAAATGTTGTATGGACAAGATTGGTACTAATCAAAATCTATTACGTGGCTATTTCTTTCCTTCCGTTTTGGTTTTTGAGCTCTTTGGATTGCAATAATATCATGGGTGTGCAATGGTGTTTTCGAGAATTAAAAACTTCCAAAAATTATACCTCTGCAACAATTTGTGTAATCACCGCCGTATACAAACAAACGTTACTTATTTAAAAATTTACGATTTGCCTTTGCTGCTGTTTTACGTATGAGTTAACAATCAGATGGAAACATTGATTTTAGGAAACATATTCACAATACGAGGGTTGCCTTTTATTATGGGTTAGATTAGGGATTAGAGAACAAAAACAAATATTGATCATCGAAAATCACTTTATGGTTTTTCAAAATATTCCCCATGAAGATCTATACACTTTTTCATGCGTTTGAACCAATTGTCGAAGCACTTTTGCCACTCTGATTGAGGTATCTCCAACACATGCATTCTGAATGCAGCAACTGCTTCTTCAGGTGTCGAAAAACGTTGACCTCTCAGTTTGGTTTTAACGTACGGGAATAAAAAGAAGTCATTCGGTGCCAAGTCAGGACTATACGGCGGATGACCCATCAAATCGATGTTTTGGGTGCTCAAAAATGCAGTTGTCGCAGCCGATGTGTGAGAGCTCGCATTGTCATGGTGAAGAGTGATCCGTCTTCGGCGGTTGGTTTTCCTGATTTCTTGGAAGACAACTGGCAAACAAATGGTTGTGTACCACTCAGAATTGACTGTTCTGCGTTATTCTAGTGGTACGGTAGCGACATGTCCAGTTTTTCCGAAAAAACAGGCGACCATTTGCTTGGAAGTGCTTCGTGCGCGAACAACTTTTGTTGGATTTGGCTCATCTTGAAACACCCAGACAGTCGACTGCTGTTTACTTTCGGGCTCATACGCGTAAATCCACGATTCATCACCTGTCACGATGTCATAGACGTGTTTCGAAGCACCGCGACCGTATTTTTTGAGCATTTCTTTCGACCAATTGACACGAACCTTTTTTTGGGCGATTGACAAATTGTGTGGGATCCAACGCGAACTGTGTCGCACTAACGCCTAAGGTTGTCTCAATCTCACGATAGGTCACATGACGATCTTCCAATATCAGTTCGCGCACAGCATCAATGGTTTTCGGAACAACAACTGATTTTGGACGACCTTCACGAAATTCATCTTGGAGTGAACTACGACCACGATTGAATTCACCATACCATCGATTAACACTGGTCCTTGATGGAGCTTCATCGCCAAAAATTGAATTAAGTTCATCCATGCACTGTTGCTGAGGTAATCCACGCCGAAAGTTGTAAAAAATAATCGCACGAAAATGTTGACGATTTAATTCCATTTTTGGGCCGAGATGAATCTTTTAAGTTACTGTAAACAACACAAATAGCGCTCGTATGTCAAAACGTGCTGAGTGCGTATAACCTCAAAAATGTCTAACTTTACGACAGAGCTGCCAATTGCCGGATTGCAACACTAGGGTTGCCAAATCCCGAAACATAAGAGGCAACCCTCGTATGTCTTGTGAATAGGGCGTTAGAATATAGTCACAGCTAGATCGGCTTGTCGTAAGAGACGACTAAAGGCCGAGTGGTAGGTGGGGTCCCCACACCCTGTCCCCTGATGAAATACCACCCCCGTCAAACTATAGGCTCCGTGAAATTGTCGGTAGAAATCCCTGGCCATCTTTCGGAGTTCGGCTGATGGACCGGTTCGAGAAGAGGTTGGCTTAGGGGGTAAGTCGGTTCCAAGGTGAGATACCACCCGATCACGCTGCACATTCCGCGATATCGTCGGGATAAATTTTCGACTATGTTTCGGCTGTATGGCTGTGGGCCCGGACTGACACGGAGACAAGTCATGATGGTACCTTCTAAGATAAATAAACGGAGGTAAACTAGTTCCCCATTCGGATCTTCCGGGCGGTCTATGTCAGGTGGAATGTCATGCAAATATTTTGATAAAAAACCGAACTTTAAGAAATTCGTAATCGCGTAATTCTCAAAACTGTGTCGAAGTTCGACTCATAAGGTATATTATAATATCAGGGGAAATATGAATGTACACACCATTCATCAACATTTACAAACAGCGAAACCTGATATCCTTGTCCGAACTGACACTCAGGTCGATTCGTCAACTGATTCGACATATCTTCGTTACTCAAAATACGACTTGCATTCGAGATTCCGTTTTAAGGGTGGAATCTGCGTTTTCACGCGGTCCGATCTGGCTTGCCAAAGGGGGAAGGCGTTAGAACCAAATAATATGGACATCATCTAGTTAAGGTTCGTGCAAAAGAATTCTGTTAAATTTCTTTGTTGTCTTTGTCGCTCCCCGAATGGCGACCGACCAGCGACATTTTTCGAACATCTTTCACATACCGGCGACTGGATACAAATTAACCACCCAGCTTTTGAAAATGTCGTCCTTGGGGATTTTAATGTACACAACTCCGGCCGGTTTGTACATTCTAACAGAACCGACAAGGCTGGGACGCTGGCGGAGATGTTCGCTGTAAGGAGCAATTTGACTCAAGCCGTGGAGGAACCTACGCGAGTAATGGATATCCGAGGTGATTATGCGAACACCCTGGATCTGTTTTTGACATCCGACCCGAGCATTTATACTGTGGAAGCCATTGGGAAACTGTGGGGGTTCTCTATTTCATACCGTATTTCGACCGCTTTCGCAGCGTCATTTTAACCCCTATTCCCCCTACAAGCTATTCCACCTGTGAATCATGTTAAACGGACGCATAGCTAAACTCATTATCTTATGCAGATAATGCATAATTGAGTTTAGCTATCTTTTTGCCATACGGCTAACCCATGAGATTTCCACCGGAAATCACATCATGTCGGTTAGCAACGGCATAGTCTGATCAAACGACGCGGAAATTATCAAAGCATTTAATTTCGTTCCCATGATCAGATTTCCCTAGCCAAGTCGGCGTCCTACACACTTTTCCCAGACACTACATTCGCTGGGGATCAATGATCTCTTTTCGCACCGGCTAAATTTTCCTCTCCTTCTCAATTTTACCTCCCCACAGTTAAATGCACTCTGAGGTCACCACATCCACCGAATTAGGTCAATGGGTTATCCCCAGAGCTGCATTGATCCATGCACATACAACCAAACCCACCCCGAGATCATACTCTCTGTGAAATTATGCAGCAGTTACGACGTGACGAGCGGAGTAACAGGTAAACTCCGCCCCCCCCCCCCCGCGATAGAAAATCTAAAAGAAAGTTCCGCGGGGATCAACGGGAATATGAGCCTGGCGGGAGGTGGTTTTAGTCGGTAAAAACCGGACGTGCCCCTGGATCGGTCTAGCGGTATCTTTTGAAGATTTCCACCTTCCTACCGAAACCAAAAAAAAAAAAACACGAGATCATAGTACTTTGTGTTTCTGTTCTCTCATTCTCCCACGTTCATCGACTATCGAATTAACCGATATATTCACCACACCTCGGCGGCCGTGGCAATTAGAGAGCATAAGCGTGATCTCTATTGGTTGTTCTGTGTGCAAAATTAAATTACCCATATTCATCCCTAATTCAAATCAGTCGCTTTACATCCGCCACTGGTGACGATCACGTAGGGGTCACCAATGTGGGGTACGAAGTATGTGTGCCATGCATGGGCACTGTTTCGGTTTCTTACCCAACGTAGTCAGGAGGGTGAGTCATTATTAAACCACCGCAGCGTGTGCACACTGGTCACCCACTCGAGTCAAAAGTAAAAAAGAAGTATTGTCCCGTTAATCAATCTAGTAATATTAATAATAAGTTCTAAGTTAAGTAAAGAAAAACAAAACAAGAAAAACAAATTATAAACGTTCCATCAAACGAAATTTATCTGCTAAGCCCTGGTTTGAAAAAAACTGCGAGCAGAATACAGCGGCAACAAATATAACTTTTAAACAATGGCGCTCCAATCCCACCGAGGTTAACAAAACGAATTTTATTAGAATCAGAAACGCGTGCATCGATTGATACCGCGAAGAAGGCTTACAATGACCGAGTGATCAATAAACTCATTGAGTGCCCGACTGGTTCGTGTCCTTTCTGATGAATGGCAAGGTCTATCTGCAATACCTTCGTTTCCTCCTATTTTCCACCGCATACTAGCGACTGAACGTAAGAATGCTGCATACCGGGCAATGCAGCAGTCTCATATGAGGCGGGTGCGCGAGAAGAAATACAAAGAGCTCAGAAGATCAGGAAAAAGGCTCCACAGACAAAAGAAAAGTGTCTGGAAAAAAAAAACTTGTCTGTGAAATAGATAAAATTAGAGAGCGAGGTCCGCACCAGGCACGGAAGTTCTGTCAGATAATCCGCAGTATGACGCAGTACACACCACACTGCACTTACTGCAATCATAAAGAGGGTAATCTGATCGGCGATCTTGAAGGCATTCTGGAGCAATGGGAAGTGCACTTCAATGAATTGCTAAATGGTCAGCTCACAGAAGAATTGGAGTCTCCACCAATGCAAAATCAAGACCAAATGCTGCCGTCACCAAGCATTGTGGAAACATTAGAAGCCATAAGACAGCTCAAATCAAATAAACCCCCGGAACTGATGGCATACCAGCTGAGCTGATCAAATAAGGAGGGACAGCGTTGCATCACGCAATTCAAGAGATCGTGGTGCACATATGGGAGCAAGAGGAGATGCCGGAAGATTGGCGTCGTGGTGTAATTTGCCCTATACATAAGAAGGGATATATCACACTGTGCAGCAACTATAGGGGTATAATATTGCTGAGTACCGCTTAAAAGATACAAGATCGGATAGCCCCATACGCTAAAGTCATCATTGGTCAATTTCAGTCCCAGGCAAATCAGCGATTGATCAGATATTCACCCTTAGGCAGGCCGATGGAAAAATGTCAGGAATTTAAGATTCCATTATATCATCTATTCATACACTTTAAGGAAGCCTACGACAGGATGGACAGGGTAGAACTATATAATGCCATGAAAGAGTTCAGCATTCCAAACAAATTGATACGACTTTGTAGATTGACCATGACCAACGTAACTAGTCAAGTAAAAATAGCGGGATTGCTATCCAAACCAATAAACATCTTTAATGGACTTCGACAAGGGGATGGTCTGGCCTGCCTTCTCTTCAACCTGTCGTTCGAGAAAGCAATCCGTGACTCTGGCGTTACAACTAGAGGGACTATTGTCTTCAAGTCCTGCCAGATATTTGCCTATGCAGATGACATCGACATCATCGGCAGATCCGATTCGGCTGTACAGGACTCCTTCACCAAGATCGAGCAGGCGGCACAAAAACTGGGACTATATATTAAGGAGGGAAAAACTAAGTATATGGTGGCGCCAAACCCCACTGTCTACTTACCCGAAGAACCCCCCGTAACTACAACCCAACCTTTATAGTTTTCCGCTAATGCAATCGCATTAGCACCTGTAAATGCTTCACACATTAAGCTTATCAATGTATTTAGCTTAAAGCTCCTGGAAGAGAATTCTTACCTTCATTCATTTATTCGATTTCAAAATTCTCTATAAGAATTCTGTTCCAAACATCATAAACCCCAAGCCCAATTCGGCACCTTCGGTTGCCAGGCAAATCCCAATCTTACATACGCATTTTCCCTAGTCGAATTCCTGAAAACGAAATAATTTGGTATACATATATTGTAACCATCTTAACAGGGATCATAAACATTGCGTCGCCTATTCCCAGCCTCACCATGGTATAATAAATCACTTTACATACACATTGGCCGGCGACCCTTTTCTCCCTACTATAAACAATCCAACGCAGCTGCACACAATTGGCGCAAACGACGCTGAAACCAAAACCAAATGCAAATAGGAATCATACACTTATCCTTGGCAGCGATGCCATAAAAACCAATTAGCACCATGTGGATTGCTGCTATCAATACAGCTGCCATGCACGTTATAGACAATCATCTACATGATCCCTTTGTCCTACATATTCCTAGATCTGCTTCTCATGACCTAGCGGCATGAACAAACAGAAACCCAATTAGCACCCAATGAGATTCGGCTTGTTTACTTAGCCTCTTGTTTACTCACATCCCATTATTCCCTTTCTTGGTTTTCGAATTCGTTCCCATGGCTTTGTCCCATGAAAGAACCAATGTTCACACATCCATGTGTACCATTATAGATCTTCTCTATGAGATCTGGTTACCTTCCTTCGAAGAGGAGACGTTTCTCTTGGGATAGAAAATGCATCCCTAAACTAAGAGAGACAGTTTCACTGGCCGAATTTCCTTAGCCAGCGAATTGATATCGCTGAGTCGTTTTTCATCACCCGACAGAGCCGTTCGGATGGCCCGTCTCCCGCTCTCCGTTTCGCGCATGGGGGGCGTATAACCAGAGTCGAGGGTGTTCGAGATTTTAGTTAATCACCAGTTTTCCGTTTCACTATTGTTCGCCGCATCATTTTACACCGTGCTTTTTAACCAGTTAATTACATTCGTTAGAAGAATTAGGAAGGACAAAATTCATTGTAAACGAGTGTATTTAAATTACCCCATATTAAAGGAACTTTAAACAATAAAAAAAAACAAATTTCGAAACATTTCCGTGCTTTTTATTTCGTGTTGCGGAACAGCTTGCTGCGGTGGAACTTTCGATTCGTGATGGAGGTTGAAGTGAATCAGCGCCGTACGCCGGTGCACCATATGTCATCTCCACAAAAGACCTTACGTTGGTCAAACTATCAGCGTAGTGGAGCACGAATTTGAAGTAGTGCAATCCTTTAACTACCTTGGGTCAATAGTATCAGTCGATAACAATATGGAAGAAGAAATACGCGAACGTCTGATCTGATCAAATCCAACAAAGCCTATCTATCAAGGCTCTTTAAATTCCGAAATTTATCCAGAACATCCAAGCTACTACTGTACAAGACCATGGACTTACCAGTACTCATGTATGGATCCGAGACCTGGGTGGTCAATAAAAGGCACCATGAACTCTTAGCCGCGTTCCAGAGGAAGGTTTTACGGAGAATTGTTGGCCGCATATGTGAGGGAAGACTGTGGGGAGTAAGCGCAGTGCACCGGCGTACGGCGCTGATTATCTTTCTCCTCCATCATAAGTTCCTTAAACGTCACCGATAATTTCCGCGCAAAATTCTTCGCCAGCAAAGGTCACACATTGAGGAAATTATTTGAAACACACTGGGGAACTTTTTAATGATAACGTTTTTTTATTAATTTCCACTCAGACTAAAACAATTGTCAAAACACGAATTGAAGTTGTTCAAAGTACTTAAACTAATTGTACAATTTTGCTTGCAATATAAATTCGCGCTTCCTAATATCCCTCCTTGAATCGTTCGAACGTACACACTACACCGGGGAGCGAAGGAAGAAAAGACTTCTAGAGAGCCCACCGTACCAGCGTCGGTACGGTGGATGGCGAGCGACCCGACCGCTCTGAAGATGGAATTGCGACTCCACGATATCTTACTCGTTCAGAGCTCACTCGCTCATCGTGATCATGTAGGTATGTGTGCCTAAAACAAAGAAAGACATAAAGTGCATTCCTAGGATACGATTTCGGTAAAGCAAATAAAACCGAAATCGTCGGATGCATGTGCGAAGCAGCTAAACAAAGAGACCACGATGCGATGTGGAAATGTGCTAATTGGTTTTAGCTAGGTTACTGGGAAATGGTGTTTATGGCATCGCTAGAAAGGGCACGTATTGAATACCTATTTGCATTGTTTATGCTTGGATTTCAATTGATGCCAAGGGACGCGGAATGCGTATTTGCTTTGGGCTGCACATTGTGCGAGTCAGGGAATTTTATTGCTGGGAGAAAAACGTCGCCAGCTAAATGTATACATAAAGAAATTTATCGTATACATGAATGGAGCTGGGAATAGGCGACGCCATGATAATTATCTCTGGCTGGGATGGTTACATGATATGTGAACCGCGGTTTTTCTTTTAAGGAGAATTTATGATAAGAAAAGTAAGAACTCTTACAGGGGATTTGTAAGCGAAGGAATGCTTGAAAAGGTAAGAATTCTCTTGCAGAAGCTTTACGACTATAGCTTTGCTCCAATTAATGCGTGTAGCGTTTTCAGGTGCCCAATGCGATTTGCATTGGCGAAGTTATATGGGAAGATGGGTGTTATCGGGGTGTTTAAGGAAAGCGTACCGTGGGATCTGGCGGAACCGCCACAAGACTATTCCGGAGACGGTACAACCATGAGTTGTACGCAATCTACCTTGAAGCAAATGTTGTAAGAAAAATCAAGCTCGGTAGATTTCGGTGAGCGGGAAACCTAGCTCGAATGAGCAAAGAGGTACCTGCCCGGGGTCCTTTGTGGCAGGATGTATGAAAGGAGACAGCTCGGCAGACCTTGTCTGCGATGGAGGGATGGCGTAGACCAGGACTCGCAAAGCCTGGGAGTGCCAAACTAGATGATATCGGCTCGAAATCGGGACCGGTGGAGAGATTTGGAGAGAAATAAGGCCAAGAGCGGATCCCGGTTGTAGTGCCGATGGTGATGATATAAGGACATTGAAAAATTATCCAAGATTGTGATTAGCAGTAGATAAAATAAGAAAGCGTGATTGGTGAATAAAATCCATTAAGAATTTTGTATTAGGCGGTGACCACACTAAAAACTGCTAAAAAACTGCTCTTCGCGAAGCTAACCTTCCGTCTGGACTTAGTGCTCCTTTGCGACATTTTTTGTATTGGACTACCGCCATAGGGTGTACAGAACCCTCAGCAAATTGTTTAGCTCAGTAATTTTATTACAATCCGCCAGCATCCACGAACTAATAGTCAAACGGTGGCAAAGTATAGGGCCCGTAAATAATGTCGAAGGGTTCTAGATAACATCTGCTGTTGGCGATGCATCACGTCGACTCGAATTCTCAGGAAAGGAAAGGCAAGCGGCAGTACACAATATTCTGGAAAACAATGATTGGCGGCGCTTTGATTCCAGGTAGCCACCAAGGAAAACGCACCCAGGAAACGAGCGAACATAGACCACGGCTACGGGCCTATATAAGGTGGGCACATCGGCGGATCAGTGGCGTTCTTAGGTACCTCCTTCCCCCTTTCTTTTCAGAAATCTCGAGACCGAGCCCAACATCCTCACGGATGTCGGTGATTCTGGTTATCGCAAGATGAAGCCAGAGACAAGATGAAGGACACATTTATCCTTGTCTCGCTAAAGTCGGCCTCTTGCCACCCCATTTTTTTTTTTGTATCAGTGGAGTTGCCACGGGAACTCCTCGTTGTAAAGAGACCGATAACAGATATAGTGCACGTGATGTACTGTAGTGTACCCCACAAAGTTACAATAAAAATCAGTGCATGACAAATAATAAAAGGTGATTAAGCAATTGTAGGAACAGATAAAGATATGAATCGAATAAACCGTTTGGCCGGCTGGCGCCGGAATTACAGTCCACGGAGAGAAAAGGAAGCTGAGACGTTGTCGAAGAGGCGCCGACCGCAGACCAATAACATCTGTGATAGAGATAACTTTGCTGACAGATCATAAATTTTACGCTCCCTCCGCGTATCTCTTCGAAGATATATTTTCTGTTGAACTGACACTAACGACCCAGCAAGTTTCGCGATTTCATTCCACTCCGAGGTTATGTGTTTATATTTTGTTGTTTCTATAAAATTGGAACAAGTTTTGAGACTGGTAAAAAATATCGCAGCCTCACTTATTATTACTAGTGTTATTTTAATACGATGGAGAGAAAGATTGTTTTTGAATTTACTACTACTCGTATTCATTGAACATCCCGCTTTTGATTTTTCGCCACAAACTTGCAGTTTTATCACAACATCGACACCTACCACTATCAGTGTTTTAAAATGTCAACAACGCACTACATTAACATGCTGAATTAACATGATCCAACCGTTTAGGTTTACGCTACGTAGGCAAGTTTTTGAATTATGGACTACTAGGTCACATACAAACAAATGACCATAAAATAATTCATAATGAAGTTAGACCCTTGTCCCTCAAAACATTAGACGTGTTATGAATAAAAAAAGACGACTCTCGCATGAGATTACCAGTAGGTGTACATTAAATGAAAGGAGCACAGTCTAGAGTTTAATTTCCGTAGGTTCTCTTAATTAGGGTCAAAAGTGAGGTTACTTGTGATTTACATATCCCCGACATGAACATATGTTTACACGGTCAGTATTTATAACTTTTCTGGGTGTGGAAGCCGGTTTTGGCATATTATCTTAGTTTGCTCACATTCCCTCTTTCTACATGTTTTCTACATACATTTATCTCCACCAAGCACAATCTCAGTTAATCCTTGGAAAAACACATTATTCAAAATTCCAAAAAGCTTACCTGTAACACCGCATCCGAAATGAACAAGAGGATTCCTTGAATCTAATGAAAACGGAAATTACGTTGGCATCTGATTGGCATCGGTGTGTGCTTCAAGAAGGAAAACCAAATTGTCCTTACGAAAATCAACGAAAAATCCAACCCTTATAGGATTAAGCCCAATGATAGCCTATAAACGTTGAATTATCCGGAAACCGATGTTCAGTATCTTATCTAACAACAACCGAACGACGTAGAATAGTGTGCGCATACACCACACGGCTAAAGCCAATGTTAAGGACCTCCACTGCATACCATAACTTACCCGTCGAATAACTGCTGTGTCAACTGTAATGCCGGTGAGAGTGGGTGCACAGTTCTAGGATATTGTTATACATATGGGAGAATTGCGATGAAAATGCACTGCAAGCGAATCAGTTACATTCAGTTACATAATTGGGAGTGTGTGGGTGTTAGTGGAAGGAGTAATGCATGAGATTCTTTTGAAATCAATCGTCATAAACTGGTCTGGGATTGTGCCAAGTCTGCTGCAAGGATCAGCAGTTTGTTATTGCTATGGACGGAACAAGGGAATAGTGACAACATGTTTTGTCCAAGGAAAGGGAACTTCTTGCAATCCCCTTGAATGTGCGATCCTTGTTCAGTTGGAATTTGGAAAATTGTTTCGGGGTATACACAGTAAGGAGTTGGGATATAAATACAGTGGACAATGGTTGATGTGTCTGACCAGCACTGACATTTCGTAGGATTGAAAACTGTAGTTTAGAGGTAAACTCTTTGTCAGGCAACGTAACGAAGGCTTAGAGTTTGATAGGTTGGGTTGTAGTTGAATAGTTTTTTGACAGTTTCTGAGAGTCCTCTATAATTCCTTAAGTCTTTTGAATCACATGCAACATTGATTTACTGCCTTTTTGGGAGTATGACCTTTCACCAAAACGAACGCGCTATTTTAGTCAGGCTTTAATGTGAAAATACTAGTGGCATGTCGGGGTAGTAATTTTGTTCTTTTGACTGAACATACGATACGAGCATTTAAATTTCTCAACAACTATACTCTCCAGAATGTATTAGTCAAAAAATAAGTTTTTTATTTTGTTTTATAAAGACTAAGTCGAAATTACAATTCCCAGTCCAATTGGGATTGATATCAAAAAGATTCGTGTTGCGATTAGTTCCCAAATGATATCATTAAAACGGTGACAGGTCTTTGCCTCCATGAGTTATTTATTGAGAAAATAGATCGATGAGTTAAACGTCAGAATACAATTGGCCCTAATAGTCACCGACTACCAGTTACGTGACAATTACCCTAAGAACGTCAACGATAATAAGCCAACCATATCCTTGTTGTCTATTAGCGGTACAGATTGACCGACCAAGGGTTATTATTTAAATGATAGGGAAGAACTAAAAACCTAAATGCCTGTGAGTGCATTTCGGGTTTTATGCACTTCTTCAAGTACCCATCAATATTTTGATGTGGTGATTAAACATACATTAACGGCGGGTGAATATTCACGTTGAGTGAATCTGTCTATTATGGGGGTATCCCCAATGAGTAACTATCTGAGGGTGACGGTTTTTGTGTGTAACATCAGCCAACTCATCCCACCGTAAAGTCATAACACACTTGGCAATTTGGGCTTCAAGAACAAGCGAGATTTTTAACTTTGCGTTTATTTGATTTATAAAGATAAGGTGTATTGTGTGTGTTTTTGGTGAAATTAAATTTTCCAGTGGCCGAAGATTCGAAGACTGTTATTTTAGTTAAATTTTCTTCGATTTGTTCATTCACATTCTGCCAAAAAAAGTCCTGGAAATTGATAATTTAAAAAGGCCGCTTAAAGAGATTGTCAAAATTCCTTTTTTCGCTAACTTGGCACAACTATTCTCTCTCCTGGCGGATACTCAACACTGGAGGTGATATCAATGCTGGGGATATATTTGGAACTTGTGGCATTTCTTACGGATACACACACAATACACAAGCAAAATAGTGAAGAACACCGAAAGAAAATCGAATAAGAAAAATCTATCAGTGCCGTATACATTGTTTATGACATCGGTAAACAAGCTAAAACCAATTAGCACAATGTTCATGATGCATTGCGGCTGTCAATACAGGTGCTGTGCATATTGTAGACAACGATCATCAACGGTCCCTTTGTCTTACATATTCCTGGATCCGTTTACGATTGACCTTCTCACATAACCAAACACAAACCCAATTAGCATCCAATGAGATTCTGCTTGTTTGCTTAGTACTCACATCTCATGGATGCACATTTTCCCTTTCTTTGTTTTAGTTTCGTTCCCATGGCTTTGATTCATGAAAGAACCAATGCACACGAATATCGCTGAGTCCTTTAACATCAGCCGACCGACCCAGTCGATTGGTCTCCCGCTCCCCGTCGCGCGCCGAGGATGCGTATAGACTTTCTAATTGGTAGTTTCTACCAAGTCGTGTGTCAGTGCGTTGAATTAATCGAGTGAAATAGAAAGTAATTTTTAATAACCATTTCTAAAACGTGTTAGCGTCAAACAATAAATATGATACAATACAGATTCAAGCAGAATAGCTTAGATTAAACAGAATAGTAGTGTGTTTTACTTCCTGTGTTGGTGTTTCCTTTGCTTCGGCGGAATCGTTTAGTGCTCGTCGGAACTACTAATTTATGATGGAGGAAGGGCGTGAACCTAGTGCCCGTGTCCGGTACATAAACCTTCCCCACATCACAATGGTATAAATTGCTAGAAAGGAATATTAAGAACTTTGTTCTCGGCCGGGGACCATGTTGCGGTTGCAACTAGGGATGACAAGGATATATTTGTTATACATGTAAATAATACCTTACACTTATCTTTCGTTACAACCCTAGAACTAACAGTAATTTCGTTCTATTACGTTTTGTTGTGACACAAAAGTGAGATAGATCAAGAGAAGAATACGAAATTATTGATCTTGATCGGCGACAAAGAAAAATAACAGAAAACAAGGGAAAAAAGGAAAGTAAAAAAAAGAGATCTACCAGGCGCAAAGTAAAACAAAGTATTACTCAATACTACATATAAAAAGTAAAATCTACTCAACTCAGAGATAATGAAAAGGATTTAAACAAATTCGTTGGTGTCCCTTGGGGCATATACTTTGGATTGAAGTTTCAGCATCCTTTTCAGAGTATAGGTGCAGCAGTACACTTCCCAACACTTCCCAACCTAATACTATACAATAAAAATAATATGATAATAATCGTTTTTAATTGAAAATCATGCGAAAATCTACCACTATTTAATCATGAGGAAAAAAAGCCATACACATCAACTCATGAAGTAAAAATCTCTAGAAATTAATTTCAGGTTTCATAACTTGTCACATATTACAGGAATAAATGTAAATTTCTCG
This sequence comes from Microdon myrmicae, assembly GCA_963931805.1. Taxonomy (NCBI): domain Eukaryota; kingdom Metazoa; phylum Arthropoda; class Insecta; order Diptera; family Syrphidae; genus Microdon; species Microdon myrmicae. Next base: position 32,796,526 of record OZ007502.1, read on the forward strand.
TATTACAATTTATATTTTATAAAACAGAAACAGTAACATTGCTAAGCAACATCTAATCGCTTCGTTTTTCAATAAATCCTTCACAGACATCTCCTTCGAACCTAAAGACTTGCCCGAATTCTCCCTCGGCCCCTCAAGTTATTCAGCGTCACGTAGTTGAGGAGAAATTAAACTTACTCAAAGACGAGTTCAGCTCTGGGTCTGATGGACTCCCGGCTGTATTTTTAAAGAAATGTTCCACTTCTCTTTCCCTATCGATATCAAAGATATTCAATCTATCCCTTTCACAAGGGATCTTCCCTAGTATTTGGAAATCCTCCTATGTCACCCCCATACATAAAAAGGGACCTAAAAACGATATAAGCAACTACCGTCTCATCGCCAAACTGTCTCATATCTCCAAACTGTTCGAAGGAATTCTTTACAACGCGTTATCTTTCCGTTGTAAATCCATCAGCTCATCTAACCAGCATGGTTTCCTTTCGGGTAGGTCGATCACAACGAATCTGATCGAGTTCTCATCCCATACTCTCCGTACCTTAGAGAATGGCAACGAAGTCGACGTAATCACCACCGATTTCAGCAAGGCCTTTGACAAAATCGCCCATAATCTTATAGCGTTTGGTTTTGATAGTGAAGAACGTGTGATTCGAGCTGACGCTATTACAGTTAGAATCACCAAAAATTGAACCTAAGCGTAACACATCAGGCTACTGGCCGTGTTTAGAATTCGATTTTTAAACTCACGTATATTCCACTGATGTGAATTGTTATATTATCGCTATGGTATACGGCTCTGATGTATTTTCTTATTCGATTTCCGTTCGGTGTTCTTCATTGTTAGAGACGCTACAATCTCATTCTTTTTAAGCTGTCCTCGCTAGGTTTCGAACCCCTATTGATCAAGTGGTTATCTTCTTATCTGAAAGATCGATCCTACCGTGTCAAATTTAGATCCTCCGTGTCCAATCCTTTTCTTCCCACGTCAGGGGTTCCGCGAGGAAGCCATCTAGGTCCCCTCCTATTTATCCTTACCATCAATAAATTTGACTCCATTATTAAATACTCATCCATCTCCCTCTATCCAGACGACGCCAAACTCTACAAAACGATCAGCTCTCCTCTCGACTACTCACTTCTCCAAACGGACCTCGACAGCTTCTCAACTTGGTGCCGTAATAACTGCCTTGAACTCAACGTTGTCAAATGTCACTCCATCACCTTCTCCCACAAACGTCCACCTACCTCCCCACGTTCCTACTTCCTGCTAAACCAGCAGATATCATATGTACCCTCGATACGCTACCCCGGGATCTTATTTGACAGGGAGCTTAGCTTCATCCCGCATATTAATGATATTATTCTTAAGGCCAACTCTGTCCTTGGGTTTGTGAAACGCTGATCTAAAGAATTCTCCAATCCTTACGTTTCCCCTTCTCTCTACATAGCCTTCGTCCGCCCCCTTCTTGAATACGCTAGTCAGGTCTGGTCTCCACACTACTCGTCCCATGTACGCAGAATCGAAAGCGTGCAACGTCGTTTTCTGCGTTTTGGTTTCCGCGGACTGAACTGGGCGAATCCTTGGATTCCCCCCCATACACAAGCCGGCTCCATCTGATCAACTTCAACACACTTGAGGAGCGCAAAACTCATGCCGATATCCTTTTCGTCCACCGTCTCCTTTCAGGCACAATCAACTGCCCAAGCTTGCTCTCCATCATTCCACTTCACACTAACCCCCGTAACCTGCGAAACCCCCATCTCTTCTATCAGCCCACCCACCACACTTCTTACAGCTCTAATGAACCGATTTTTGATGCGGCGGGAAAACTCCTACCCTACCTCCTTCGATTTCAACTTTACCTCTACTGCTCTCAAACTTCATTTCCTCTCTTTCCCCTCCTGACCAAGCCCACTCGCCGTCTGCACTCTTACATCCTGTAATAAGCGAAATGAATGAATGAGTGATAATTGATGGATAAACCCAGTAACCAACTCGCCAAACATACGACCCCCCCCCCCCCCCCCCCCTCCCTTTTTCCTTTGTAACCATAGTTTATATTCTCATTGTTGCAGTTCCGCAACATGTATCACATGATACCATTCCGGAAAAAAACATACCACACGGAACGCCACCTATTGCCGAATAGACAAAAGCAAAATTGTCTATTCATGTGACGTTTTCCAGGTTACTGTTTACACACAGTGCTTGTTTACTGTTTTTCTAACACAGTTTTGTTTTGAAGTTTGCGGTTCGGTGCAATTTTGTATACGGTGTTTGCAGCACCTGTATGTTATTATTAACGTTAAAGAATTGAAATGATACAGTTCCTTCAGCACCTGTGCTTTAATGTATTACGTTATGAAAAAGGGTTTTTGGAAGGTGCTTTCAGCACCTCTTGCCTGATATAGTCCATTTAATTTAATAATAAAAATAAAATTAAATTTTGTGTAATGTATGTGCAAAAATTGTGTTTAATTACTGCCCAATGCGGCAGTCATTCGCTGGCTTCCAACGCCAAATATAGTTTGCTGTCCCGTCGAGGAGGAACTCGACGCGGAAAACAACCATTGCTGTTTCCCAGTTGGCGAACCGTCGGCAACAACGGAGTTGCGTTCCCAGCTGGCGAAACATTTTGGTCCTTCGAGCCGGATGGCTCGAAGCGTGCAGTGTTCCGGATTCATCCGCAAGAAGGCGCCAACCTATGGACAATGTTAAAGGAAGACGAAACCAACAAGGAAATATCGCCGAGATCAGGTAGGTGGCAATAATTTAATAATAATATATACAAATTAATTAGCGATCCGAATGGATCCTAACTTAAGGAGTGTTGTGCTGTGTCGTGCTTTGTGATTAAATCTACGTTTTGACATCACACTATTTCCACCACTTTGATGACGAAAATAAATCAGTACTTAAATCAAAAAAAGGACGGAAATTAAGGTTGAGCTAACCGCTTTCAATAAATGTTGCTGAATTTCCACTGAATGGAAATACGCAGAGAACAAACAAAGGCAAATGAATGCAATAATGATTTAAAAAGGAAAATTTCGGAATTAATAACATTAGATTGTGAAACGGGAAACAATCACCTTCTTATATCAAGAACAGGATCGTGCAGTGATTCGGGACTATTCTAGTTTCTAACATGAACTGAGTGTCGACATTGATGTGGAATCAATAACGGCAATTACAAACCAGGCCGCAAAGTTAGATCTATGCGAAGTGCCAATCAATGTTATCGAACGCAATCAGCAATTCCTTGAAACAGCCGAATAGATTAATAATGAAGGCAAGCGCCTGATGAAGGAATGCAAATATGAAGAAGTGGTACTTTAATCAACCGGGCCATTAGTTTCGATCCGAAAAATCCAACATTCTACTATAATCAAGCTGCAGCATATATCCGTGTCACAGAAAATGATCGTGCCATTAAAGACTGCAACTCTGCGTTGTTCGACAATCCAGATTACAGCAAGCATATGGCCGAATAGGAGATGTATATCTCAATGCAGAAAAGTACGATGAAGCCATAGACGCTTATACGAAGCTATTCAATTGGAACCTGATGACAACGATTGAAAATGAACCTGAACAAACGGAAGGAATTGATACGTGCCACAATAGCTGTTGTTCCTGAACAACGAAAGTTCGCCAAAAAACAAGTATCCCAAAGTCACAGAATTCTAGGAATTTCTTCAACTATTCTACAGGCTATGAAGAACAATGTTAAACTACCAGTTAGACGAGTTGGAGCTGTCTTCCTACGTTCATGTCAGGTGTTCTGGATGTTTCAATTGAGGTTTTCAACCAATGTCGTAACCGTTTGTGTGTCACCGCGAATCGTAACACATATTCTGGTATACCTAAAATGCTGTGCTTCATCTATTCCTAGAAGTTAATTAAACGTCACATGGTTGCAATATGGAAGATGTTATATTTCCAATAACTTCCTTCACAGAATCTGACCAAAACCCCTGGGAAAGCGACCACAGGAATGTATTCAATCGGTTTCAACATTTAACATTTTTTGCAGATTTTAATTGTACAGGTTCTGCAGAACAAATATTTCAACGCAGAAAGAAATTTTACCGAAAACAATGGGAATCTGATGCAGGTATTACATCACCAAACGCTGAATGTATTCAAAGGATTGGAACTCTGGCAGATGTGATTCTGAAAAACGAATATACCGTGGTCAAGTGGAATATGCTTACCCCATATCTATTTCCAGAGTTTCAAATCGGACTGACTTATACCAGCCATACTGGTCGGGTATTTCATTACGTTTGCAAAACAAACTAACACCTGCTTATGTATTTTAATAATTTTTCTTTTGCAATCGGCGAGAATAAAATAAAATAATATACATTTCCTGTTTTTTCCCATATTACAACCTCCAATATAACCAAATTACACTTCAACGTTAACAAAGGTCGAACAATAAACGGAACAAGAATATTGATCTCATCATTAATAACCGAAAAGCTAGTAATTCTACCGAATATAATTTACAGTCCACAAATGACTCTTATTAATCAAATACAATTTACAGTCCACAAACTACTATTATTAATCAAATACAAGGTACAGTCCACTGTTCGACATCCGAGGTTGTTTCATTTATTTAATTCTGCAGAAGTCACCGCAGGTAAATCAAGAAGATTTCAAATCGATCCCAGTACCAGGTTGAGGACATCATTCGGCTCCTCTTTTAATGAAGTTTCAGGTACTTGGCACGACCACGATACATAACTCAGAAACGCCCCGAGTACATTCAAGGAATCTCAAGAAAAGGACGATGACCCATCGGACAAAACAGTCAAGAGGACAATGCAATGAAATCGAAGCGGTCAGTACTAAGACAAAATTCGTCAACGAAGACACTTCCGGTCCTATACCTGCAAGTATCATCTCAAACATCGAACTTGGAGATGAACACCGGGAGTTGTGATTTACCATCTCATTTACATCCGTTCCTGGGGCACCGCTTCTCGAAACCTGGGCCCATCGTTTACGCATCCAGGATTTGTCGCTTCTCGCCACCCAGGCACATCGCTGTTAAGTGTCTGGAGTTCTTCGCTTTCGCCGCCTGGACGAAATGCTCTGGGGGCACCCTCTTAATACCGCCCATAGCACGTAGCTGCCACGGGGCACCACTCCAACGGAGTCGGTGTTTAAGATAAACTTTCGGTTACAAGACTAAGGGACAAGAAAACGAGGAACAAGGAAAGATGCCGGCACCCTTCGGAAAAGCATGTTATCAGAAAGCTGTCGCGGATTTGGAGTTCACCGCTTCTCGTCGCAAGGATTCATCGTTCGAGCATCCTGATTTTGCCGCTCTCGCCACTCAGGCACATCGCTGTCACGTGTCTGGGGTTCTTCACCTTTCGCCGCCTGGGGGCATCCTCTTAACACCGCCCATTGCACGTAGCTGCCACGGGGGCACCACTCCAACGGAGTCGGTGTCTAAGATAGGCTTTCGGTGGCAAGATTAGGGAATATAGAAGGAGAAGAATAGGAAAGATGCCGGCACCCTTCGGGAAATCCAATCAACGGAACGCGAATAGTGAACACATGGTCCAGCCACCAGTCAAAGAAGAAAGTACCTGGCTTTAGGACTATTCCATCCTGTGGCTCAATTGAACATAAGTCTAATAATGAGCAGATTAATCTTCTTAATAGCAACCCGGATGCGCAAGCTCTCTGGCTCAATCAAGTGCCAGTTATAAGTCAACAGAATATGCCGCAAGGTGTTCAACCACAACACTATCAGAACCTGAACAACTATGCTGTTCCAAAAGGGAATCATATGCGGTCACAGCACCCACAACAACAATTCCAGCAGCAGCATAGACATTATGATGACAATTATTATGAAGATGATGGTGGTTCACAGACAATGACTGCACCTTATGACCGGCTGACGGTAACTACAGTTAAAATGCCAGAGCATCCAACAATACCGGAAAATCAATTCCAGGAATTACCATCAAGGGAACAATACAATCCCTTCTAATATGATGGTATGTTCAGCGAAGTCTGGCAAAGCAAGCAGTATATCGTCTTCTTCAAGTCCTCAAGGCCAACAAGATTATTTCTATGGTGGCCATTATAACAATTACCTAAGCCATCATCATCAAACAATCACTCAACCAGTGGATCAAATACTCCACCAGGCAATGTGGCCAACGTCAATCTCAGCTCCCATCAAGAAATTCGCCCAACGCCGAGCATTGGTTTAGCGGCGTAGATGGGACACATCCCCAACTGCAACAGCATCAGCCACAGCAATCACCTTGGATTCAAGACGCAGATGATCATATGCAGTTGGCGGCAACTCTAATACTTCTAATATCGGCACAGGCTGGCCATATTCAGAAGATGATAGAAAACCAATATTGCACGGCCGACTTTAAAGCAACTAATCGGTCTTTGGACTGAACTGACAGCTCCATCTAGTGCACCTAGATTTCAACTAAATCTAAATGGCCACATTTCCAACCAGGGACAAAACAAACAATTCAACATATTGACGATCACATCGCTCAATTATCATTCATGGATCCACGATCCAACATAGGACTACGTCCAAACTATTTAAACTTTACTTACGGATTCACGATCCGACATGGGACTACGTCCAACATATATAATTCTACGTACGGATTTACGATCCAACGAACATTTAACATTAAACACAAATCACATCGCTGCCGCAGCTGATGCGGCAAATCGCCTGCCAGGCACTTCTCCACAACATGTCGGAGACTATCAACAATAAACAACGACCCACACACACACACACACACACACACACACTGATACTATAAATAATACTACGGCCCCATAACCAAGTATACTCTATAACTTAATTAACTAATAGAATACATATATAGTATAACAATATAATTAATTTTGCCACCCTACCGTTTTACCGTACCGGTGTATGAGCAATACGAGCATTAAGGTCTCTGAGCTCAACCACCATACCAACCGCTACTTCCCACGGCGCTGACACCAGGTGGTGACGCCAACTAAGGAGGACTACTGGGTCCATCGTCGCGGCCCGGGAAGATGTTGCAGTTCCGCAACATGTATCACATGATACCATTCCGGAAAAAAACATACCACACGGAACGCCACCTATTGCCGAATAGACAAAAGCAAAATTGTCTATTCATGTGACGTTTTCCAGGTTACTGTTTACACACAGTGCTTGTTTACTGTTTTTCTAACACAGTTTTGTTTTGAAGTTTGCGGTTCGGTGCAATTTTGTATACGGTGTTTGCAGCACCTGTATGTTATTATTAACGTTAAAGAATTGAAATGATACAGTTCCTTCAGCACCTGTGCTTTAATGTATTACGTTATGAAAAAGGGTTTTTGGAAGGTGCTTTCAGCACCTCTTGCCTGGTATAGTCCATTTAATTTAATAATAAAAATAAAATTAAATTTTGTGTAATGTATGTGCAAAAATTGTGTTTAATTACTGCCCAATGCGGCAGTCATTCGCTGGCTTCCAACGCCAAATATAGTTTGCTGTCCCGTCGAGGAGGAACTCGACGCGGAAAACAACCTTTGCTGTTTCCCAGTTGGCGAACCATCGGCAACAACGGAGTTGCGTTCCCAACTGGCGAAACACTCATATATATAGTTTTAAGATTGTTGTTAAGTTTTATCGCTTGTACTAAGCTGAATGTATGAGGGTTCTGCCTTCACTAAACTAATGTTTACATTAAAAAGTTTGACATTTTTGATGACATTTTTATTTAAAATGTTTTATCCTATTGACGTCAATTGTTTTGTTGGTAGTGACCTTAAGATTGAGGTTATGAAGAAAAATGGAATTAACAGGAATCGTCTTCTAATTATTTTTTACAACTTTCGGTATGCGTTATCAGCATATATCAACAAGAGCGCATCGATCATCACTTCGTAGAACCGTCAATGGTACCCAGACATTTGTTAGCTAAAAGCTTTTATCCAAAAAAAAAAAAAAAAAAACGAAAACCAACTCGAGACGAATTAGTCTTTACCATGGTAATGCGAATCTGATGCCTACTTGTCGCAGCCTCCATATGGGGCGCCCACCAATGTAAATTATAAAAGTGTAAACGAAGTGTTTGTTATCTGTAGAAATATATTCCAAATATATGCAATATCTACCGCTGATGTTAATTAAATCCTACTGATAATTCAATACACCAATACACGACCTTTAAAGAGAGAATCTGCTTATCACTTCTACAATTTCTTGGATGTGGATATTTTTTATTACCATTTTAATAAATTGTACTGAAATTATATGCAAAGAACCCTTATCCAAGTTTTTGAGTCCCAGAGTCTTATTGTAAGCAACTCGTTAAGAAGCTTGAAAATCTGGACCTACTTAATCCCTCTCACCATAAAATAGATGTCAACTGAACCAAATAATCACAGTGCCAGCAGTAGAACTATAAGGTATTAACCTTAGATGTTTGATGCGGTGTTATGCCCTTCCCCACCAATAAAATCCTCTTGTAGTCTTCTATTGTGGGTTGAATTAATTCTACCTTTCATGTTGAGAATGTCCGAAGAGGTGCAAGCTTATAAAATTATACTACAGAAAGGTAATCTTTCGCTGTAGCATCTTGCAGTGAAGTAGAATTAATGCGATTAAAAGTTCAGGTTCGTACTTATTAAATGTTCCTAGTGTGCTGCATATTTAGCGAGCACAACTTAGCCTCCCTCATCGAAGGATGGAAGGTCTGTCAGTTCTTGCGAGTGAATTCTATCTTGTTCTGTAAACTTACGTAACCCACTTAGGGGAATGGCAATATGCTATTTCTCTGCATCATGCTGATAGAGGTAATTGGATGCACATATCTATTACCCTTTTATGGTTGGCCTAACATTTGTCTGCAATCACATTCAATACCCAAGCAGTTAGTGCACGGTATTGAATATGGAAGTGGTTGGTGTATTTTTGAGACGATATTTGTAAAGCGTTCCAAATTGATGTTAATATATTACTGCCAGCTGTGTGAGGTGCGAATATTAGCTGTACACAGTCTGTGTGGAACCAGATAAACTAAGACGAATATTTTAAGGCAACGCTCGCACAGCTTTATGTAAATGTTATTTTCTAGGAATACTGATGCTTCCATTAAAACCTGATGCTTAACTAAATTTTGAATACAAATATTATGGCTTGTCATGCATTCGGCTAACGGTGGAATGGACTTTTCTCAGGTTATCATGATTCGCAAGGAACGGACAGTTAAGTGAGCAGTATAGGTCAACTATATACAAGCATGCCTTGACCATGTAAAGTAAAGTGCATAATGGAGAAGAAATGAAATTTCTAGCTATTCGCCTTGACATTTGGTTTACGTTCTGTTAGTTTCCTACTTCTTTTTCTATTTTTATACAAATATCGGGTCAATTAGAATGTTAATCTTGTGAAAACGGACGGATTCGGACGCAAATACAGAGAAAGCAAAAAATGCTGAAATGTACACAGTGAATCTTTCTTCACGTGAACTTGGTATTTTCTTGGCATAACAATAATTTCAATACTCAACACTACCTCGTAGATTCGAATCCCTTTCGCCATTCCTCTCCTATTTTTCCGTTTCGTTCACAAACAAGGGTGTCAAAAAGTACTTTTTGTAAACGAGTATACGAGTATATAAAAATTTACTGAACAATTTTCTCCGGGCGACAAAAATTCTTTGCTCTCTTCGGAGATCGCTTAAATTGTTCTGAGCTCATCTCTTCGATGTAGGCATTCCGTCAATTTGTCTCTTTTTTCTCTGCAGCGCCTCCACAGTACGTGTGCGTGCGTTGGAATTGCCTTAATCTGTTACAAATTTTTATTTATAAATCACACTTAGTGGATACAATAGGTGTTATATACCGATGGGGATACATGGTTAGTTTCATGCACTTGGTATGAGAGGACTAATATCGCAAGAAATATTTTGAGGTTCAGAGCGTTTTTTTTTTCAAATTTCCGGACGGAGCGAACTCAATTTTTGTCGCCTGGAGAAAATAATTGTGTAACATAACAAGATTTATTTATTTGTTTACTGTTTTATCTATTTACTTTAGTTACCCATTTACGTATTTATTTACTTTGTTGCTAAATTAAGTTAAAACGGGCGGCTGGTTCTCAGTTGGTCCCCAAACATTAACGATGTAGTGGACTGTCTAGAGATTAAACTAATTTTCAACGCCAGTTATTCAAAGAATATCTGAAAATCAAAGAAGCCTTCAGCACCCGAATATGTAAGAAAGACTTCTCTCTAGGCCCCATCGCTGATTCTACTGTGGGATTTTTTTAATTGCCTTTCCCTCGCGAAGCGTCCCTTACCACTGGCGAGGGAAAACGCGTTTCGTGAACCCAATCGAAGAGGAATTGGCTTCGAACACCCTGATATACAGGATAGTTGATGTGCAGTATATTTATTGTTGTACAATAAATTATAATATTTACCGACCTCACTGTAATATTGATTGACTAGTTTCGTTTTTTTTTTTTTTTTTTAGTTTAGTGGGGCTACCACCCCATTTATTTGCTTAATTCAAGCAACATAATTACCTACATCTAAAGTATATATCAGTTACGAACTAGAGAGCTTAAGAACTACGAGTATCTTAACTAGGCTTAACCTAAGGTAATGAGGACAAATTAGGAAGGTAGGAGAAACAGCGAGAGGTGGGGGCAGGTTATAGTAGAGTGTAGAAGCGTCGCTTAAGATTGGTGATTGGTGGTGAGAATGGTTTAGGAGGCGGTGTTTGACAGTATGGGTAGAGTGGTTGAAGTCGAACTTAGGTGGAACTGGAGTTGACATCCTTGGCATCCGCAAAAGGGCTTCGTTCAGACCATAAGAGGTCCGGCGTGGGAGAATTTGGAGAAGGCGGGTATTACTCGTATTTCGAGGGTTGGTTTCAGAGGAATTAAGTACGGGAGATAGGCGCAGTCAACCAAGCCGGAGAGGACCCGATAAATGAGTATTATGTCAGCCACAACCATGCGCTCCTCAAGGGTTCTGAGGTTGATTAATTTGAGGCGGTTAATGTACGTGGGAAGGATTAAGGGGTTTTCCCATCCTAGCCCTCGGAGAACGAACCGAAGGAAGCGACGTTGAATACTTTCGATTCTACAGATATGGATCTTGAAATAAGGAGACCATACCTGGTGAACGGACGAGGGTAAGGTAAGGGTCGGAGAATTCCTTAGATGAATGAATGAATGAATGAATGAATGGATGAATGAATGAATGAATGAATGGATGAATGAATGATTGAATGAATGAATGGGTGAATGAATGAGTGGATGAATGAATGAATGAATGAATGAATGAATGAATGAATGAATGAATGAACGAGTGAATGAATGAATGAATCAATCAATCAACGAATGAATGAATGAATGCATACATTTTTTTTTCTTAATAACATCCTTTATTGGATATGAATAGCACAATCTTAACAATTTAATTTAATACCAGGATGAATGAATGAATGAATGAATGATAATCATTTCACGAATCCGATGGCACAATTAACTTTCCGGATCTTCACATCAATGTGGGAGAGGATGTTAAGCTCACTGTCGCAAAGGATCCCAACTACATTGGACAATGGTCAGGGGTTGGTTATGTAGGGTATAGGAACGTGAGGATGATCGAATACACTTACGGAAAAAAGTTATAGATTGGTATTTGGCGATGTTAAGTACAAAGCAATTTTCGTCACACCAAGCCGAGAAGTTGTCAAGGTCAGATTGCAGAAATGCAGAATCAAGTGGTGACTCGATGATCTTGTATAACTTGGTATCATCAGCGTAGAATTCTTAATGTCCTTATTGATGTCATTAGTGGCAAGTATAAATAGGAGAGGACCCAGGTGGCTACCTTGAGGGACCCCGGAGGCGGCAAGGAACGGGTTGGGCATCGTGGGCCTGAACCGAACCGAATAAAATCTGTCCTTTAGATACGAAGAAATCCATTTCAGCAATCCAGGTTCGAAGCCGAGGGCGGACAATTTGAAGAGGATTAGATGGTGGGCGATTTTGTCAAATGCTTTACTGGGGTCGGTCGAGACGATATCGACCACGTAATCCCGCTCTCTAGTGCTGAGAGTGTAGAGGAAGTGAACTCAACGAGGTTGGTTATAGTAGATCAGTTATTGAGAAAACCATGTTGCCTTGGTGAAATAAAAGATTTGCAACGAAAACTACGAGATTCGTATAGAGTGCTTTCGAGAAACTTGCGTAGGTGGGACCGTTTGGCGATGGGGTGGTCGCGACATCATATTTGGATCCTTCTTGTGGATGGGGGTGATGAAGGAGGTTTTCCAAATGTAGGAGAATACGCCTTGAGAAAATGAGAGATTGACGATCAGTGAGAGGGGAAAAGAGAGAATGGATGAGCATTTCTTGAGGAGGATTGCAGGGACTCCATCAGGGCCCGGTGTAAGTTCGTCTTTGAGTTGCAGTAGCTTGGATTCAGTTAAGGTCGGATCAAAGGAGTTGTAGAGAAGGGGCCCGAGGGAAAAGTTATGTAGGAGTTTGAAGTATGACGGGTCAGGAACAAAAGAGTCATTAGTGAATGACTGAATGAAGTAAGTGGCGAATAAGTTAGCAATAGTAACAGGATCAGATTAGGTATGAGAGTTTAAGGTAAGAGATATGGGGTAACCGCCGGATCTACGTTTATGGTTGGCGAACTGGAAGAAGATTTTGGGGTCATTATTGAGAGATTGGTTTGACTAGTACAACCATTTGACTCCTTTTGATTTTTTCCTATAGGGGTGTTTGAAGAAAAAGTTATATATCGACTTTAACGTTAGATGAAAACGTTAGAAATATGCGAAATTATTAAGCAAAATATGTTTAAAGTACCTCACCTTTGTACCGTAGCCAGAGGCGGCCACTGACTGAAATCATTTTCTTTTTATAATGTGTAAGACAAGGTTTTCGAAAAGTAGAATAAAAGTTATAGTTGAGATAAAGGATTGCACGATCAAACAACAAAACAAATAGAAAATATCCATTTCCAGCATTACTTGTTGTTAAGATATAACGCAGATGTTCTCATCAAGACCGACCAAAATATCGTTTTTTTTTAAATTTGTTTGTAGTAAATTATATGTAAAAATATTTCCAAATCCGTTTGTTTGAATATCATTTTTTTTAACTTATGGAATAAAAACGAGACGCCAATATTTAGCCGATTTTTAGTATATTTTGAAATCGAGCTTCCATATATCCATGCTATGGTAAATATAGTTACGAAAAATACCACCAGACCGCATGTCTGCTATCACTCCGAAAAAATTTAATTCAATTCTATACACAGTATATTTTAATATTGTAATGTTAAGAAAAATCGCTAATAAAATCTTTAATCGCGTTTCCTGAAAAACCACGGTTTTCAAACTGTTGGCCAAGATTTCTCAAAAACTACTTGACGGATCCCCTTTTTATTTTTTATTTTAAACTAGATTTTAATTCATTGGAGCCCCTACTACAATCAAGATGATATGCATTTTTTTACAGTCCTTTAAAGAGAGAAAAAATTGAGAAAAACCGTATTTAAAAATTTGGACATTCTTGGATGACTCATATGGTTTATGAAAATTCTTCGATTATTGAATTTTGATAATTTTTGCAGGTGCTCTAGTGGCCAACCGTAAGATATCTTTTTTTGAGACGGTCACATACGGTAAGTGGACCGTATTCCCAAATCAAAAATCGAAACCGAAACAAAGTAGATTTTGTAGTAATTAAATGTGTTTTTAGATGAATATCATTTTGGTTCCAATGTTTTTCCCACGCACTGTTCTCTTTCGATCCCCTTTGTGTAATGTAGTAATTATATCTTGTATTTCTGTGTCGTGTGATCGTTTGATGGACGAACACATCATAATTTCTCTTTCTTCGTGCCCTTATCTTTGTGTTGAATGTAACACCATGCACTGTGGTATCATCCTTGTTTGTTTCTCTGTACTGATCCTTTGTGTTCTCGATCTTTTAACACTTGCTGCACTTCCTTTAATCTCTTTCTTCTCTGTGTACATTCGACGAAACGATTCGCAAAACTTCTAAAGGTTTTATACTAAACTCGCAAGCTTCCCGGTAGTTATTAGTTTACACGACTTGGAGAATATCAGACCGATTTAAAATAGACTATACGAACTATCGGGTTTTCCAATAGGGACTTGACAACATTTTTTTTTTAAATAAAACGCAAACCATTTGAGATATATCAAAAACTTTATTATCGGCTTGAAGTATAATCAAAACATTTATGAATGGAACTCGACTTCGTTCATATGGCCACCGCGGGCACGTTTGCAGCGGGCGATTCGTTGGACCCAATTTTCGATGACTCGGCCACACATTTCCGTCGAAATGGCCGCTATTTCGCGTTCAATGTTGGCTCTGAGCTCTTGCAACGTCGTCGGCTTGTTGGCATAGACTAATGACTTTACGTAGCCCCAAAGAAAATAGTCTAGAGGCGTTAAATCGCACGAACCAGGCGGCCAACCGACTGGCCCATTTCTTGAGATAACAAGCTCATCAAACTTCATCATCATCATCATCATCTGCACTACAACCGGGAACCGGTCTTGGCCTTATTTAGCAAATCCTGGGGCTTGTTAAATTTTCCATTATGATTTGTTTTTTCCGGACAAGGTCATTAGTCTTGCGCCAGAGGCTCCCCGGCGGGGAATCGAACCCCGGTCTCCCCCGTGACAGGTGGGTATACTAACCACTATACTATCGAGGAGCGCTCATCAAACTTACTCTTCAATAAATCGATTGTATCGTGTGCTGTGTGGCTTGTGGCACCGTCCTGTTGAAACCACATGTCGCCAAAGTCCATATTTTCCAATTCGGGGCAAAAACTATCGATAATCATGGCACGATAACGATGGCCATTCACAGTAACGTGTCGATCGTTATCGTCGACGAAAAAATATGCCCTAATGACGCCGCCGGCATGCAAACCGCATCAAACAGTTATTTTTTGTGGATGAAGTGGCGATTCATGAAGCACATGTGGATTTTCACCCGACCAATAACACATGTTTTGCTTATTGACGATACCATTAAGCCAAAAATGAGCTTCGTCACTGAAGATGATTTTGCGATGAAATTCATCATCTTGGCGCATCTTTTCCAGAGCCCAATCGGAGAACGTACGTCACTTCAAATGGTCCATCGGCTTCAATTCTTGAGTCAGTTTGATCTTGTATGGGTGTAAACCAAGATCCTTACGCAAAATTCGAAATAAAGTGGTTTGGGCGATGCCCTATTCTTTAAAACGTGGAATTGATTGATTTGGATCGTTTGCTACGGACGCCTGAGCGGCAGCGATATTTTCAACACTTCGACCAACCCGTTGTCTCACTGGCACGGCAACATCACACAGCGAATACGTAGACTCAAATTTTTGCACTGAACTTTATATTGCCTGTCTACTAGGGCGAGAATTACGACCGAAAATTGGAGTTGAGGTCACCGACTCCAAATTTCGGTAGTAAATTTTTTTAATTTGCAGACGTTGTTCGTTCGTGTACCTAACCACGATGAAAATGTTGAGTTTACTGAATAAATTGACAGTGACAGTTCGATGATTAGGGTGCGTTTACAAATTAAATTCAAAGTTGTCAAGTCCCTATTGGAAAACCCGATACTTATTGCTGTGTCCTACCCAGCTATCGTGGTGGTTTTCCGTTCCTTCGTGTTGGAGTCGTGTTGATTTATCACCGCTTATCTTCTTTGCTTTCTCTTTCTCCTTAATCCTTACAGTTATTCTTCTTGTTTATTCTTTTGTCTCCCGTAATCCATCGCTCGGATTCTCTACCGCACGTTTCTTCTTATTACAGGCCAAGAGCAACATTCTCTTGATTTTTCCCTAATATTTCTCGTGTCACCACTAAACGTAATCGATATTGATCTCCGAAGTTGTGGCACAAGCTAGTGTAGAGCGTGGAGAGTTATTTCAAAAAGTTTGCCCACTGTTTACTCACGGCACCACTAGGTGCATACTGTAACATATCCTTATTGAAAGTAATCGCCACTTAACTGTAGACAAATCTCATCAGAAGTGGGCAACAGCTATGGAAGTGTTCAATCCATCACTTTCAATAAGCTCTCGAACGGCATGGATGTTGTCATCTGTACGACTTATCCTTGGGCCTCGATCATGACTTTCGTTTTCGATACGTTCTCGACCACTTTTAAATTCGTTGGCCGACGTATACGCACGGTTCTGAGAGAGTGTATATCAACACCAAACTGTGCCTTCAATCGAGAAATTTCCGAGGGTTTAACGCCTTCATTTGTTAAAAACTTTATAATAATCCGTTGCCCAAGACACGTATGTACATATTGCTCGCTCATGGCTGTAGTGACGATAAAGTCGAGCGCGACCGCTACCCAGCCGGTTCCTCTACTCTTCATAAACCAAACAACAGCCACGCACAAGATTATGTAGCTCGCAACTTGTTGCTAAGCAAAAGAGTAAAATTACCGTTTATATTTGATTCATCCTCCTACAAACATAGACTAAACTTTCTGTAGTCTTGATCTAGACTGCCCTATAAATTATACCAGTTCAGGAATTATCTGATTTAAAGTCAAAAAAAATTGTCTGTTTATGTTCCCTTTTCCCCAAATACGCTTGAAGCCTTTTCCTGCTCCTAATTTTTTAAATGTAATCATCCTACAAAGGTACACCGCTTTCTTTGACCCTCATAATATGTCTTCTAAGGAATTTCTTTCATGCTTCCTGGTTAGATTGTCTCGTATATTTGATTAAATAGGAACACAAACATCCTCTGACTTGCCCTTCTGCTGTGAGAAATATAATTAAATACATGTTATATCCCAAACCCACCTGAAAACCAAACGGAAGCTGCTGGCTTATTGAGATAAATATACTCCCCTTCAGAGTCCACCTTTCTTCTTATCACATTTTAGAGTATGCCTGGGTGAATATCTCAAAGGCATCATCCTATTAAAGTCTCACTGTACTCCATTTCTTAAGTGATTAGACCATATTTAGAAGACTTACTACTGTCATGTGCCATTGGGCACATTATGTGACACAATTTTCTTGTCTTCATCCTAATGAATCCCGAGTATTTGGATCTCCACATTTTTGATGAGGGAGTTTTCTAAGACAATTTCCCAATGACGAGACAGCAAATGCCCTCAAGGACGAAGAAGGACCAGACACCAAATGATTCCAACAAACTCATCAGAGTTTCCCTCATTTTATGTCCATCGGTTGACATATGCAAACAGATTCTGCTTCAAGTTAAGGGTGGGCCAATAAAAGGTCAACGGATCCAAGTCACAGAATATTGGAAATCCTTATTGTAATCCTCTCATATGTTAGGATGGGCGTCTCTTCACAATAAATTAATTTGCTTTTATGAATTTACGGCTGTCGTTATCGTCATTGCTGTTATCCCTATTGTGTACCAACTCTATCACAGCAAACAGGATTCTTAATTAATCAGTTACGAGTACACTTACACTTACATCATTTTGATACATTTATGGAAACACCAGAACAAAGTCGAATTCTTCGCGTGCCTCGAATCCTTGCCATTATACTTTCCACCGCCCTTTTTTCTTATTATCCTTTAGTGGTGGTCAAGCAGTGGGACAATTATGCGAACGTTAACCTGGCGGGCGAATAACACGCAATTTTAAATGTTGGCTTGACCCACCACACCCTCGTTAGCCGGACTAAGGTAATAAATCTCTGTGATAGAATCCTAATACGGTATTCACGATATCGCGATTGTATCATAACCGTCATTTTAACAATTAACGCGGCGGAAGGAAAAGAAAAGTGCGGTATCCCGCTCTTGAGTGGAATTAAACCGCCCTCGACAGCAGTATTGTCGATAAGAGTGATGAAGTAAAATATTGACTCAGGTGACGTCGTGTAAAAGAGTTTAGGAAGTCTCTTATAGTTTCACTTAGTCAGACTTGCGTTAGTGAAGAATTGTAAAAAAGTTATTGTGATTGAAGTTCCCTTGGACTTACATTGTGCGGATCACTGAGGTAAGATGCATCAAAGAAAATCTGAAAAAGTGTCAGAGAAAAGAATCTTAAAAATCAGAGCTCCAAGAAATTTTCAAATTAAGGATTAATCCTCAATGGAGGCATAGGCGACTTGAAAGGTACTTAGGAGACAAAATTCTGCGTTTAATTAATACTGTGTCACTGGGTAATGTTTATGTTATATCCGTAGCTCTAAAAACAAACATTATGACATATTTTGATCGACTTGCAGTTATTTTGCTACCTTGTTACTATTACATGACTAAAATTCACTGACTAGAGATTTACAATGGATTCTCGTTAAATGAGTTGTGAAAGGGTCATCAACAATTTATAAATGTAGTGTTTGTAACCAATGTCAATCATTTTGGCGGAGCATCTTGCTGGGAAACTTTAAAAAAGACGGAAGCTACCATGACGCACAATTCTATTAATCATCATGGAAACCTTTGAGCAACATCAACATCAACAGCAACTATCAACACAAAATCTACCACAGCAAGCAACACAGCAGCGGCAAAGCAACAATAACAACCACAAAATAAAGATGCCATCAATCAACACCATAGATATTGAGTGTAAGGAATTGGTAAGTCTCTGTAAGCTAGCTATAGGGAACAATTTTGTAGTTAAAAGACTGGCCGGTAACAGGCATGCCATTCAAGCCTATGCGGTGGCAGACCACGAAAAAATTAAAGAGGTCTTCAAAAGGGCCACCTCGGAATTCTACTCGTTCACGCCGAAGCAAACAAAGAGGGTAACGGTTCTATTAAAGGGTGTCGACCCTGAGGTGGAAGCGGAGGCTCTGCTCGAGATGCTTCAAAAGTTGAGGCACGACGATCTCGAGTTTATCTCCGTAAAACCGTTCACCACAATCAAGGGAAGAAGGGAAAACCGCAAGCAGCAACTAACGCCCAGCAGCAGAATTGGTGGTCTAAGAAAAATTACAGTCTTGGATCATCAAAGTGTCACATGGGACAAATTAAAAAAAGGCAGAGACATCCTGCAATGTGTCCGCTGCCAAAGGTTTGGTCACGCGGCGGCAAACTGTGAAATTCAGCACCGTTGCGTAAAATGGGGAAAAGACCATAAGGCAGAAGAATGCCCTCTGGGAAAAGAAAGGGTAGAAGACAAAGCCCTTCTAAAGTGCGCAGTGTGCCGGAATGAGGGACACCCCGCTAATTATCGAGGATGTCCTAAATTCCGAGAAATAATGGCAAGAAGTGTGACTCGGCAAAAAAACACAGAGCCAGTTCGTATTACAACAATGCCCGTAACATCGCTGCGGTCGTACGCACATGTTGCGTCGGGTGGGAGACCACCAAACCAGGCTACAAGATTGGTAGCCACAAATACTCCTACACAGACTGAAACAACATCGCAAACAGACGTGGTCACGGTTCTGCTCAATCTGCAGAGACAGATGACACAGCTGCAAAATCAAATAAACGAGATCTACTCGCACTTGCCCAATCTAAACAAAAAGTTAATATAAACTCTCTAACCACAACACCAATAAAAGCTCTTGTCGTGAATGTAAATTCACTAATAAGAACTGAGAGAAGAGCCAATCTTTTCAACCTGTTGCAAGATGAACAGCCTGATGTACTTCTGGCGGGGGAAACAAAGTTAAACCAGAGACACAAGATATGGCATAAAAACTACGATATTATACGAAGAGATCGAACTAACTCCACTCAAGGGGGTTCGCAATATTTATTAGAAAAGGTATCCATCACAAAGTCATATATAGTGGAGAAGTGCGCAAGTTCCGGGTGCTGGGAGCATGCCCCTAAGTTAGTAGTCATATGTAGTGTGCACATCAACACAAAAAGGTATTTCCCATAATATACAGCGGATAATCATCATCATCATCATCATCATCGGCACTACAACCGGGACCGGTTTTGGCCTTTTTTAGCTAGTCCCGAAGCTTGTTAAATTTTCCATAATGTTTTTTTTTTTTTTTTTTTTTTTTTTTTTTTTTCAATAATAGGATAATAGGAACATAAATCAAACTCCACGATCACGAAACAAAATATTGGATGGCACAGGCCAAAGCGCTGACACCATAAGAACTTAGACAAAAAGTATAACATAACAATACTCATTGCCCAGGTGATCCGATAGATGTGTGTCATGTATGGTATACGACATCGACGTGCATGACACTCACCTATTAACATGTGATCTGAGAAGAGACTCATTGTAGATTTGCTGTGCAGTATCCATTAAGTGTTTTGAAATTAGGAACACAGCGTTCAGGTCATGATTGGGTAGCCGAAATATGATGGCATGTGACCTAGTTGGTATCGATATGCATCGGGAATGTTGATGGGGAAATAGTATTTAAGGACAGATTTTTGGAAAAATAAAGCAGATAAAAGCTGACTACAGCCGAACTTGCATCTCTTCCTTTTTTTGGGGCAGATATTTATGGCATTCGTGCCCTGCCCGTCGAATACACTCATATTTTCTGACAGAAACCTATGGCAATCGTGCCCTGCAAAATAGTCAAGTGGAGACCTCTCTTTCATAACACAATTTACCCCTGTTAGCACTGTTTGGACCAGTAGGATCCGGCTCATCATTGTTACGGACCGACCTCGCGTCCAAGTCCCCCTAACATCCACAAATCCCCTTTCGTAAGTTTCCCTTCTCTACCTCTAAAAGGAGAACAATTCGCCAAGTAGCTAATTTGCATAAACTACTTTGTGCAAATTCTACTTGGTGGAGAAAAAAATAACAAAACGGCGTTGGCGCTAGATAAAAAATAAAACGTCAACGGCAAATGAAAATATATTTGACACATTCGACGTAAAGCTTGGAAACATTACCCACGAGCAGTCGCAATTTAAAAATCAAGAACGACGCGTTGTCAAAATAAGTCATACAAGAAGAATTATATGAAGAAAAACTGATTGAACAGGAAGAGAAAGCCGCCACTACAGCTGAACAGGACATCATTACGTTTACCTTTTCAAACAGCACTTTACGCTTTACCTTTATATCGGATTGTGTATTATGTTTCATGTCGATCTTGCTTTACCTTACACAGAGCATTACCTACGATCGAGCCAGACATCGATCACATATAAGTTTTAAATCCCCAGTTGTCCTGACCGATAAGTAATTAATTTGGCTCTTGCTGGGTGTAGGTCAACTGGTCTCCGAGGTCTCCTAGGGACTCGCATCCACCAATCGTCTCTTTCCTCACCTCCTGCTTAGAAGGTTTAAAATTGGGGAGGGTTCTTACATCGATCAAACCAGTTCGGCTATGAGTTTCCTTGATTTGCACTTGGACTCTTTGTGAGTCGTTTTCCCTAATGCCCAGTCCACCGACTGTCTCCAGAATGGCCACTTCCGGTCTGCCTTTCGCATCGATCTTTTCGGAGATTGATGAGACCAGTAACGCAATGGTGGATCCCTTATCAAGCAAAGCCAATACTCGGATCGATCCCTTAGGTCCATAGCCATCCACTGGAACCATCTTTCGGTATAATTTGGCGCCACTGATGGTGCGCATGGAAGTAACCACCACTCCTCTCGTTTGCTCGGGATAGTTGTTCGATGGCGTGACCTTCCTTTTCTTCTTGGTGCCATCCTCGGTGAAAATTCGCCTGGATAGAGGATGACATGGTGCCCTCTTGCGCACTTATCACAAGCTGGTACCTTGCAATTCGATCTTCGATGTTTGTAGCGAAGTCATTTAAAGCAAAACCCTGCCTTTTTCGCCAGATCCGATCGTGTTCTTTAAGACAAACTGGGCACTCTGATTTGCTCCCGTTCCTAGGTGCGCCACTTTCTCGAACGGGATGGATTGCTCCCTTTCCCGAGTCGCACCCTTCTTGGGATAAACAATGTTGACGGTAGCCTCTCCTCGGTTCCTAAGATACTTCAGGTGGGGCGAAATCGGCAGACATGTCTGCCTCCATTTTTACAAAGTCGCTGAAAACCCTCAGTTCCGGCTGATCCTCTCTTCGATGGCCGTGGTGGTACATGACCACGTGCACCCCATGGATGATGGCATATTGGTAGTCAGTTCTTTTACGGTCTCAGGTGAGTTGAAATACTGCTCCTTACCCAGCGCTCTGATGGTGTCCACGGAGTTCGTCACGCGGCCGGCAAAGACTCCATTCTCGACCGGATCCTCTGTGATTCGAGGAAATCCCTTTAATTTGGTTAGCTCCAAGCGAGTCCCCAGCCCCCCCATCGCCACTTGTAGGTCCTCGGCAATGAATAGGAGACTTCTAACAGCTTCTCTCGCCCTTCGCCGAAGAGCTCTCTGAAGACGCACCAAGTTCTGCGCCTGTGTGAATCCGACAGCTGTATCTTCAAACGATCTCCTGAAAGCCAGCCACTCTTCACTGGCACCGCTGAAATGAGGTAATTCGATCAATCGCCTTGGGGTAATTGCTCTGGACGATGCTTCTGAGTACATAGATATAGCTTGGGTAAAATCTTGGATGTCGCACCTTTCCTCTTCGTGATACGGAGACCTGTCCTCGTGAGTTAGCCTATCGCATTTCCGACTATAGTGAAGACCGTGTGATTCGAACCGTCGCTATGACAATTCGAATCACTAAAAATTGAACCACTGCTTAACACAGCAGGCCACTGTCGCGTGTACGAATTCGATTTCTAAAGTCAAGTACACTCAACTAATGTGGAATTGATAACATAACAACGGTATACGGCTCTGATGTTTTTTCTTGTTCGATTTTCTTTCGGTGTTCTTCACTATTTGCCTGTATATTGTGTTATCTGTTAGAAACGCCATAAGCCCCTCTTGCCTTTCTTTGGGCAACCATGTTAGATTGCCTCTTGGATCTCAAGAGCCCTGCTGGTACTCATTCCAAGTAGCCTCGTTTTGGCTGGTTTCGTCCTCGGACGTTGCCCCCGCCAATTCGAGAGTAGCTCGCGCCACTTCCGCCTTCGTCTCGACGGTTTACAGTTCTCGCTTGGCGACTTCCAATCTTGCCTCGATCTCGGCCTTCCTCGGTGAGCTTACCGAGCTGCTTCCTGAAATCATATCTCGTGCTCCATGTCGCGCTTCGATCTTGGCACGGGTGTCCCGGACTCTGTACTCCTTGGCGACGCTGACCCCCTGGTCTCCCTGTTGATCCGTTGGGCTAATCCCCCGCACGAGGGTGTGGGATTCGGAGTGGCTCTCCTTTGCATCGGTCACGTATGCTGACTCCCTTCTTCTGGCAAGCGCTCCGACAGGTCCATCGTAATCTCCTCCTGTGGGAGATTCTTCTCCTGTGCCGCTTAGGAGTGGTCCGGTGTTGCCCACTCCAGGTTGAGTATTATAGAAAGTCCTTCCATAGGGGATGGCAGCGTCCTCCTTGCTTTAGTCGATCTCGTTATTGGCATCCTCGTTTATCGCCGAGATCCGGTTCGAAGAACCAAAACTGTTATTGGTCTGTGGACGGCCCCTTTTCGATGACGTCTCAACTTCCTTTTCCGGCGGATTGTACTTTTGGCGCCAGCTGCCCAAAACGCTTTATTCGATTCTTGCGTTTTCGTTACATGTAGATTGATTATATAACATAATACGAAAATTATATAAAACTGTATAAAATAGGATATAAAACCAAGCTTTGCAATCGATTTTCCAATATGGTTTTTATGTTTATAAATCTCTATCTAACTATCTGTTATTGATCTCTTTGTGACACGGAGTTCCCGTGGCAATTCAACTGCTCCGCCGATGTGCCCGCCTTATATAGGCCCATAGCCGTCTTCGTTCGCTGATTTTCTGGATGTTGTTTTATTTGGTGGCTTCCTGCAATCAGCGCGCCACTGATCATTGTTTTCCAGGAACTTGTGTACTGGTGCTGGCCGTGCCTTTGTGGGGGTTCGGAGTAGAGTGTGCTGGCGTACGGCACCGGATTCACTGAGGTGACAACCGCTGACCCCTTTCGCAGATTAAATTCGACTTTTTATGTCCGGACCCGGTGGGGGTTGAATCTCGACTAACTAATAAAAGCAAACGTTCATCGCATCGTGGCAGTGGCGTCATAAACTCCCTGCCACGTACGAGGAATTTCGAGATGCTTGCATAAGAATTCAGTTCCAGCGAATCCACGCCGTATAAGCTGAGTTGGATTCGTTGGTTGTGTGTACCGGGAAATTGGCTTTGGGAACGCGAGCAAGTATGGGCATGAATTTTCGGGGGAAGTTGGAATTGTTTGGGTGCAAGCAAGGAATATCGTTTAGATAAGATATTAACCGAAGTAATTTCGGGGAAACGTATGCGGCTCGGTATAGTTGGTAGTGATGGTTAATGTTCCGTTAAAGATTTGAATATGCTTTTCATTACAGCATATGAATTTCGGGGAAATTAAGATTGCTTGATCGCAAGGAAAGAATATAAGTTAAGGAGAGAGTTGACCGAAACAATTTTTGGAAAATGTATGTGGGGTGATGTAATTGAGGGAGATGATTGGTATTCCATTGTACGTTGGAATATGCATTTTATTACAGCTTATACATTTTCGGGGAAATTGAGATTGCTTGGTCGCAAGGAGGGAATATAAATTCAGTAAAGAATTGACCGAAGCAATTTGGAGAAAATGAATGCGGGGATGATTTAGAATATATTCTGTTGAATTGTATTCTGTTGCGGGTTTGGAAAATGTCTTTCATTGCAGATGGGGAGATGAATTCTTGCAAGTTCGGGCTGGATGCGCTTGCAGATTGGGATTTGTTTTTGCATGTTTATAGGTTAGGGTAGGGTGACGCGCTGTTAGCGGTCAAGATTGGTTAGAATTGTGGGTTGGTTCTCCATGTGGTGTAGAGAACCCCCACACCTTTCCTGGGAATTCGTGTTGACGTGATGCATCGCCAACAGTATATTTGCTTAATCTAACTTGTTTGCTGGTTCCGAGATGAGAATCCGTGTTTGGGTAAAGGCCTCCTCCAACTTCTTCCAAGCCTACACATCTTTATAGAAGTTTGTTGCTTGATTGATTACATCTTTCCTTGTCTTGGTTAGCTCCTTAAACGCTCTTTTTACCCCTATGTTTATTTAAGTTTCTTGTTATTACTTGTTGTCTATGTGTTTGGTAGTCTTTCCGGATTGATTTCCTCGTTTCCTTGTATACTCTACCTAGTCTTTTTTCGTATGAGTTCACTACGTCCTTTTATTAGTCGTTTTGTGTCCGCTAAATATTGTATGTCCTTTTTTCTCAGTATTGTTCCATGTTTTTGGGCTGGTTAAAATAATACTTTCGAATGTATTGTAATACGTTTGGATATCGGTGGAGCTATTTAGATCATCTTCTAAGTTCTCAATGTTTGATTTTAAGGTTTGTTAGAGTTATCAATTTCATCTTCTGTCCTTGGAATATTTGGTGTGTTGTTGAAACTTCTCCTACTGATCTTGGGTGATTTTAGTGTCATGGAGCCTCTGATTAGTTTGTTATCCGAAGGGAAGCATGCGTTGGTTACCTCAAAGTTTGTGAATTGTCTCCGGTTGTTTGTCATTATGCAATCGATTTCGTTCTTGGTATTATCGTCAGGTGCAATCCATGTCCATTTTCGGCCATTCCTCTTTTTGAAGAAAGTACTAATTACTGAGGTTTGTGTTCTAAGGCATAATCTATTATTCTTTCGCCCCTGTCATTGCGTACTCCATAACCGTGCTTGCTCATAATCAAGCACTCTTCCTTTCTAGGCATTGAAGTCTCCCATTGCTAGTATTACTTTGTCGTCCTTCAGAGAACGTGTTTGAAAGACTCTCTCGAGATTACCCAAAAGTTACAGTAAATGTGAAAGGGCAGTTTTTGAACGCGTATGATTAGTAATCGGTAGTCGATATAAATAAAATATCCCCAGATGTATGGGGAGTACTTTCTATTAACCCCCAATTGATTTGCGTGGGTATAAAATATTTTTTCAGAGATAATTTTGTTCGTCACGTTTCACTGAGCTTTTAATATGACACCTTAGAGGATTTTCAGAACGTTATACATTCCGACCACAGTTTGTTCACAGCAATACATGACATTGCAAAGGAGTGAGCCCCTCTCTGGGATAAATTCAATTTCATGACACACGATGTATGCGCATCTTGCGGCACGCAATTTGTGTTAATAAATATTTCATCAAATTTAACTTGATTGAAATGGGGGGCTTCAAAGAGTACCACGGAAATGTCCCACAACAATATTCTCTGTCAGTTTGATTCGCTTTTTATTACTTTACTGGAATTCCGTTACATATGTATGTGCACGTCAGTAGCAAGGACACTCAACGACGCATGAAGTTGATAAGTTTCATTATTGGTCTCCTTAACTACAAGGAAAATTAACAAGTTTTTTTGAGGCGCTGTCTCAAAATATCCCTCTAGTGCTGTTCAAGTATAGGACTCCCAAAGCTACGCACTTCCTGGTTAGATTGAAGAGTGAAATACAATTTTCATTTGTAGCAGTAGTTGGACAGAGGGAGAGACAAACATTTAGAAATTGTAATTTTGAAAACTGAAAATGGAGGATCTATTAAGAAAAACGACAGACTAGGGATGTGGAGTGTGAATGAAGATGAAGGGCGAAAAATTGTACCATAAAACATCAAGACAAAGATTAAAGTGGGGGGTGGGTCACTAAGGTTAGAAGGAAATATTAGATATTAACTCCAACAGAGATGAAGTCAGATGAAAGGTCGAATATTCAAATAGGCAGAAGGGGGCAACTCAAAGACGAATCTCGAAGTTGGGGAAATAATACTGATGATGAAATTAACCCCATATTCACTTTTATTATACAGAGAAAGTATATCGAATTTATCCCAGAAGGTATGAGTGTCACATAACTGAGGCCATAGTTCGGTTACTTTACATAATCAAACCCAACCAATCGAGTCCTTGAGTATAACCATTCCTCATGAAAATAAATTCGGGAAGTAACAGCTGTCGACTTAGTTTGCACGTAGAATTTATCTTTACATACGGAAGGATGTCTAATGCGTAAATACGTCGATTTTGATTGTCAGACTGACTTCCAAAAATAGAAAAACAGGAAATGTTAAGTTATACTTTTATTAGAAAGACCTACATACACACACCTTTCCCAATACTGGATTATGTAATCTTCGACGCGTTTATAGTTCCGGGAAAATAGAGTATACATACACATATTCAAGTCAGGCACATTATATTGAGTCGTTCATCAAGACGAAGCTGTGTATGATGATTGTTCTTACTTTTCAAAGGCAGTATACCACAGATGGCGCCACACAAAGCTATTGTGGCCTTTGATCTCGGCTTCTAAGCGAACTAATTTCAGAGAAGTGAAACCGTTATGGAGTTAGTATTCGTAGTACTTAATCGTGGGTAATGTTTCTAATCGGGGGGGTGGGAGCGAACATACGGGGCAACGTCTCTGATTGCTTTCAACCCGGCTAAGGCCAGGACGATCCGTATCCCTGTTCAATCCAAGTTGACATGCAGTCTCCACGTGACACCCCTGGATAGCTACTTTGCCAACCGCCAAGTAGAGAACCAATGCATGCAGCGACATCCTGAGAAAGGTTGGCGCAAGGCTAATAACCTTGCCCGGAAAAACAAAATATTATGGAAAGTTTAACAAGCCTCAGACTTGTTAAATAAGGCCAAGACCGGATCCCGGTTGTGTTGATGATAATGATGATGATGATGAATGTTTCTAATCAGAAAGCGTTTTTTTTTTCTTTTGAATTGAGTGGAGCACTGCAACCAGGTATAGTGCAAACAATAAACAGCATATGCGATTATCTTATTAACTAACTTAAAAACTAAGGTATAAGGAACTTAACACGCGGATAAGAGGTGGTGAAAGAAGCAAGACAAGGGTAGAACGAGAATTCGCCAGTGATAAATGCGGAAGACTATTTATTTATCTCTTCTTTCTGAATGGAAAGAAGAGATAATCTGCCCTGTGAATAGGTTAAAATATACTCACAGCTAGGCCGGTTTGCCGTAAGAGGCGACTAAAGGCCGTAAGTGGGGTGAAATACCACACCATCAAGCTATATGTTCGGTGACATATTCGGGAGAAATCCGTCTCCTACAAAATTACCGACCGATAGAATTACTGTCTATGTTACCTAAGGTAACACTAAGGTAAGACTAAGGGTCATCAATGCCGAGTTAATTAAGTATTTGGAGTCCAACGGACTTCTGATTGATGGTCAATACGGATTCCGTAGCAGGCGGTCCACGGGAGACCTGTTGACAGAGGAGAAAAAAGTATCTCCCAAAAATAACCTATGGTATACACGGTGATGGAAAAGCCGATTTAATTAAGCATTTGGACTGCAACGGCCGTCTGAATGGTCGTCAATACGAATTCCGTGGCAGGCGGTCCACGGGGAACATGTTGGCCCTTATAATTGATATATGGACATCTGCGATTAAGAGGCATGGTGAGTCAAGGGCGGTCGTATTGGATATTGCCAAGGCTTTTGACTGCGTCTGGCACGGGGCATTACCGACGAAACTTCGTTCATACGAACTTTCCCAGCAGCTCTGCGACTGGACGAAGGGCTTCCTTGAAAATCTATCGATCCGGGTTGTTGTGGACGGCGAGTGTTCGGGTCCGTATCCTGTTAATTCCGGGGTGCCTTATGATTCTATTTTGGCTCCAACCTTGTTTTTGCTTCACATAGATGATTTGTTGGAGTCAATGGATAACAAAGTGTTCAGTTTTGGGGATGATAGTACGATTGTTTCCTCTTTTTCGAGTGATTGGCCGATCGGTGCATCAACGTCGCACCAGCTGAGATGTAGACAGATTGACTCTCTGAATCAGGATCTGGATAAGGTAATGCAGTGGGGAAAGGCCAATCTTCTCGACTTCAACGCAACGAAGACACAATATACAACTTTCACTACGAAACGTGGATCATCGGTTCCAGAGCTGATGAGTGGCCAGGCCCTCGAATCTGGGGAAAGCTTGAAATCGCGTCACGGTCTGGGGGAATGTATCGCGGCATAAACACGTGTCGAGCTTCAGCAAAAATGGAGCTATCTTTTTAGGGCCAAGAAATATTTTACTCCGGCGCAACTTCTTCTGCTATATAAATCCCAAATTAGACACGCGCTCGACTACTGCTCTCATGTTTGGAGCTCTGCTCCTAAACATACCCTCGACCTACTTGAGAACATACAGAGACGAACGATCCGCCTCATTGGGGGCTCGGCGCTGACGTCGGAACTTCAGTCGCTATCACATCGAGGGCACGTAGCCCACCTCTGTCTGTTTTACAGATATTATCACGGGTTAGTTTTCTTCGGAGATTCGTGGCATTGTTCTGCGCAATTCGGTTTATATGCGCTCTACAAGACAATCCGACATATTGCACCAGTTTGCGGTTCATCTCCCGATGGCGCAAATATCCCTGCATCAGAACTCGTTCCGTTACAGAGCGGGAAAGATGTGGAACTCCCTCCCCGCGCGAGTGTTCCGGAGGGTTACAATCTGCAACCGTTAAAAAAGAACTGGAACAGTTATTTGGTGGCATCTCGGGGCTCCCACTAAGCGCTATAGGTTCGCTTCTCCCAAGAGAAGTGTAATAAAAACTAAAAGAGCTCACTACAAGCGCTTTATATACTCGTCAACTGACAAACTAGATTAAAATTTAAGTTGTAAATAGAGAATAAAATATTGAGAGAAAGAGGCTTGGGATACGAGTCAGGGTGGGCTGGTGAAGGGGCGGGGGGGGGGGGGGGGGGGGGGGCAGAAGCCGGTATAGGAGGCGAGACAGGGAATGTTGCGGCAGGCCGGATGCTAAAGTGATTACAGCGGGAGCTGGTGGACCTCAGGGAACACATATAAACATCAGAGGCAAGATATTTGAAAAAGTTGAAGAATTTAAATATCTGGGAACGATACTGACTGCCAGTAACGAAATGTCGAAGGGAGTTAAGAAAATACTGCCTTCCGACAACGCTGGTTGGCACCCAGTCAACAAACTGCTGAAATCCAAATTACTATCACGTAATATAAACCTCAGTGTTTATAGCACGATGATCATGCCGATTGTTCTATAGGGTTGCGAAATATGGGCTCTCACAAAACAGGAAGAAAAGAAATTCCACCTATTTGGGAATAAAGTTTTCAGGAGTATCTTTGGCGGTAAATATGACGAAGAGGCCGGTTAATGGAGGAAACTCCACAGCCACGAATTAGAAGAACTACACCGCAAACCTACAGTAGTGAGAGTAATCAGGTCGCGAAGTTTAAGATGGGCCGGACATGTAGCAAGAATGGGGAACGATAGGACCGTGCGTAGAATTCTTGACGGAACGACAAAGAGATCGGTAGGACGGCCGCGATCGAGATGGGAGGACAATGTTAAATTTGACCTGGAGGAGATCGGATTAGATGGTCAATCATGGAAGGAGAGTGCACAGGTCAGGGACCGATGGCGCAACCGAGTCATGAACTTTCGGGTTCTCATAGACCAATAAATAGTAGTAGTAAAATAGTCTAAAAACATAATTGGAGGCGGACTTGGTGAATTCAATACGTGTTCATGCCACAATACCACAGACTGTGACGCTGAGCATATCTAGGCTTTCCTTAGATTCAAGGACCTGGCCACTCATCATCAGTTGTGGAACCAACAATACAAATTCTTCTTGTGAACGTTGTATATTGCGTCTTCGTTGCGTTAGACTCGATAAGATTGGCCCTTCCCCATTGTATGATTCTATCCAGATCTCAATTAGGAGACTCTATCTGGCCACATCTCAATTGGTAAGGATTTACCTCGTTTTTTTTTTTTTTTTTTTTTGACAAAAATTGTCGAAAAATTGAACATTTGATAAAAACCTCGATTTAATTTTTAATTTTATGATTATAATGTTGTAGGTACATTATTCCTCTACACAAGTTTAAAGAAGAAAAGTATTTGTGTTTGCCGTTTCAATAGAAATAAATAGACGAAATATGGCAAATGCAGCACTTTTCGACGTCACACAAAAGACCTCTAAAAGGCATAGCACCGGCATTATTTTTTAGCTCTTGAAATTGGAGTAAAAGAATGCCAAACATTTAAAAAAATAACCAGCAGTTTAATAAACAATGTGAAAAATTCAGAATAACGTAAAATAATGTCAGAAATTCAACATTTTTTATCACCTTTGAAAAATTCATGAAAAAGTGATAATTTTTGGTCGACCAAAGCGTTTGACATATAAATTTGAGTTTAAAATTAAAGGGAAGTTTTAAATTCAAAATTATGTGTCAGCTTGGAGAAGCTACTTTCAATAGTGCTATTTTGAACATACTGTACACTACTCACGAACCAATTGTCCGACAGCTGTCAAATTTATACACGTATCGTTTGAAGGTTAGCACCAACTAAAAATCGTATGGATTTTATTCTAGTAACATAGTAACTATGTGTCAGCCAACCAACTGTTTGTTACGGACCTCGCGTCCATGTTCTCGCCTAAACCCACTAATTCTCGGAAATGTCCCCTCTCTGCCTGTAAAGGGAAGAAAAATCGTCAAGTAGCTAATTTGCATAAACTACTTTATGCAAATTCTACTTGGCAGAAAAAAATGCCGCCGCCGAATAAAAACTAAACGTCAACGGCGGACTCGAAAAATTGATTCATTTGTCGTTAAAATCTTGAACCGCTTCAAGCAGTTGAATAGCATTTCAAAGTCTGTTGTTTATAAATGTGTAGAACCGTACAAACAAATCGTAATTACTGGACCGAGCTCAAATCCCGATATAGAACTAAAAAACCAGAAAAACACTCGAATTGGAAAACAACGTCGTAGATCCAAGTGTTCAATTGCAAGTGCTATTCCACCGGTATATGATCCCGAATATAAACTTAGAATAATTGCATCCCGAGGAGCAGCTTCTGGCGAAGAAGAAAGGTTCGAAGGACTCGCTAAGAGATATTGACAAAGAAACAATCAAACGACAACAAGCTGAACAGGGCAGCACAAAGCTCAACGCCCCCAGCAGCAGAGACCGCAGCAACTACAGCGACTACAGCGAC
Source organism: Microdon myrmicae (assembly GCA_963931805.1). Lineage (NCBI taxonomy): Eukaryota > Metazoa > Arthropoda > Insecta > Diptera > Syrphidae > Microdon > Microdon myrmicae. The sequence goes on from OZ007502.1 coordinate 32,828,611, forward strand.
CGCTCCACGGTCGATCAAGTCGGTCCCCTTTACTTACATTTAAAATACCTTTAAATATATTTAAAAATATTACATATATATTATAATTAAATTGTGGATATATTCATAACAATTTTGGCGTAGCCGGTGACCACCAGCTGAGGTTTGTGTCGGACCCGTCGGGGAAATAAACCCAGTGGTGGGAAGAGCCCGAGGCCCTTACGCACCTACTCGCGAAGAGTGCCCAAGTAGAGGTACTCAATATCGCAAGTTATCTCCAAACCATAGACCGGATTAGGGTGGAATTACATCCAATGAAGGAATTTTCCATCTTTCCGCTGGAAAATGAGGACAACCTTTCAACGGGATAAAATCGGATAAAAAACCTTCGGAGGGGGAACACCTCCAGTATATCTGACATCTATTCCCGGAGGAGGAATCACCAAAAGATCCAAGGTTGACACCATTACACGAGGAACTCCACTTAGGGAAAAGTCTAGGTCCTCAAGAGTGTCAATCCATACTGGAAATATGTGAGCAGTTTAACGACATTTTCCACCTCAAAGGTGACCTCCTGACATATACCAGTGCCATAACGGATGAGATACCGGTGATACAGGATCAAGCACTGATAAATCAACGAATGTACCGCCTGCCTGAGTGCAAGAAAGAGGTGATAAACGAGGTATGGTGGAGAATAATATCATTCAACCAAGCAAAAGTCCGTGGAACTCACCACTCTTGGTAGTTCCTAAGAAAGCGGGCCCCGGTGGAAAAGCCCGATGGAGAGTTGTGGTCGACTTCAGGAAACTGAACGACAAAACCATTGGAGATGCGTACCCTCTCCCTCGAATAGAGGACATTTTATACCAGCTCGGTCACTCACGCTATTTTTCCACGCTCGATTTAGCCAGAGGCTACCACCAAGTCTTAGTAGATCAGAAGGATCGAAATAAGACAGCGTTTAACACAAACTACGGGCATTATGAGTTCAAATGTATGCCGTTTGGTCTGAAGGGAGCACCAGCTACGTTTCAGAGACTCATGAACCATGTCTTAACCGGGTTGCAAGGTATCGAATGCTTTGTTTATCTGGACGACGCTGTCATATATGGGAAAAACCTAGAACACCATACTGACAAACTCCGGAAAGTATTCGAGCGGATGAGATACTGTGGCGTTTCTAGCAGATACACACACGACTAGTGAAGAACAACACTACCAAAAGCACATCCATTAAAGCCGTATACCATAGCAATAATACACCATTTCCACATTAGCCGAATGTATTTGAGTTTAGAAATCGAATTCACATACGCGGCAGTGGCCTGATGGGTTGTTTAGTTGTTTAGTGAGGGCAGAACCCTCGTATATTCAGCTTAGTACAAGCGATAAAACTTAACAATTATCTTAAAACTATATATATAAGAATATAAACTATGGTTAAAAAGAAAAAAGCAGGGGGGGGGGGGTTACTGAGTTTATCCATCAATTATCACTCATTCATTCACTCCGCTTAGTACAGGATGTAAGAGTGTAGACGGGAGCGGGCGTGGTCAGGGGGGGGGAGAGAGGAGATGTAGTTTGAGAGCAGTAGAGGTAAAGTTGAAATCGAAGGAGGTAGGGTAGGAGTTTGCCCGCCGTAGCATTCGCGAAATGGGTTCATTAAACCATACGGTGTGTGGTGGGTGGGCTGATAAAAGAGATGAGGGTTTCGCAGGTTACGGGGGTTAGTGTGAAGTGGAATGATGGAGAGCAGGCTTGGGCAGTTGATTGTGCCTGAAAGGAGACGGTGGATGAAAAGGATATCGGCATGAGTTCTGCGCTCCTCAAGTGTGTTGAAGTTGATCAGATGGAGCCGGATTGTGTATGGGGGGAGAATCCGTGGATGACAACAGGTTGAGCTTTGGTTCTATATTTAGTTGATTGTAACCGTGATAGCGTCGGTTCAAATCACTCGCTCTTCACTATCGTCGCAAACGCCCAAAATACCACAACCTCAAGCTGCAACCGAAGAAATCCGTTCCTACAAAAGGAAGTAGTATATCTGGGATATGTTTGTTCCGAAAAAGGGGCAATGCCAAATTCCGATACGACTGCTAGTGTCAGAGATTTCCCCATTCCCAATACGGTTAAAAACATCCAATCATTTCTAGGCTTGGCGAATTATTACCGAAAATTTGTTCAAAATGTTTCGAAGATAGTACGCCCCTTAACAAACTTATTAAGGCAGGACGTTAAATTCACCTGGTCGCACAAATGCCAACAATCATTTGATAAAATTGGTCTCGCCGCCACTACTAATCTATACCGATTTTACCAAACTCTTTAATCTGACCACGGATGCTAGTAATGAAGCACTGGGTGCCGTACTGTCGCAAGGCGAAATCGGTAAGGACCAGCCGTATTAAAAAACTACAGACCTCAGTGTACCATCCACAATCGAATGGAGTCTTAGAATGAGCCCATCGTCCACTCCTAGATTACCTGCGAAGTATTGTGGATGGAAATCCCCAATCATGGGACCAGTACCTGAGGAAGGCAACATTCGTATACAACACTAATGTACACGAAGGTACTAAACTTACGCCTATGGACTGTCTATTGGGGTTCACCCCGGAGGTACCGACGAGCATTAAGCAACCTCCGGAACCGGTATATACCCATGAAAGTTACCATAAGCTATTGAAGTACAAACTTCAACATACGAAATAGCAAGACGTAACCTGTTATCTTCCAAGAGGAAGTCGAAAGAGTACTACGACCGTAAGACACGTCCATTCAGGCTCCAGGTGGGCAACAAGGTTTTAATACGGAACGCGCAGAAACAAGGAAAACCATATGGAGGGGTCCCTATAAGGTAGTACAGATAAAAGGTCCAGTAAATAGTGTAGTGAAGGTAGGGAGAAGAAACGTGGTGGTACACAACAACTGGCTGAAACCCTACTATGAATAGAGGGGGCCAAAAGCGAACAAACCACGACAAACAAAGGAAAGTAATGCACCATAGCGGGTGTAGGGTTCAACACTACATTCTATACTTTTGTAGCCAAGCTTCATTCCTCTTCTAAGAATGAAGCTACCACTATTTAAGGGGACAAGGTATTGTTACGGACCTCGCGTCCATGTCCTCGCCCAACACCCACTAATTCCCGCAAATTTCCCCTCTCTGCCTGTAAAGGGAAGAAAAATCGTCAAGTAGTTAATTTACATAAACTACTTTATGCAAATTCTACTTGCCAGTAAAAAATTATAAAAAAGGCGTTGGCGCTGAATAAAAAAATATTAATAAACGTCAACGGCAAAAATCAAAATAGATTCATACACCGTAAAACTTCATTTGTGACCAGTTCATTAGTATTCGCCGTAAAACTGAGTGCCAAGATTCTAGAACCGGAGAATAAATTTACTGATCTCAAATTGGAGCCGCCTAGTATCGATAATGATGACGAAGACGAACGCGTTCATCTCCACAACGAAGTAAATTTAAATAAATAAGAAATACATAATCTGCAACAAACTATACATGGAAGTCAAAATACTTTAAAAGGTCTTCAAGACCAATTTGCTGCCCTACAAGAACAAATTAAGAACCTTGAAAAGCAAATAAGTGATCTCAAAAGAATAATCGACAACCAACAGCAAGCTGAACAGGGGAGCATGTGGGGGTTCTCTACACCACATGGAGAACCAACCCACAATTCTAACCAACCTTGACCGCAAACAGCGCGTCACTTTAACCCAACCCCCTATGCAAAATCCGCAATAGCATACATTCCAAAATTCGCAATAAAACACACCCCAAAACTCTAAACAGAATATAATTCAACAGAATACATTCTAAATCATCGCCGCATACATTTTCCCAAAATCGCTTCGGTCAATTCTTTACTTAATTCATATTCCCTCCTTGCGACCAAGCAATCTTAATTTCCCCGAAATTCGTACGTTGTAATAAAACGCATATTCAAACCTACAATGGAACATTAACCATCACCACCAACTATACCGAGCCGCATACATTTCCCCGAAATTACTTCGGTTAATATCTTATCTAAACGATATTCCTTGCTTGCACCCAAGCAATTCCAATATTCCCCGAAAACCACTTCGGTTCATTTCCTCCTTAAATCATCCTTCTCGTCTGCGACCAAGCGACTGCTAATTTTCCACGAAACAATCACAACGATCAAGACCTTTGATCATACTTGGCTGTGCCAATTTCCCGGTATACACAACCAACGAATCCAACGCAGCTTATACGGCGAGGAATCACTGGAACTGAATTCTTATGCAAGCATAGGAACTCTTCTCGAAATTCCTCGTAAGTGGCAGTGAGTTTATTTTAGCTATGACTCCATTGCCACTGCGCGATGAACTTTTCCCTTTCAATAATTACTCAGTCGAGTTTTAACAACCAATCGAGAAGGGTCCGAATTCTACGCTGGAGCAGCGCGGTCGGGTGTCTTAAGCATTTCACGTTTGTCCGTCCCGTTTAAACACCATAGCTTAGCAGAACAGAAATAGAAACCAAGTGTCTTGAGCATTTTACGCTTGCCCGTTGCGTTTAAACATCATCATCATCAACGGCACTACAACCGGGATCCGGTCTTGGCCTTATTTAGCAAGTCTCGAGGCTTGTTAAATTTTCCATAATAATTTATTTTTACGGCAAAGTTATTAGCCTTGCGGTTTAGCTGTTGCTTTTTAAACTGACATGTTATATTCTACTTTAATGTGTTACATCCTACTGAAAAGTATTATACATGGTGTGATAAAACATCATCACTAACAAAATAAAAATAGAAACAGTGACATTTCGGAGCTTGACCATCATTTCCGCGCTAGACGTGTTAGTTCGTCGCGTATGAACGCTAGTTTAACAAAATAGAAACAGAAACAGTGACATTTCGGAGCTCGACCACCATTTCCCCGGTACGTGCGTCTGTTCGTCGTGTTTGGACGGTAGTTTACCAAATAAAAAGGAAGGAAAACACTGTCATAACAAAGGTGTATTACAACTAATAAATGAAACCCAAATGCAATCAATTAAAGAACCCTTTTACTACTTTTAATGGTTTCAGTGTGTTTTATTTGACATTTTGGCGAGCTGTGTTCGGAGTAACATCGGTGGGAATTTACTGAACCCACGCCCGTGCAGGCGTAAGAGTTGAATACCCCACAAACACAAAGCTCAACGAGCCCTGCGACCTGCCACCAGGGACCAGACCAGCTTCAGCGACCGCTCCACGGTCAACCAAGTAAGTTCATTTACTTATCCCTTTTCAATATTTAAATAGATTACTACCAGTATTCAAATTGTTATTAAAATATACACAACAAAATAATTTTCAGAAATAAAAAATGGCAAATTTTTGGGCGACCAAAGCGTTTGACTTATAATTTTGAGTTTAAAATTAAAAGGAAGTTTTAAATTCAAAATTATGTGTCAGCTTGGAGAAGCGACTTTCAATAGTGCTATTTTGCACATACTGTATGCGCAAGGCTAATAATCTTGCCCGGAAAAACAAATTATTATGGAAAATTTAACAAGCCTCGGGACTTGCTAAATAAGGCCAAGACCGGATCCCGGTTCTAGTGCCGATGATGATGATGTATACTTCTCACGAACCAATTGTTGGGCAGCTGTCAAATTTATACACGTATCGTTTGAAGATTAGTACCAACTAAAAATCATATGGATTTTATTCTAGTAACACCATCTATGTGCCAACCAACCAACTGTTCAGCCGACCTGATATATGATTTTTCAAATTTCAACTTGAATATAATAACAAAAATACCAATAAAAATTAAAAGCTCAACCTTGAGTCTAAATAGAATGAGACATCTTTTTATTCCGTACGAAAATTCCTAGGACACGAATCGATACAGTCTGATAGGGATAAAACAATGGAATAGTGAGAATCTGAAAGAAGGGGGAAAAGAAATTTGCATGTCTCTAAATTATTCTCTGCAAGGGCTGTGTTCCTAGAAAATTCATTCGAAAAACTTTGTTTCAAAATGGAAAATTGTTACAAAATCACTTTTGTTGGTCCTAAATAAATACCGCTCTTAAGATTTAAAGTGAGTAACTTATGTATGGATAAATAAAATTGCAAGTCATGGGAAGGTATTTTATGCTACGTCAGTTTCTTCATATCATTGGATGTCGACATCTGTGCGGTAACGTCAAAAACAGCGGTAGCGACCAAGGTAGTTCAGTTCCTTTAGGCGTGCAAAATTCAATAACATCGGCTCACAGCCGAGTCCAATCATCCAATCATCAAAATATGTAAGTCAAATAAGTAATTTACCACAATGTTGCTTATAGAATTTCAAACGTTATTCTCTTCAAAAACGTTTTCCAGGTGACCCATAAAGGATGAAAATACCACGAATAGGTTCTAGTATAACATAAAATCCCCCTTTTTTGGGTTGTGCCACTTTCCCCATCGATTCGAAAAACTCTTGTTTTAAGTCCCTGAATGGAAGACCGTACACTTAAATTCGTCTTATAATCACATTCCTCAATAATAATTTATTGAATGATTCCAGAATATGTATCAAGTTCCTATCATCGCTGTCACTCTGCTAATGCCTCGACTATTAGAAGTGAGCTTGTTACTGTGTGCTCAGTCATAAGCTGTCATTCTCTTTGGCTTGAAACTAAGTAAGAGTCCACTGACCAGATATGGAGCCATTCAAAACAAAAGTCCTCAACTATTAACAAGATTATTCGTGGTAGTTAAAGAATTCAAAAATCCCCGCCGTTTCGTCTCCGTCGCCTTTATATCCGTAAGCGTACAACAACAATATAAATAATTTACTAGAACAAAAGGAGAATTCAACATTTGGCATCCCGGACTGGCTGGAGACTTTCGACAACACCATAAATTTCAACTTTATTGTGTACGTATATATGACTGGAGATTCTGTGTATCTATCTTGTGCTCGCAATCTGTGAAATACCAAGTTGTGGGTTAGGACTCGTTTTTTTATTTTTTTTTTGTACCAACAGCCAACAGTTTCCCCTCAATAGACACAAGTCGTGAATTATTTCGTTCAATCGGTGATTTCTCTGTGAAGATAAAATGGTAATTGCCTTATCGTTCTACAGGAAATCAAAATATATCTATCTGCGCCTTTGTATATCTGAGGGATTATGTCCGGCTAAAGTTTTGGTACTTTTATAACGCTTTATAGCACAAAAGCTTTATGGTTTTATAGACTGTCTAGTTCAAAAATTATTTACGTTTTGTCATTTCCACCCTTGGGGAAGGATCTAGGGAGTCATATGCTGTGAGAGAATGCCGATGGCTTTCGATTTAGCAATTTATTGCCGTAAAAAACTCACTAGATGTTAGAAACGGTAGGAATTGAAAGTTATGGCAAATACTTGGCTTGTTACTCGACTTAATTGGCAGATAGTGTAAATAGGAAACATATAATTTACTTGGGTGTGTGCCATAACGAGCTCGTAGGTTGACAGTTAGTGGTATTGAAATAGGATATCCAGGACCCTCCCTGTATGTCGGCGGATGGGAGAATTCCGACAATTAAAATTAAGTGTGAGAAATGAGAATCGGAAATGGGAGAATTCCGTACATGTGATGTTGTCATGAATTGACGCTTGAGGGTGCTTAAAAGTATTGTCTGGTATGAAGGGCAGTTTATAGACCAATTAAGTCGGTGTCAATGGTGCATCCTGAAAAGTTCAACGTTTAACACCGACACATTGGAGGGAGGGGCAATAAACTGACTGTTTGTACCAATAAAACTGCAGCATGTTGTAGAACTTGGTTTCAGTTTTACCAAATTGCTTTGCTGACTTGTAAGATTAGTTTCGAACTCTGAATTACACCAGAAATTGTCTCAGCTATGTAAATTTGGTGAAGGCGACTGAACTTTATTAGAGTTGAGAGGTTTTAATGAATTTTTTTACTTGCAGTAGTATAAAACCCGAGAATTGTGCCACTTTAATTACCAAATAGTATCTAGAAAGGCAAAAGTTGCACCGTGTCCAGTAAATTTCTTGTACAATGACGAGAATCTGGCTGAAATTTGGTTTGCAATTTCCTCCGACTGTATCCACTTGTATTGTACCTGGACATGAAGAACCGCATGAATGCTATTGAGTAGTGCTGTTTTTGTTTTTAATAACTTTTGAAGTTCGGTTTTGTTTACAACACGCGTGATAAATGACGACGATGGCAATGCAGACTACAAACGAAAGAGTAAAATAATTTTAGGAAACGACGTTCACATGCACATTCGTCTTAAATACATGTATAGGGTTTTCCAATAGGGACTTGACAACTCTTTTTCGGTAGTAAATTTTTATAACTTGCAGAAGTTGTTCGTTTGTGTACTTAACCACGATGAAAATGTTGAGTTTCCTAAATAAATTGACAGCGACAGTTCGATGATTAGTGAAAGGGTGCGTTCAGAAATTTAATTCAAAGTTGTCAAGTCTTTATTGTATAACCCTATTGTATAACCCTAGGGTTTTTCAATAGGGGCTTGACAACTTTTTTTCCCTAGTAAATTTTTATAATTTGCAGACCACGATGAAAATGTTGAGTTTGTTGAATAAATTGAGAGTGACAGTTCGATGATTAGTGAAAGGGTGCGTTCACAAATTAAATTAAAAGTTCATTTCAGTTGGTGATGTGAGATGTGTCGCAGTCCGGTCTATTCTCGAAAGCTGAATTTTCTCAAAATGAGACGTCGGAAAAGAGCTGATGAAAAAATATTTAAACGAGCCTAGTCGGACCCACATTCGCGAAACTCACCATCATACGTGACGGAGCTTAGTGCTTCCGTATCTTGGCATCCCAGGACAAGGAAGCTTTCGAGCTCCCTCTCAATGCTATCGTCCACATATCCCAGCTGATTAACTGCGATTGCGATATTAGATCCTCCCCGCACCCCGAGACATCTTTATATGACGAACTACACAATGTGGTCCCATCCCAGCCCTACCCCATTTTACCGCTGTCACCCCCCCCCCCCCGCCTCCAAAACCAACACCACCCCTTCAACTTCTGTGACGGTCTCTGTCCTCACCCCCGCCGATCCACCATTTTGGCACATCCGGGAGCCGTGCTGAATGACGCGCTCGTATAAATAAACTCGATTATTCTAATCAACCAAATACCACATATCTGTTAAGGGGCGCCCCTAAAACCGCGAACTCCGATTGGATTTCGGAATTCTTTCTGAAAACCAATAGGATTCCCGTAACAGAATATCACTTGCTTCCTGTCCCCAAATACAGGCCTTGTTTCCGCATGGTTATCTCCTCTAGATACGATTTGATTTTCCACGCGAACAAAAACGGTTACCTAACGATCGGCAGGATAACTATATCCAAGCACAACCCCAAAAAATCAACTACACACCTGTCCCCCTTTCCTAAGTCCGTAGAACGTGATAACAGCCGCACTTCCATTCCTAAACCAGCCCACAAAACTACTTCGTTTCCTCTTCCCTACGCGGCACCCCTCAATCCGATCATAACTCGTCCCATAAAGCCCCCCCCCCCCCAAATGCATACCCACCCCCCCTTCGCCAAACGTGCTCACATCTGCACCCCTCTTCCCAAAATAATGACAACTCGAGCCACGAAATCCTATTCCAAGCCAAATTCGAATGCAACTCCTCTCCCTAATTTTACCCGCTTTAGCAAACGTCACTCTAGACCCTCCCCCCATCTGCGCGCAATAAATTCCCTCTTAATCACAACATACCTGCCTGCCCTACACCACAATATGCCCCTATCTCTTGCCCCCCCCCCCCCCCCCGCGACCTCAAACTGGTGCGAAATATACCAACTTTCACAGATCACACACCCTTAATCCCGATTACCTCCTCCCCATTCCAGAAACTTTCCACTCGTCCACCGAACCCAACTCAAGGCCGAATTTCGCACCACCCCATTCCACATCCCCATTTCGCCCATGCCCGACACCCCCTTCCACCCGACCAATTATTGAAACCCTCTTACCTCAAACTGTTAAATCACACAACAATCTATCAATTCATAGTCACTACGCCTTATCTAAACTTAGAAATAAATTGACCTACGAAAATGTCCGCCTCTATCTTTCGTACCTCCATGACAAATCTGATTCAGTCTGCTATGAGGGTAAGACAAAAACCAGCGTCGCAGTTTCCATTCAGCAGGAAGGCCTACCTACCAACTTTCCTAGCCTTCGCAACCTGTTTATGAAATTCCATAAACATTTCAATATGCTCCCCCAAATAGTGTCGAAAGATATCTCGCCCTTTCGTCTATATATTCACAAGAAAATGATCTCTTCCAAAAAGGGCAAGTCTTTTTAACCCCAATCAACCCCCCCCCCCCCACACCTCCCTAAGACTCTCAATACTCTCCTCCTAACCGTCTACTATCAAAATGTCAGAGGTCTCCGCTCTAAGACGCACTCGATTCTACAAAATTCTCATACCCTCTCTTTCGATATAAATGCACTAACCGAAACCAACCCTATCCCCAGTATTCACAGTCAAGACCTATTCCCTTCCACCTTTAACGTTTTTCGTGATGAGGATGGTATATGTGTGGATTCACCTTGCCGTGGTGTGCTGCTTGCCATCCAAAATATGCTCGCCTCATCTCTTATTACCATCTCTTCTTCTCCCAATCTTGACTATGTCGCAATAAAAATTGACCAACGCCCAAAGTTGTTATACATCATATGTTTCTATATACCTCCTTCGCAACCTATCGTGTCATACGAACTGGCAATAGCAGCGATTGATCATCTAACCGAGTTAAGTACTTCCCTTGACGATATCGTTGTTATTGGTGATGTCAACCTCCCCCCCATCACCAATGGACGCTGTCAGACGATCAATCCGTTTACACCTCAAACGCCACTAGTACCAAGGAATGTCTCTTTATAGCCGGTCTCACCGACTCAAGCCTCCATCAAATAAGTAGTGTGCCAAATCATATGAAGAGGCAACTTGACCTTGTGTTTAGAACGGACCCCTATAATTCCTCAGTTGGCCTTAGTCCTCAAGCTCTCTCCACCATCGACAATTGCCACATCCGCTTCTCATATCCCTTTTTGGTGACAGCTTATCCCAAACATCACCTACCCACGCCAAGTTTCTTACAACTTTCGCAAACTTAACTTTCGCCTATTAAATGAGCATCTCAGCAGAATCGAATTTCGCTTTGATCACCTAGAGGTAGAAGAAGCTACTGCCACTCTCTATAAGGAAATCTACAATTCCACAATTCCACTGTGGGGTCGGAGGTGTGGGGTGCCGCCGTACGGCACGGGATTCCCTCCGGCCCTCATCGCTCTGCCACCGTACCTGTTCACAACGAAGAGAATAAAGGGAGGCAAACACCCAGGACACTGCGGGACGGCGAGGAAGCGAAGCCGTGGGAAATAAAACACACTGGTATAGTCATTCATGAATTGTTTAATTGTTCACTAGGTTTTATTAAAAGAAAGGGTTCGATTGCCTGCGTTTGGCGACAATGTTTATTGTTCATGTTGTACGCTATTTTTATACTTAATAAATGATCGCCGGTCCGCCGGACTTTGAGGGACACGACTAAATGATTTTCGTTTAGGGGGCCACGAACCCGACACACCACTAAATGATTTTCGCTTAGAAATCAGGGGCCCGACCCCACTCGACAGGGACACGGTAGACTTGATTGTACACTCGGGAGTTGCACCCCTCGAGTCCACGTTGCGGGGGCTGAGTCTTGAACAGATGTGCGCGCGCCGATGGTGGAATGATGACTGACTGAAAATGGGCAAGAATCCATTCATCGTGTAGTGGTGGTGGAGTCATAGCTGAATAAACTCACTGCCACTTTCTAGGAACTTGAAAGGGGTTGCTATGTGTGCATAGGGAATTTAGTTCCAGCGAATTACCGCCGTACGGGCTGAGCTAGATTCCTCGGTTGCTATGTGTACTGAGAAATCGGTTTTGGGAACACGACCAAGTATGGGCATGAGTTGTCGGTTAGACAAGGGGATGCGGGTCTTGCTCGTTGCGATGATTGTTTCGCGGAAATGCAACGCATCGTGCTGGTGACTTACCAGTAACGAGAATTGGTATTGGGTAGGATGGGCGCCGAAATGATTTTCGGGGAACTAAGTGTTACTTGGCCACAAGCGAGAAAATAGTTTAAGCAGGAAGTGAGCCGGAATGATTTTCGGCGGAAATTAAAGCGGGAAATATAATTTAAATGGGAAATTAACCGAAGTAGTTTTTGGGGAAAATGTATGCGGTTTGATGTAGTTGAGGGAGATGATTAATTTTCCGTTGTAGGTTTGAAAATGCGTTTTATTACAGCTTGGGAAATGGGTTCTGGGTAAGTTTGGGGGATGTATGCGATTGCAGATTTGGGGAGGGATGCTGTTGCATATTGGGAAGTGTGTTCTTTGCATGTTTGCGAATGCGTGCTATTGCAGGTTTGGGTTATGGTGGCGCGCTGTTAGCGGTCGAAGTTAGGTAGGGGTTGTGGGTTGGTTCTTCGTGTGGTATAGAGAACACCCACACCATTTCCCTATATGTTCCTTATTCTCGACATAGGACATCGGTGTCATCACATCCATGGTACAACCGCAAGCTTCGTCCTCTTCGGAACAAGAGGAATAATTTGTGGAACATTTTCCTAAGAACACGCTCTCCCTTGGACTGCTCCAACTTTCTCGGTTCCTTTTATAAATTCACCGAGGTTTACAATTCCCTTTACAACAATTATCTCACAAAAACACAAAACAACCTTATAAATGACACTAAATCTTTTTTCCACTTTATTAACTACAAGCGTAAGTCTGACGCCTATCCTAACTCCCTTCCCTATGACACGATTACTTCAAGCGACCCACAAACTACTGCCAATCTTTTCGCTTCTTTCTTTTTAAAATCCTTCACTGACAACTCGTTCGAGACTAACCGCTCTTACTTCAAGGACCTGCCCGAATTCTCCCTTGGACCCGTCATCTCTCAAATTATCCAGCATCACTCAGTTGAAGAAAAATTAAACTTCTTTAAAGACAAGTTCAGCCCGGACCTGATGGAGTTCCAGCTGTCCTTTTAAAAAAATGTCCCTCTTCTCTTTCTCTCCCGCTATCAAAGATATTCAATCTATCCCTTACGCAAGGTGTCTTCCCAAATATTTGGAAATCTTCTTTTGTCAGCCCCATACATAAGAAGGGGCCTAAAAAGGATATTAGTAACTACCGTCCCATCGGCAAACTGTCACATATTCCAAAACTTTACAACGCATTATGTTTCCACTGCAAATCCATCATCTCACCCAACCAGCACGGTTTCCTTACGGGTAGGTCGACCACCACCGATCTAGTTGAATTCTCATCCCACGCTCTCTGTGCCTTAGAGAACGGCAACGAAGTCGATGTAATAACAACTGAATTCAGCAATGCCTTCGACAATATTTCTCACAATCTAATCCTCTTTAAGCTATCCTCCCTTGGCTTCAAACCCCTACTGATTAAGTGGATTTCTTTATATCTTAACAATCGAGCCTACCGTGCCACATTTAGATCAACCCTCTCCAATCCTTTTCTTCGCACGTCGGGGGTTTCCCAGGACAGTCATCTTGGATCCCTCCTATTCATTCTTACTATTAATGATATAGAGTTTGTGGGGGTTCTCTGCACCACATGGAGAACCAGCCCACAAGCCCAACCAACCTTGACCGCTAACAGCGCGTCACCCTAATCCAACTCCTCATTCAAAACCTGCAATACACACATTCGCAAACATGCAAAATCTGCAAGCGCATTCATCCCGAACTTGCAAGAATTCATCTCTCAATCCGCAATGAAAGGCATTTCCCAAAACTTCCAAAAGAATACAATTCAATAGAATACATTCTAAATCACCCCCGCATTCATTTTCCCGAAATTGCTTCGGTCAATTCTTTACTTAAGTCATATTTCCTCCTTGCGACCAAGCAATCTTAATTTCCCCGGAAATTGATATGCTGTAATAAAACGCATATTCAAACCTACAACGGAACATTAATCATCACCACCAACTACACCGAGCCGCATACATTTCCCCGAAATTGCTTCGGTTAATTCTCTATCTAAATTATATCCCTTGCTAGCACCCATGCAATTCCAATTTCCCCCGAAAACCATTTCCGTTCCTATTCTACCTAAAAGATGTAAAACCACATCAATTCCCTACAATCAAACCGTATGCATTTTCCCCAAAAACCACTTCGGTTCATTTCCCCCTTAAACTATACTTCTCGCTTGCAACCAAGCGACAGCTAATTTTCCACGAAACGATCACAACGATCGAGACCCTTGATCATACTGGGCTATACCTCCAAAACCAATTTCCCGGTATACACAACCAACGAATCCAACTCAGCTTATACGTCGAGGATTCGCTGAAACTGAATTCCCTATGCAAGCATAGCAATCCCTATCAAGTTCCGAGTAAGTGGCAGTGTGTTTATTTAGCTATGACTCCACTGCCACGACGCGATGAACTTTTTCTTGTCCTTAACCGATCAGTGGAGCTTCAACCGCCACCGGGGGCACACACAGTTAGTCGAAATCCAACCGCCACCAGGGCCACACCGCCACACCGCCACACCGCCACCTACGAACATTTTGTTTAGTTTCGAATGTTTCCATTCGATTCACTCAGTCGGTGTTGACGTAGTGCATTTCGGGAGTAGGTCGTCAGAACCTGGCACGCGTTTTTTGATTGCGTTCGGCAATCCTCGCGTATCAAACAGCCTTTTGCAATATAGCGCGGCGCAACTCGGGTGACTGTTAGGAGCATGCGGATTTACCCAACCACTGGATGCCGAAATGTGCAAATTTCACACAAACAATGTTTGGGATAGTTATTGCGCGCACCTAGGACATTTGTGTATATGTACAAGAATATGTGTGTAGAGAATTAATATGGTTAACTGGATATATTTAATTTACAGTGTTCAAATTTCGCGCAAACAATATTTCGGATAGTTATTGGATGTATCTAGGACATTTGTATATGTGTACAAGAATATGTGTGTAGAGAATTAATATTGTTAACTGGATATATTTAATTTACAGCGTACAAATTTCACACCAACAATATTTCGGATAGTTATCGGACGTATCTAGGACATTTATATATGCGTACAAGAATATGTGTGTAGAGAATTAATGTTGTTAACTGAAGATATGAGAAATTGAAGAAATAAAAACTGAGTTCAACGAAGCCCGGGTGTTTCATTTGTGGTGTGTCCTCCTTGCGGATGACGGTTTGGCATCAGGTTTTCAAGTGCTCGCAACGTGCCCGAAGTACGATCTTCTTATGGATGGCCGCCAGTGAATAACTTCAGTGTATGACCCAATCAATCAAACTGTTGGAATAATTGCAAACGATCTAAACCGGACCAGTGATGACCGTTCCCTGGCTTGCTATTACCCGCAGCTATTCAGTGTTCCTCGGATTTCTGTCGGTGGGTGAGAGTGAACCCCGTGCCGTACGTCGGCATCCACGTACACTAAACCCCCACAAGTTCAGTATCAAGTATTCCACCATCTCTCTATACGCGGACAACACTAAATTCTTCAAGACGATCCGCTCTTCTGTCGACTCCTCACTTCTCCAAATGGATCTCGACAGCTTTTCAACTTGGTGCCAAAACAACTGCTTCAAAGTAAATATTGCCAAATGTCACTCAATTGCCTTCTCCTGTAAACGATCCCCCTCCCCTCTACGTTTCTATGTCTTACTCAATCAAAAGATAACACCTGTACAAACGATTCGCGGCCTCGCCATCTTATGTGATAGCGAACTTAGCTTCATCCCTCATATTGATGTCATTATTCTCAAGACCAACTTTAGTGAAATGCTGGCCAAACGAATATTCGAATCCCTATGTTTGCAGTTCGCTCTATATAGCCTTTGTCCACCCCCTTCTTGAATATGCTAGTCAGGTTTGGTAGTGAGGAGACTCGTTCCAAATTCGAAGGGTCGAGAGCGTGCAACGTAGTTTTTTTGGGATTTGTCCTCCGAGGATTGAATTGGGAAGATCCTCTGATTTGACCCCCATACATGAGCCGTCTTCACCCATTAACCTTAACACACTTGAAAAGCGCAGAATTCATGCCGACATCCTCTTCATCCACCGTCTACTCTCGGGTTCAATCAACTGCCCAAGCCTGCTCTCCTCCATCACATTTGCCACTAATCCTCGAAACCCTGCGAAACTCTCGTCTCTTCTATTTGCCCGCCCATTACACGTCCTACGGCTCTAATGAACCCATTTCGTGAATGCAGGGGTGGGCTCTCACCCCTCGTTCTTTGACTTCAATCTCACCTCTCCCGCTCTCAAACGCCGTCTTCTCTCTTACCCTTCCTGATCCCACCCCGATCTCTACCTACGTACTCATACTCACACCCTAGCATCCGGCGTATCCTCGCCCTTGCCTGTCCTACCACTTAGACTGCTATTCTATCCATCTTTGTTTAGTTCCCCATTCCAGTTTTTAAATAACTTTAAAGTTAGTCCCCCACCCCCAACACGCATGCCTTAGTTTTTAGGGTAGTTCGTAAGTCTATTTGTAAGTTTATATGTTTATACGGCATGTACTAAGCGAAATAAACTGAGGGTTCTGCCTTCTATTTTAATCATTTAATCATTCATTCATTCATAGAAAAACATCCCCTCAAAAATGTTCTCATATTTCGTGTTTTTATTGTTTATTTATTTTTAAACAAAATACGTGCGCAAACGGAATTTTGAGGTGCCTTTAAATATCAAAGCACAAAATAGGCATTGGATACGATGGTATATCGATTGTTCTGTGTCTACCGACGTCCTTTATACATGATATTAAGCAAACGGGAGCTTAGTTATTAAATGTCACTAATGAATTCTCCTAAATTTCCCACCAAACCCCAACTCTATTTTAAGCTGAGTCCTCCTCCCCGGGTACAAAAAAAATTGTATGCATTCCAAACCAATTTAATTTGGGATAACGCGCCTACACGATACTTGAAAACATTAATCAACCAACACAGAAGACTAAAGTTCATCCTAATTTCATATCTCGCTAGATGTCTGAACAATGTCCTTTGCACATCTAATTTTTCTGCCACCATGTTCCATGCAGGTTTCGTAATACCGGACGAATTTTCCTCATTAAATTCATACCTCTCTCTAAGAACCGTTTGTCTCATTCCAGAAAATTAATGAGATGCAACAAAAACAATAACAAAAAATTAATTCACAATCCTGCCGCAAAATCCAATTGCAAAACGGGGGCCCTAAACAACATTCATCACGCACGCCGGAGAGCTGCTTAACAAAATGCTCCAAATTTGAATTTCCAGAATACAAGAAAAGTTGTGAATTCCATTTATTTCCTTTCCAAAACAGTCCTGCTCTCAAGTCCTTTAAGAACGAAGGTGGCTCATCCATGCACTGAACAAGGACTCCCTCTGCGGGATGTGTTTCATGAGTATTCAGCTCGAGGATTTGAATTAATCGTACTTTTTTGGGGAGACATTTATAAGCCATTTGTGCGTATGTACGATTAGTAAATCAGATCCTAAGGTCAGTTCTGTGGAGGTTATTTCTATTGTCCCATCCTAGGGGAAATCATCCTTCAAAGAAAAGGAGATACATTTATTTATTTTTCATAACCGCACGCACTATTCAAATAGATTACTTTTGTGTAAAGAAATGGTGAACTTTCTTCGTACCTAAAAACAATTAAACCATCATCCAAAATGGTAGCAGCAAGTTTCCTTAACTCTAGATGATTTCTCATTCCAAAAATTAGTAGCAAGATTTGAAAGGAGTTCATTTATTCAAAGCCCTGCCCTATTAGTCCTTACGTCGGCGAGATACATAATTGAATAATAAACCCCTATCCGCTAAAGAAATTTCAGTGATGTCCTCTTCTTTATTAGCCCCACAGATCCGCTTTATCATTTTTTTCGCAGCTATGAATAAAAGATTCTACTAAAGGATGGCGCTAGCAAGGAAACCAAGCAGGACAATAAAACCATATTGAATATCCTTGCCTCGTATGCCTCCAACCCAAGGAGCCACAAGGCAAATCAACAATTTCTCTTTCCGTCGGTTCTCCCCAACATAACACACTATACAAATGGTGTTACACTCATATTTGCTCGCATGTATTCCTGTATCTTTTTTTTTTGGTGCGGTCATGGCGGCGTTTGTGAAGCCATAGGACAATATAATCCCTAGAGCATAATACTAATTACGTCAGTCATGGGACTCCGAAACTGGATAGAAAAGTAGAAAGCAAATAGACAAAACAGCGGCAACATCAGCAGTAGAAACAACAATGACAACGACAACAACAAGAACAACAAAAACAACAACAAGGACGACCACAACCACACCAGAAACACAAATATGAAAGTATATGAAATATTTAAGAACTTCGTAGGGTTTAACTTTAAACGACTGGCGGTTAGTCATATGTGCCTCCCGGGGTAACAGTTGGTGCCGATGTTGTCAACCATAAACTAGGGCCATCTGGGCACCCACATTGTGAACCGTTTAAAAGGTAATTGCATTCAATGAATTCATAATGCCCTAGTGGACATAGAAAGGATTAATCTAATTGGTGTCCGGCGTTTCCAATTCTAACAATGCGAAATCGATAGAGTAAGGATTGTGTGCTTTTGAGCCGACCAGTTAAGAGTCTTACGAAGGACTTGAATTAATTTATGACGATCAATTTTGCACGCAAACTTCAGCAGATTTGCTTTTATAAAATTAGGTTGAGGAAAACGTATTCGCCGTTTTTCTATTTGCTTCATTTTTAAATGTCATAACTTGGAAACGGTTAGCTGTATCGGGCAACACTTTTTCTTGTTTGACAGATGTCAAATCAGATGATTATTTGTGACAATATGATTGAGTTGTGCTTGTATAATTAAATGGAAGACACCCATCTAACATATATTAACATGACCCATCACATTTTTTAAAAATTGTTTTTTTAACCTATTTCGAGAATGACTGTAAGTGTAGTAGAAAGAGGAACACTTGAAATATAGGATATTAACGGAGCTATCGCTTTAAGCCGAAATGTTGGTACACGTGGCATTTGAGAGCCTAACTATATATATATACTAACAGAGCAATCGACTTGAAAATGTATGTACAAGGTAATGAGACATAGTACTATAGAACCTGACATTAGACCCGATGGTGCTATCAGTAGGTCAGGTCGGAAACTTTTCAACCCGCCCTCATATAGCATTTTGAAACTTTAAACGCGTTTTTCCCGTAACGACGTTTTTCACATTGATCTACACGACATCTCGAAAACTACTTGACGGATCGCCTTCATTTTTCTTTTATTTTAAAGTAGATTTAATTTATGGGATCCTGAACTAGACTCAAGGGGGGGGACAAACGGGGCAAAATTACTGATTCTTTCCAACTTGGCGAAGGCCAGGACGACCCTTGTCCCTGTTCAATCCAAGTTGACATGCAGTCTCCACGTGACACCTCTGGATAGCTACTTTGGCACCCGCCAAGTAGTGAACCAATGCATGCAGCGACATCTTAAGAAAGGTTGCCGCAAGGCTAATAACCATGCTCGTAAAAACGAATTATTATTGTAAATTTATCAAGCCTCGGATGTAGGCCGGATACACGACAACGAGCACGGAAACAAAAATGACTAAGCGATTTGAGAATTTTCTCATGGAACGTCCGCTCACTATACATAGCTCGAGCTGCACAGCAGCTAGCCGAGGCCCTGATCGAATAAAAGGCTGACATAACAGGTTTACTTGGCCCACAGCTAATAACCTTCCCCGAAAAACAAATTATTATGGAAAATTTAACAAGCCTCAGGACTTGCTAAATAAGGACAAGACCGGATCCCTGTTGCAGTGCCGATGATGATGATGATGATGATGATGATGATGATGATAACAGCTTTACAAGAAATAAGATGGACGGGGAGTGGTGTTATTCAAAGAAACGAGTATGACATTTACTATAGCTGTCATGCAAAACACCATGTGCTCGGGGTAGGCTTTCTAGTCAGCCAAAAACTGAAGCCTGCCACTATCGGTTTTAAAGCAATAGACGAAAGATTATGCACTCTTCGCGTCCGAGGCAAGCTAAAGAACATAGGCCTCATAAACGTTCACGGACCTACAGAGGAGTCGCCTGACGACGGAAAGGAAGTATATTACGAGAACGTCGAACGGGCCCTCAATGTCTGCCCAAGATACGATGTGAAGATCGTTCTTGGTGATTTGAATGCCAAAATAAGTCGGGAGCCGGTTTTCAGGCACTACGCAGGTTCCCTTAGTCTGCATGAGAGCACTAATGACAATGTACTACGAGTCATCGAACTGGCAGCATTAAAGGACTTGGTCGTTGCGAGTACCAGATCTCCGTGTATCACGCGGTCACCTGATGGAGCCATTCGCAACCAAATTGACCACGTATTGATAGATCCCCGCCACTCCTAGAGCCTGATGACGGTACGAACGTACCGAGGTGCCAATGTCGACTCAGATCACGATCTTGTTGGTACAGTTTTCCGAGCAGGGATTGCCTTACGGAGATGTATTGCATCCGCGGATCAGATGCGTATCAACATGGCAGCCTTACGCATTGAGAACACCAGCAACACATTTGGTCATGCGTTATGACTCGACCTCGAAGAGCTCAATGAACGGAGAATAAGTCCTGCGGCCGAAATGCCGGACGTAGAACAGAAATGGACACGCCTTAAAAATACTGTCATTAGTACAACCAACTCCATCTTAGGCAGTAGTTGTAGAGATCGGAGCGACTGGTTTGATGATGAGTGCAAACTACTGTCTCATAGGACGCGGGTACGCGAGGAGAAATACAAGGACTCAGAAGATATAAAAAAGGCTTCACAGACAAAAGAAAAGTGTGTGGGAAGAAAAACCTTGTCTGTGAAATAGAGAATAGTATGAAGGCAAAACTAAGTACATGGTGGCAACTTCTGCGAAGAGAAGACCTAACGTTGGTCAAATTATCAGAGTAGTGGAGCACAAATTTTAAGTAGTGCGGTCCTTTAACTACCTTGGGTCAATAATATCAGCCGATAACCATATGGAAGAAGAAATAGGCGAACGACTGATCAGATCCAACAAAGCCTACTATAGTCTATCAAGGTTTTTTAAATCCCGAAATTTATCCAGAACATCCAAGCTCCTACTGTACAAGACCATGGTCTTACCAGTACTCATGTATGGATCCGAGACCTGGCTGCTCAATAAAAGGTACTCTGAACTCTTAGCTGCGTTCAAGAGGGTCTTAAGGAGAATTGTTGGCCCTGTATGTGAGGGAAGACGATTCCGGAGACGGTACAACCATGCGTTGTACACAATCTACCTTGAAGCTAATGTTGTAGGGAAAATCAAGCTCGATAGACCCCGGTGGGCGGGACACCTAGCTCGAATGAGCGAAGAAGAGTCTGCCCGGAAAGTCCTTTGTGGCAGTATGTATGGAAGGAGACAGCATGGCAGACCTTGTCTGCGATGGAGGGATGGTGTAGACCAGGACGCCTAGTCCCTGGGAGAAACAAACCGGATGACATCGGGTCGAAATCGGGACCGATGGAGAGATTTTTTAAATAAGGCCAAGACCGGACCTCAGTTGTAGTGCCAATAATGATGAATCAAGATGTTATGTTTTTCTTTGACAGAACCTCAAAGACCGGAAAAAAAGTGAAAAATTGGTAATAAAAATGTAAATGTTTGCCATTAATTTAATTTTCAACTTAACTTAAAGTTTCTAGTTCGGGATTCAACTACACTCATATACTTTCTAAAAATTCTTTGATTTTTCATTTCTGATAATTTTTATAGGTGCTGGAGTGGTCATAGTGGGACTACTTTGTTTTGAGACGGTCACAAATCCGGACTCGTCAGAAATGTTTGTGACATTATGTTGTAATAAAAAAAATATTTTATTACCCTACAAGTAAATAATTGAGCGAGAAAGTTTGACTCTTTTATTTATTTCCTTCTGTGAGAAAAAAATCGAGAAAATGACATTTTTATGGATGCCAGCCCTTAAAGTCTCAGTTTAGCGATTGTCTTTAAAACATCTGCATTTTGGATGAGAAATCTTATCGTTCACTTCTGGTGGTGTGTTTAATGAAACTCACACCACCATTGTGTGAATTATAAATACGGTGGAAATAATTCTTGGCACCCACTCCAAAGTTTTCGGCAACAACGATGAGACGGGTGAAAGGAGGCAGTCCTTCTGAGACGAAACCAACTCGCACCGCTCGGAAACGTCAGCAAAGGGAATATCACCTACTTTTGTTTATTTATATATAATATTAACAAATTTGGATAAGATGTGCGGCACTGCGGAACCCAAAATCCACCTATCGTTAAAATTCCAAAACGATTACACTCATCCAATACAAAAATCGTACAATGTTTAAGGGTAAAACTTGTGAAAATACGCAATCCTAGAAGGGATATTGAACCAATCTCCAGATACACACATCTAATAACATTTTCTAATGACTCGAGTAAATCCTGTTCAGCCATAAAAGCCATTCATGGGATAAATGACATTCATGGTATAATGATATTGAACCAATCTCCAGGCACACACGTCTAAAAACACTTTCTGATGACTCCAGTAAATCCTGTTAAAAACAAATGCCCTTCGTGGGATAAACGATGCCACCCATGACGAAATAAACCATTATAACAATACTATTAAGTTATAAAACTATATTTTTCATAGGCCACTAATCAACCATTAAGTGAAAACCAAAGGCAACAGCATTTGGTAGATATTATTTAATCACAAAAGGTATCCTAATGATATTCGGTTACCTACACGATTGTTAACCCGTAGTAAAACCGCTTGCCAGCATTAACCCGAAAATCAGTGATATTTAATTGCCTATTGGCACAATTATTGCATATACAGGTATTTCAAAAGGGGGTGGGGAGTTTCTAAAAGATAAACACACGATTAAATAATGAAGGACAACACCACCGAAAATACAAGTCGAAAAAAATTGAAGCACAAGCCGTATACCATAGCATTAACATAGCATTTCCCTATCAGTTGAGTGTACTTGAGATTAACGATCGAACGCGTACACACGGACTAATGGTGTAATGTCTCAATGCTTCACTTCTCAGTCGTCCCATCGTGTGTTCAAATCACCATCTTCATTATCGTTGCTAAATGCTATAATCCCAACGTAATATCAGTACAAAACAACACACACTCCCTTATAGTCAACAGGACATTAGTACTACGTGGCCTGATGCGTTGAGATTTGGTTCAATCTCTTAGTGATTATAACCATCATAGCGTCGGTTAGAATCACAGGTTGTTCACTATCGTTGCAAACGCTATAATTCCGAAGTGTGATATGTGTACAAACACCACAAAATCTCCCATAGGTAAACAGGACTTTACTACTACGGTCCCGACTTCTGCACAGAGCACCGGCTCACTCGCCTGCTCCGACGTTCTCTCGCTCGCTCGCTCCTCCCTCCGTCGTGCGCACACGAAGTTGATCCTAACAGAGAATTGGGAAAAACAGCATATTGTCCCCATTGGAAAACCCAATACTTCAAACACAGTGGTGAGTACAACAAATTCAGAATCTCTGGAATCCCCGGTCATCGTACACCACCGGTCTTCAAATAAATCAACGTCTCAGGTCACAAAACCGTTGGACTTGCAATACAAAAATTCATTTTTAGATTTAAAGAGTGAACCGAGACGAGATCATTTCTAAGATGGTCGACTTTATTATTAATTCAAGAAAGGGAGTCCGAGTCAAGTCGTCAACGAAGACGGTCGGTTTTGCTAATATTATAAAAATATTAAAATATTCGAATGATATCATAAAAAAAGACGGTCTCGTAATGAAAAAACAATTTAAAAAGGTAAACGTCGTCGTTAGTATGGTTCACTCAAGTCGTGCGTGCATAAATTGGTGTGTGGTGAACCGAGTGTCCGTTTAGAAAGATGAACATTTACTAAAATACAATTGTAAATCACATTTGCGGAAGAAACGGAGTATTAAGAACAGTTAACAAGAATCAGCGTCATGGTCCATACAAGTCAGGGAAAATCGATCTTATTTTACAAAATTGTACGCGTCTTCGATGTGATACACGGATAGTAGCCCCGACGTCAGCGCCATGTCCCCGATCAGGCGGATCGCTCGTCTTTATATGCTCTCAGCTAGGTCGAGGGTATGTTTAGGAGCAGAGCTCCACGTATGAGAGCAATATTCGAGCGTGTATCTAATTTGGGACTTATACAGAAGAAGAAGTTGGGTCGGAGTAATATATTTCTTGGCTCTAAAAAGATAACTCAGTTTACCTGAGGCGGATCTGGTGTTTTGATATGTGTTCATGCCACGATACATACCCACAGACTCTGACGCCGAACAATTTCATACTTTCCCCAGATTCGAGGGATTGCCCATTCATCATCAGCTGTGGAACCGATTGTGAATGTTGTATATTGTGTCTTCGTTGCATCGAAGTCACCGAGATTGGCCTTTTTCCACTGCACGACCTTATCCAGATCCCGATTCTGAGAGTCGATCTGGGTGCATCTCAGCTGATGCGACGTTGGAGCACTAATCGGCCGATCACTCGATTTCCTCAAAAGAGGAAACAAGCGTACAGAACTTTTTGTTATTCATTGACTCCAACAAAGCATTTATATGAAGCTAAAATAAGGTTGAAGCCAAAATAGAACCTTGAGGCACCCCGGAATTAACAAGATACAGATCCGAAAACTCACCGTCCACAACAACCCGGATCAGTCAATTTGCAAGGAAGCTCTTCGTCCAGGCGCAAAGCTGCTGAAAAAGCCCACATGAACAAAGCTGACTCAGTGATGTCTCGTGCCAGACTCGGTCAAAAGCCTCGGAGATATCCAATACGACCGCTCTTGCCTCACCATCCTCAATCGCGGATGTCCATATATCGGTTATAAGGATTAAAACGACTCCCGTGGAACGCCTGTCACGGAAACCGTATTGACGATCATTCAGAGATCCCCTACACTCCAAATACTTAATTAACTCGGCATTGATGATTTTTTCCATCACCTTAGATCACACAGACAGTAATGCTATCGGTCGGTAATTTTGGGGGGACACTTTTTCCCCGTCTTTGGGATTGGCTGAACTCGAGCGATTTTCCAGCAGGTAGGAAAGGTCCTCCGTGCATACGATAAGCGGAAGAGTCTGCCAAGAACCGGCGATAGTTCTGGAGCACAGTTCTTAAGGACTATTGCTGGTATTCCGTCCGGGCCGGTTGCCTTCCTACAATCCAGTTCACGTAGAATGCGTTGAATAGTGCGCGGACGAAATCTCACATCCCGCGTGGAAGACCGTGCCGGCGCGATCACAGGTGGCTCCAAAAGGCCGGGGTCGAGGTTTGAATTCGCGGAAAATAAATTCGCGAACACATTAGCTTTGTACTTTGAATTCGTGACTAACGTTCCGCTGTCTGTCACCAACGGAGGGAAGGAGGAGTTTGCGAAGTTGCTGCTGACAGCTTTTGCCATTGACCAGAAGGAGCGCGAACCAGTTGGGCACCGAAGGAGCCTTCTGATCACCCTGTCGTTGTGAGGTTTCTTCGCGGTATCAATCATCTGGTTGCACGCGTTTCTAATTCTAACAAAATTCGTTCTGTTAACATCGGTGGGGTCAGAGTGCCATTAAAAGCTCTATTTTTTGACGCTGTAATCTGCTCGCATTGTTTATCAAACCAAGGTTTATCATATGTGGAGTATACATCTCCATCCCCAGAAGAATAATCTCTGATACCGACTCCGCGCAAGCGTTAAGATCGGAGTCTCCGAAGCACACCTCTGACCATGGAAAGGATGCGAAGTAATCTCGCAAATCGTCCCAGTTAGCAGCCCCATCCCTCCATACATGGCGAAGCTGCTTAAGTCAGTTATTTGCATAAAATACAAGTGGTTGCGTGATCGATACCAAGCGTGATCTGAGTTTCGCAGTGGCGTCGTAGGAACCTCCATGGTATAAATGCTCGGCTCGGGTGCCAAAGAGATCCAGCTTGTTCTTCGCCCAGACCCAAAGCGGGTCTTTTCCAAAGTTTGTGTAGTCGATTGCAGGAGTGCCAACGATGAGACGGAGCACATCTCAGCGATGTCATTTTTTAAAAATAAATTTCAATAAACGTTTATTACGTTAAATAAATGATCAACAAAAAAACATTTGTAGTTTTATTTCTATTCATGTTTCAAATGCGCAAACTTTCGTGGCCCACCCTATATAATACCATAATAATAACGTAGTATAATTCCATAATAACTTTTATTTAATAATTTCTGCCATGTTTACAAATTCACTGAGAGCGTTCACTATTGATGGCTGTCAAACAAGTAGTAAACAACGTAGCTTCTTCAAACTTGAAGCTTAAACTTTCTACGATCTATCTACTATCTACCACAGTCATTATATTTTAATAACTACCCCCATCTATGTGTCAGGCCGATTAATTTTGGAACTGTCCTCGTAAGTACAGAAAAAGGCCAAATGTGTCCTTATTTAACGTCAGACAGATTTGTGTCATACAAATAAGGATTGCGCGGTTGTCTGGAGGCCAACGCTATTTTTAAAACATTAAAGTTAATAATTAAAAAAAAAGATAAATAAATAATTAATTAAATGAATAAATAAGTAAATAAAAAATAGTAATAATAATAAACGGAAAGCTATTATGTTTAAAAATGGATTCACACTAATAGCACGATTTGTTAAGTAAGAAAAATCAAGAAAGCAATTTATTAGCTGGATATGATTTCTCGAGATTTTAATAAAAAATTGTGTTACTTCGGCTCCCATTCTCCCTCAACACAGAATCCATATATTCCCACACTCGTAGACAACACCTCCGTTTGTTTGTTGAAAAGTTCTCCCCAGATGTTCTTCTTCTCTCAGAAACCTGGCTTAAATCAAACTCTCGAGTTTACATTCCTAATTACACATTTGTGTACAACCCGCGAACCACTGGCCCTCATGGTGGTACGGGAATTCTAATACACAAGAAATTCCAATTTACTGAAATTAGGTTCACTAACATAACTAATGTCGAATACACGGCAGTTAAACTCTTCTGCAGAAGTAATAAAGTACTGGCTTTGTCGTCTATATACATTCACCCTTCTCGTGAACCTAACTTCCCTAGTGCAGACATTTCTCAAATAATCCAGCAGTCTCTGCCGACACCTTTTATCATAGGGGGAGACTGGAATGCTCGACATACATCATTTAATGACATCAAGTGCAACAAATACGGCTACCAACTCCTAGATCTCCTCGCACTTCATCCATATGTTTACGCAGACTGTCCATTGCAACCTACTCGAATTTGTAGTACAATCAAATCAACAATCGATTTTTTCTTAAAATCCACAGATATCTATTCATCTAATCCCCCTACAGTGTCCTTTACATTCCCATCCGATCATGGGTTCGTCCACTCCACGGTTCAAATCCCTTCGCTCCGACCACTCTACACAGTGAATCCTATCCCAAATTTTTCCAAAACAAACTGGAAAAAAGTCAATAACGATATTGGTGCCAGTTTTTCAAATTATTCCTTACCGGAATCTTCAAACCTATTCCCTACTGAAATTGACCAGGTAGCTGTAAAAATTGAGCAAATACTGGGAAATGCTCTCTTCAGCCATACCCCTACGACCGTCCCTCATAACCACTTAGGAAAACCATTACCCAACCTCCTCACAAAATTATTGCGCATAAAAAAACAACTCCGACGTAAATTGCATATTAACTACTCACCCTTTATTAAACAACAGATACAGCTTTTGACCACCCTGATATATGGACAACTTAAAAATTTCACCGATCAGACCTACACGTCTACTCTAAACAGTATCAAACCAAACCGTGACCTATTTCAAAATATAAATCGACTAACTGGTCGTAAATTCAAGCCTCGAATAGACTATCTCATCCAACCAACTAACAGTAACATCGCCCAATCGGACACTGATATAGCAAACTGTCTCGCTGAACACTTCTGTAAAATTCATAAACAAAACGATTCCCTCCCAGTCACTAATTTCCACGACACCGTGCATGAATTCATCTCACGCACACTGGAGACATCCTTCCCACCATTCATTACTGAATTCAACGAAACCAATAAAGCGTCACATCCCATGGGAACCGACACATTCCTAAGCTTTACAGAATTATCTGAATTGATTACTTCGCGTAACAATAAAAAATCTACAGGGTTGGATAGAATCCCTAACCTTCTATTTAAAAGACTTCACCCGGAGATCTTACTCCCCATTCTCGTTCTTCTCAACCACATAATAAACGCTTCACATTTCCCAAAATGTTGGAAAACAGCGGTGATAGTCCCTATTAGTAAATCCGGTTCTTCCCACAACCCGGCTAACTTCCGTCCCATATCACAGCTAAATTCGTTTAGTAAGGTTTTGGAATGTAAGATATACAAAAATCTTCTCTCATTTGCTAGAGACAACTCCCTTATCCCGAATTCTCAATTTGGCTTTCGTTCACAACACTCAACTTGTCATGATCTGCTAAAACTGACACATGATGTGACAACGAATCTCCAAAACCAATCCCCAACAATATGCGTCTCTCTCGACATAGCAAAAGCATTCGATTGCGTTTGGATTGCTGGACTGCTATACAAGCTACATTCAATGTTCGGATTAAACACCCACACCTTAAAACTTCTCGCTTCCTACCTTTCTGATAGAAAGTTCACGGTGAAAATAAATTCAACTCTTTCGACACCATACAGTATAACCGCGGGTGTTCCTCAAGGTTCCATTCTCGGACCATTATTATACCTCCTTTATACTTCAGACCACTGTCACCTAATACAGTAATGCTGAACTATGCCGATGACACTTTAATTTATTCAAGCAACAAGTTTGTCAAGGAGGCAAGAAACTGTATTAACAGCTAGCCCCTAATCCAGGGTGTTACGCGTCACCGTGCCCATTGGATGGTTTGCAGCCAGGGGTATACCGGCTGTATTATAACGGCGCCTCTCTGACACCGGGTCGAATCAGAGCAGTAAGCAGACCTTACCATATCAAAGAGGGGCTCTGATATGGTGGACCATTTGAAACCCCAGAGTGATCCAATGAAATGAATGATCAATACACAAAAAACAATCTCACAAAAAACCCGGTAGGCGCAGGCGTGATGAGCCGACACTACCATAAGGGAACAAATCTACAAGAAAACACGGACTCGGCAAAAAGAAGACGTAGGGAAAAACGGAAAAAGCGGGATATACGCGTCGGGACGTGGAATGTTCGAACGTTATATAAACCAGGCGCGATACAGACGGTCGTAGAAAACGCGAAACAATATAAAATGGACATCGTCGCGCTCCAGGAAGTTCGACTCCCACATCAAGTAATCGAAACCAACGGGTTTACACTGGTGTGTGGAGGTACCGATACACATAACCTCGGAACTGGCTTCATCATAAGCAAGAAGATTACGCCCCATGTAAAAGATGTGCAATTCATTAATAACCGAATGTCTGTGCTAAAAATACAGGGCCGATGGTACAATTATGTATTTATAAACGTACACGCCCCAACAGAATCTGCGGACGAAGAAACGAAGGACACGTTCTACGAGATCCTAGAGGATGTATTTCATGGGATCTCATCATTCGATGTTAAAATCCTCCTCGGGGACCTCAATGCGAAAATTGGAAAGGAAGATATCTTCCAACCAACTATAGGTAAAGAAAGCCTACACGAGGTGTCAAATGATAATGGAATTCGAATTATCACGTTCGCAGCGTCAAAAGATCTGTTAGTAAAAAGCACGATGTTCAAGCACAAGGAAATTCATAAAGCCACATGGATATCACCCGACGGCGTAACGCGTAACCAAATTGACCACTTCCTCATAGACAAAAGACACCACTCGAATATCCTTGACGTAAAAGCATATAGAGGAGCAGATTGCGACTCCGATCATCTTCTAGTGATTGGCAAAATCAGGAGTCGCCTCGCAGCAATCCCACATGGGCAGTTCCGGGGGGACAAGCAAAAAGTTCGACACTGATAAACTGAAAGACCTACGCAAAAGGGCTGAATATCAAGACGAGCTAACGAATAGATTTAGCATTCTAGAGAATGTGAGCAGTGAGGAAGAGGAAGCTAATAGTGTGAACACTAAATGGACATCGATCAGAGACACAATCAAACTAACAGCCCAAAAGGTATTAGGATTTAAGAAAACAATTAAGTCCAAACCTTGGTTTGACGATGAGTGCAGGGCGAAGATCGAAGAACGTAAACGCCTCAGAGTGATCCACTTAGAAAGATATGATGAAGTCAACGCAGAAAGATACGCGACAATTCGGAGAGAGACAATAAGGCTCTTCAAACGCAAAAAACGCGAATGGGAGAAGACTAGGATCGAAAAAATCCTAGAAAATTCTAGGGCAAAGAACATCAGGGGTATGTATGTCGGCATAAATTCAATTAGAAATGGCTACCGAGGAAGAGCCAAAATAATTCGAGACGCAAACGGCTGTCTGGTCACAGAAACAAACAATGTCGTGACAAGATGGAAGCAGTACTTTGAAAACCTGCTTAATGTACGCACCCATCAACCACAGATAAATGTACCAAGCGTACATACAGCTGAGCCTCAGATCCCAGAGCCGTCTCTCAACGAAGTTGTAGACGCAATAAATCGATTGAAAATCAACAAGGCTCCCGGAGTCGACTGCATACCGGCAGAGCTTGTGAAGCATGGAGGAGAGGCAACCGCTCGAAAGATCCACCAGCTCATCCAAACAATATGGGATAAGGAAGTCACTCCGGAAGAATGGAAAACCTCAATAGTCATCCCCATTTTCAAAAAAGGCCACAGATCTGACTGTGAAAACTACAGAGGAATATCATTGCTCCCAACCGCATACAAAATATTAACAAATGTCATTCTGGCGAGAATCACACCTTACGCAGAAGAGATACTGGGAGACTACCAATGTGGATTCCGTAGGAACCGGTCAACAAGCGACCAAATGTTCACAATAAGACAACTGCTGGAAAAGAAGTGGGAATACGGAGAGACGGTTCACCAACTGTTCGTTGACTTCAAAAAAGCCTACGACTCAGTCGCAAGGCAGAGACTCTACCATATTCTAGTTGAGCTGGGAGTCCCAAAAAAATATGCCGCGCTCATTCAAATTTGCATGAACGAAAACAAAGGGCGAGTTAGAATAGAAAACCACCTCTCAGAACCATTTGAAATCCGGGACGGACTAAAGCAGGGAGATGGTCTATCACCGTGTCTCTTTAACCTTGTGCTCGAGTATGTCATCAGAAAGGTACAAGACGACAACATGGCCGGATCATCCCTGAACGGGGTCACACAAGTGCTCGCATATGCGGATGACATCGCCGTTCTGGGCGATAATCTAGAGACTGTTAGTAAAAACTGTGAAATCATCATGCAAGCGGCAGAAGAGGTGGGCCTGGAAATAAATGAAGACAAAACAAAATACATGATTACGGCGAGAGCAGGTGGGTCTCAGAGAACACATATAAACGTCAGAGGTAAGATCTTTGAAAAAGTTAAAGAATTTAAATATCTGGGAACGATACTGACGGCCAGTAACGAAATGTCGAAGGAAATTAACAAGAGACTGCATTCCGGCAACGCGAGTTGGCACGCAGTCAGTAAACTGCTGAAATCCAGACTGCTATCACGTAACATAAAGCTCCGTGTCTATAGAACCATAATCATGCCAATTGTTCTATATGGATGCGAAACATGGGCTCTCACAAAACGGGAAGAAAACAAATTCCGTCTATTCGAGAATAAAGTTTTGAGAGGCATCTTTGGAGGTAAATATGACGAGGAGGCAGGACAATGGAGGAGACTCCATAACCACGAATTGGAAGAACTATATCGCAAACCTACGATAGTGAGAGTAATCAAGTCGCGAAGATTAAGATGGGCCGGACACGTGGCGCGAATGGGGAACGATAGGACCGTGCATAGAATTCTTGACGGTAGACCAACGGGAAAGAGACCGGTAGGACGGCCGCGACGGAGATGGGAGGACAATGTTAGGTTTGACCTTGAGGAGATCGGATCGAATGGTCAAGCGTGGAAGGAGAGTGCCCAGGACAGGGAAGGATGGCGAAGCCGAGTCGGTGAGGTCATGAACTTCCGGGTTCCTACAGGCCAATAAATAATAATAATAAATAATAATCTCCAGAATCTCTCACCGTATTTTACTAAGTGGAAAATCCGACTCAACCCAGCCCAAACTCAACTCATAGTGTTTAAAGGCAGAAATGCGAATTGTACTAACAACACCATACGCTGCCATAACAAAATCAGAATCAAGTTAAATAACAATATAATTAAACCCTCCAAAACCTTAGAGTACCTGGGAATAACCTTCACCAACAATCTGTCCTTTTCCGCCCACATCAAAAACTCGATTCTGAAAGCCGCAATTCAACAAGATCTCTGCAGAAAAGTGATGTACAAGCCGAATGGTCTCTCTCCCAAAGTTAAATCCCTTATCTACAAACAGATAATAAGACCCACTCTCACATATGCATGCCCGATATGGTACCATATCACACCCGCCCAAATGGAGGAGCTACGCATTTTCGAAACGAAATGCTTCAGACTTATCACTGGCCTGAACCAGTGCCGGATTAAGCCAATCGGGAGCCCTAGGCCATTCAAATTTTGGGGCCCTCTTCTTTTTTTTAATAATCGTAAAATTAATCGTTATTGGTGCATTTGAATAATTTAAACAACTAATTCATATCATTTTAAGGTTTTCAAATACAATAAAATAAAGGAAATCATTTTTTTTCAGTTGAATTATATATTTTTTGATTAAAAATAATTAACAGTATATTAAATTATAAAATAATCTTTGGACATCTCTTTGGAACTTTTTTTCTACATTTTTGATCAACAAAATCATTGATGATTTCTTCAAAATCAATTTGACGAAGAATGTCCGATTCAATGGACATCAGACTTAGCATGTCTAATCGTTCTTGACGCATAACACTTCTTTGCTCGTTTTTGATGCGTTTCAATTTTGAAAAAGAGCGCTCTGTCGAACAATTCGTGATCATAAGAGTTAAAAAAATGCGAAGAGCAATTTCAACGTTCGGAAAAACTAATTCAAGATGATCTTGAATCAAACTTTCGTAGAGGTCAGAGTGAGTGAACTTAAGTTTCATTGGGAATTTTGATTTAATGAAAGCGTGAAACTGTATGAGTTCAGGGTAAAATTCTTCTAAATCGTCAGAGTAAAAGTCAACTAAATCGGAAATCTTTTTGGAATACACATTTTCGGTCAAATCAAAATAAGCCAAATACGAAAATCTCTCCGAAACCTCTAAGTAAACTTTGCTTCGTCTGTTGATTTCAATCTTGAGCGTATCGATGATTACCAAAAAACCGTTTACACGAAAATAGTCGCGCGGACTTAATGCAACCTCTGGAGCATCGCCATCGTTTGGCTGTCTTGTTCTTCGTCGAACTCGCGATGCAGCATTCGCATAATCTGTCTCAGGTAAAATGGATCTGGCTCTGTTTTCAAACACTTCGAACTTATCTCTCATCTCATCTAACAAATTTTCTACTGACGAGTACATTAACGCACAGGATTTCAGATCAATTTCTACGGACTGCAATGCTTTGCTCGTTGCCCGAAAATTGTTCAAAATATCGCTCCGCAAAACAAGCATGAAAACAAATTCGAAAGTTTGAATTTTATTCGCGATACATTCAGCTTCGTGTCTACAGTCACTTTTTTGTGTCAGCAATTTCATACAATGCTGCTACGATTTCGTTGAAAGATTTTTGAATTGAGATATGAGACGGCTCGAGAGCTTTCAAACGAGTTTGGGATAACGATTTCAGTACCTTTTCGTTTCCGATATGTTCCTTCAAAACGTCCCACCGGTGGGTTGAGCTTGAAAAGAATGTGTACAATAATTGTACAATAGAAAAAAAGTTCACTGCAAACAAGCAGCACTTTACAGCAGTTTCTCCAACTAAGTTAAGCGAATGCGCTGCGCATGGTAAATAAATCGCAAATTCGATGTGATTTAACAAGATCGATTGCATACCTGAGTAAATACCCGACATATTCGGAGCATTATCATAAGATTGACCCCTGCAGTATTTAAAATCTAAGCCGCAAATCGCAAGAAATTCGAAAACCACTTCAGCCATCGCAACACCTCTATGGCTATCAAAGTTTAAAAAAGTCAAAAATCTTTCAACGGGCTTTCCATTCTTAGCAACATATCGGACAACTACACTGAGTTGATCAACGTGAGCGATATCCGGAGTTGAATCGACTGAAAGACCAAAATATCGCGCGGCTAAGACCTCTTATAATGTGATGTCTTACTTTTGAACCCATAATGCTGATCAACTCCTCACAAATTGTTTTTGATAAATACAAGGGATTCCCCTTGCCTCGGTCCGCAAAATTTTCAATGTGACTCTTTAAGAACGGGTCAAACTGTGCAATTACTTCGAGTAAACCTAAGTAATTTCCATTATCTGGAACGCCGAAATGCTCGTTTGTGCCTCTGAAAGGTAATCCTCGTTCAGCCAACGTTATGATGACTGGAATCAATCGTCGCACTGCATCTTTCCAATAATTTTTCTCTTTCCGGTACTCAAGTTGAAGGTTGTCGGAAACATCGACGCAGTTCTGTCGCCTTTGAATGTATGTCAATATACATTCTCTGTGAAGAGATCTGTGGGGGATGCATACAGACCCCACCTAGTGATCCACCACCTCAGCAGAGGAAAACCCTTCCTCGACCTAATAAACGCGGCATAAAACATAGCACCCAGGTAAAACAGAGGGTACCTGGGTAAACTGTAAGAATATCACCCGCCATAACCAGTAACGAGCACCCTCACCAACTCCGTGGCAATTGACAACAAATCTTACAGACCTGACAAAGGATCCTAATAACATGCAAACGAAGTCACACATAGAAGAAACCATAACTCAAAATCCAAACACCAAGTCACAGCAAGAGCGGAACCATAATTTCAAGTTCCCAACAGCAAGTTGTCGTAAACATAAGCAACCGACGCAGGACACCTGCAAGACGCTATGTGGAAAACAACATACAGCTCACCGCCAACCAAATAACCGCCAGCGGTTGTAATGTTCTGTCGCACAAGCGTGCGGCAATCCACATAACCGCCAAGCGATCGTTTGGCAAGATGCGCAATTATGTCCAAAAATGGACATGCGGCATCTTCTAAAATACACATAGCCACCGCTCATGATACGAATTCGTATCCACGGCCTGACCCATACACCAGTGGCAGTCGTAGCCTTCAGAACGAAAGCAGTGTGCTGGAGGAAGAAGTAACGACGAAGCCCAGCACACACTACCATTGAGTTGGGATGACGGCCAGATATAATGTCACATACAGCTATCGCCGTGCGATAAACATCGGCATAGCGGGTTGTTTACCATGCATACTGCACACGGTCCAGGGCAGCGAGGAGCTCGCACCCTTGGCTGTGTGCAACACATGAGGGTTTGAAGATCCTCAAGAAAACCACAGCTACTATGAAAGCGGTGTCAGTGTGTCGGTGTAAGAAAGCAACCCTCAATGAAAGTGCGATCCATCGGATTCATTCAGTAATAGGTTGAGCTTGGCGGAAACGGGGTGATATTAAAACACACGAAATCGGTGGTACTTCGGATGTGGATAATCGTCGATAAATATTCGGTGGCGGTTCAATGGTATAACTAGTGTCGGCGTCCCTGTGTGAATTGACAATTGTACAACTAGTCTAACTAATTCTCATAAACTGAAAACCAGTGTTCAAATACTGAACTACTGAAAATAAGTGTAAATATATTTCTTAATCACACCATTGTAATTAATTTCTAATATTAAGAATAGCAGTATAACTAGTTCTCATAAACAGAAAATAAGTGTTCAAATACTGAACTATTGAAGAAGTGTAAATATATTTCTTAATCACACAATTTTAATTAATTTCTAATATTAAGAATAGCAGTGTAACTAGTTCTCATAAACAGAAAATAAGAGTTCAAATACTGAACTATTGAATAAGAGTAAATATACTCACTAATGAACCAATATTAAAAGTAAACTTAAGTGTTAAGTTATCTGTAAATACTTCAAGTTTAGGGTGTAGTGAAGCATTGAATTATTGAAATAAAGACATTTTTACGTTCGGTAGCTACCAGAAAGAGTGAGTTGCAATTGGTAGAGCGTTGAAATCATTATTCGTCCTTACTTACCTCGGCCTTCGAAGTGAAGCGTAGAAACATTGGTGAAACCGTGCCCGTGAGGCACATAACCGAGCGGGGATTGGAGCGGAGGAATGTTGGTAAAACCGTACCCTTGGGGCACATAACCAAAGAAAAACTTTTCGCGTAAAAATATATAAACCCTGTCATAAATACCACCGACAGATCCATTCTCATGTTGATGTAATTGGGAAACATTTTTCCAATTATTAAATCCATCGCTGGTCAGTTTGTTTTGTTTGTCTTTGGAAACAAACATTTTACATACAAAACAATACACGCAACCAGTCGTGGGAGAATAAATTAGCCATTCGCGCTTGAACCGTTCTTGATTTGGCTTTCTTCCAAAAAACGTTTTTTCTGAGCAATATCTTGCTCTACCTTCTGCATCGTAAAATCTACGAGACGGCTCAAACGGTCCAGAGTGATTTTGGCACATGTTTGGACCACGATTGATCCAAAAATTGGCGTCATCGTCAGTGAAATCACCCCACTTGCCTGGATCGCTAGAACAATTGTCATTGTTCGCTGCAGTTTCAAAAGTACCCAAATCCGCGGCTCTGAGCTCTTCGTATTCGTTCAGACTAACATCACGCTGCGAGTCTGATCCATCATCTTGACCCAAAGATTCAGAGGTTTTGAGATGATCGAGTTGCTCTGTTTCAGATTGAATCTGCAAGTTTGATAAAACAGTTTTGAATTCAAAAGTTTTAAGAATTACATTTGCTCTAAAAACACTTTAATTTATATTTTATAAGAAAGTTATAATTTATAAATATCAACAGTAAATTATATTTCGATTCTTACATCTTCATTACTAGATTCGATCTGTTCACTAGCTGATGAAGAAGCATGTGCACTGGAACTTTGGAAGATGACGTCAATTTTGGTAGTTTCGATAAATCTGTCTCAATTCGTTTTTTCTTTTCATTCGCAATTTTTCTTTTTTGAGACCTGCTCTGATAGGATCGCCGCATTATCTAATCTACAAACATACTTAAATTGTAACATTCTGATAGGAAAAGCAAACATCAAATTCTGCATTTGAAATTAAACAACAAAGTTTAAAATCAAAAAATCGAACTCAAAAATAAATCAAAAAAACAAAACCAAAATGGTAAATTATCGAAATAGCTAAAACTAAATCAGTTTACAAAATCAAAATCGAACAACAAAACAAATTTCGAAAAACTGAACGAAACTTAAAAAAGAAACTTAAAACGAAAACAATATACAAACTCACTTTCATTATTGTTGTTGGATAACAAAAAAAGACAATTTGATTGGTGATGTTTTTTGTGTTGTGTGAAAAGATACAATATAAAACAGAACCTACCTTTTTCAACAAATGCGTAGTTTTCGATATGTTCATTACACACAATACCACAATTTCACATTAATTAACATCTAGATTCGTCACTAATTGAAAAAACGTTCTTTTTTTCTCTAAGAACAACGAACAAATGTAATTTGACAAACGACAAAGCAACAGATAGTTTTGTTTTGTTTAAAACACTGAAATGAATCGATTTTGTTTATATAAACAAGCTCGAGTTTGCAAGCGCTGTTTCGGTTATTTAGCGCGCGATTTGAAACTCAAATCGTAGCTTAAAATAACAATCAAAAGAATAACTCAATTAAGATTTTTAAATATTTTTGTTTGAAAATACATTTGTATAATCAATTACATAAGATAAATGAATTGTCTTAAAAAAAATTTTTGTTTACAAAATTCCAAAAAATATAAAAAAAATTAATTAAAATTAAAAATAAATTAAAAACAATCATGACAAATTTTCTTGGGGGCCCTTGCTCGCCACGGGCCCCATGCCATGGCCTAGTCCGGCCTAATGGGGAATCCAGCACTGGCCTGAACCGACATCCCAACTCCCACAAATATTACAACAGTAGTTTGCTCTACTATGCCGCTAATATTGAACGTATAGATCGACGTTTCCTCGAGCTGTCTATCGAATTTATCGAAAATCTTCCCAATAATCCCAACCCGATAATAAATGCGTTCACATCGACTCCGTCAGATAACCGAACTGCCTACCCGAACTGTCTCCACATCAGAACGTTCTTCACCTCTGGCAGGTTGGTTAATAACTCTAATGAGTTTCATCAATTTAAATATAGTAATATTCAACCCTTCTCCAATATTTTGCATTTCAACGAACAAACGGAAAGTAGTTCCCCAACCCACATCCCTGACTGGCAATATCCTCACTAACCCATAACCTACCTATTGATCACTATGCACACCACACTAACTTATTTCAATAATAATTAGGTAACTAGACTAAGTTAAGATAAGTTAAGTTAAGTTAAGCAAATTAGCATAGGTTAAGTAAATAACTATATCCTGGTTTTCTGACCTTTTCCAGGAAGCTCTACCCACTACAATCTTAATCCATAATCAATATATAACTCCTCTCATATTGTTTGAAAAATGTACTAGTAAGTATATCTAAACAATTATAGCTAAAGTATCATAAGTTATCTGTATTGCTTATAGTAAAAATTATTGATGGTCAATAAATACAGAAATGTAAAAAAAAAAAAAATCGGCTGCCATTCAATAAGTTGGAATATGCGTAATAATTTTGGCTCATGATCGGACGGAACGCGCCTCTTTGGTAAAGAAACTAAACATAAGTACGTTGTAACGACACATGAACCCCATGAATGGGGAAGCAAGA
Organism: Microdon myrmicae; assembly: GCA_963931805.1. NCBI lineage: Eukaryota > Metazoa > Arthropoda > Insecta > Diptera > Syrphidae > Microdon > Microdon myrmicae. The sequence goes on from OZ007502.1 coordinate 32,867,707, forward strand.
ACATGACTAACAAATTGAGTAGTTACGAATATCTATTAAAAACTCCTTACAAGAAACCATCAGTATCTTAAATGACATCGGCAATTAAAAAACAAGTAGAAATGACAAAAAGAGCAAAACCGAATTAGATGTTATCTAATTTCAGCAAATATGTCAGAGACAAGTAAAGAAAAAAGAACCTCCTGAGAATAAACGTACTGGATAAATAGGACGCCGTGCCGTTGAGGTGCACGTGCAAATGTTGATGACATGAAAAATCTTAATTTCATCATAGATGTACTCAAATTCGTCAACACGTTGAAACGTAAGTAGGTCATATACATTCCATCCACAAGCTCGTTTAGGTTAAGAAATAACTTTATATCGCAATCAAGGACAACAGCACAAACAATTCCCTTTTTATCGTAATGAAGCTCTTTCAAAATAATGAAATTTGTAGCCGTGCCTAAAGCTTATCACCTAACAACTTCCTGTCGAAACTAAGCACTTTACATCCGCTTTTATAACTCTGCTAAGCAACCAAATGATTCTCTACATCACACCAACCGTTCCCACTTTGCTTGTAGAACATCCTGCTCACGGGGAAAAAGAAAAATCTCATTTGGTGGGATATCTTGATTTCTGGCTCCTGCCATTACCCTAGAACGTCGAAATTGTCTTCTCCCATGAATCACCTGAGAATCTTGTTGTATCGTCAATATGGCTCAACGGTGACATCCTACCTAATTTGTTATTGTTACCTGAACAATGACAACGACATGTTGGGGAGTGAAGGGGCAAAAACGACGAAAACCAAATTAAAGAAAAAGAAAAGTTGACTCGAAGTTTTCAAAAAAAAATCTCTTCTAATATCGCAAGCGAATGTAAATTTAGTTGATATACTAGAAATCAATTTTAGTCGATTGCCGGTGTGGCGTCAACCACAGAAATTAATTCTATCCGGTTGGGTTAATTTAGCCGTTGAAATCTGGTAAGGTGCTGGGGATAGAATCATGTAATAAATCCATTTATATCCTGACAAAGAATGCCACGAACACATTGAACGTAGATTGTTATTTATTTTATACGTTGCCTTCCCAACAGGATAACCGTCACGAAGGGAACTCAAGCAAGGACGAATTGAATAGACGCAATCATACGTAAGCCCAATTTGTAGGAGGAATTAAGAATAACAGTAGCGTAGAGTACAACGTTAAGGATATAACCTTTTGACGCCAAGTGGACCGCAAAATTAGCACTAAAGATAGGACTCGAAAAGTAAGTATAATACGTACCATAAAACCCTTGGAAGATAACAACCCTGGCAAACGTCTATTTATGCGCAAATTGATATTCTTAATGGGTTAGCCCTTGTGTACATTCATAGCCTTGACGGAGTGAACGTCTTTTTTACGAATACTCATCGCGAAACGGATGTTCTGGTGTTTCGTCCTACCGCATAAATATATTGTGTGTTTGTGCTTGTTCTACCAGGAGGGAAGTTTACAATTATTACGACTACGTTTTGTACTTTCCTATCATGAGATGTTTTCGAAATGGGGTTATAGCTGGATTTGACGTCGTTTCCCACACAGGGGAAAGTGCTGTTAAAGTGGCAGGTTTAAATAATGGACCCTGATTACTCCACAGCTGGGTTTGTTTCACTCGTCAGTTTTTGATAAAGTGAAAACATGATAAGGAGCCAGCTTACAATGAATTCCAATGAGTTGACAAGCTGACTCGTAATTGTGTAAAGTTACAGTGACGGGATGGTAAGAAATAGCTGTGACGCAGTGGTGAAGAATCCAACAATTGCCGGATTTAAAATATTGTGATAAAACGATGATGGGCAAAATATCATGGGATTGAAAGGATGTCGTAACGTAGTTTGAAACGGATAGAGCATCTCTTATAACAGGTCAATTGAAAAGACCCCGGCCTGATACATAGATGGCGGCACTAGAATTAAATCCATATGATTTTTAGTTAGCCATAACCTTCAAAAGACGCGTGTATAAATTTGACAGATGTCGGATCATTAGTTTGTGAATTATAGTATTTTGAGTGAAGCAACTTCTGTTATTGTGAAAAAAATGGATAAAAAAGAATTTCGCGTGTTGATAAAATATTGCTTTTTGAAGGGAAAAAATACAGTTGAAGCAAAAACTTGGCTTGATGACGAGTTTCCAGACACCGCCCCAGGAAAATCAACCATCAAGGATTGGTATGCTAAGTTTCATCATCATCATCGGCACTACAACCTGGAACCGGTCTTGGCCTTATTTAGCAAGTCCTGAGGCTTGTTAAATTTTCCATAATGATCTGTTTTTTCCGGGCAAGGTTATTAGTCTTGCGCCAGATGCTAAGTTTAGACGTGGTGAAATGAGCACCGAAGACGGTGTACGCAGCGGACGCCCAAAAGAGGTTGTTACCGACGAAAACATTAGAAAAATCCACAAAATGATTTTGAATGACCGTAAATTAAAATTGAATGAAATAGCAGGCACTCTAAAGATATCAACTGAACGTGTACATCATCATTCACGAATATTTGGATATGAGAAGGCTCTGTGCAAAGTGGGTGCCGCGCGAGCTCACTTTTGACCAAAAACAACGACGAGTTGATGATTCGGAGCAGCGTTTGGAGATGATCAAGCGTAATAAACCCGAGTTTTTGCGTCGATATGTGACAATGGATGAAACATGGCTCCATCATTTCACTCCGAAGTCCAATCGACACTCATCCGAGTGGACTGCACACTGTTGTATTCCAGAATACTACCCTTATTCGCTTGAACACTAACTCATGTCCTTTCAAACACAACCCTTAAAACTACATCCTCACATATCTTACATTCTCAGTTAATACAATTCATAAATAAACAGACACAATATTCTATATCCAGTCACTTACAGCACATTTCATAAATAAACAGACACAATATTCTATATCCAGTCACTTACAGCACATTTCATAAATATGCCCCTTTTCATAACAAACAGATTTTTCATTTCAAAACATGGCCACTTTGATTTACGTTCAAAGTTTATTTAAAATTCTAAGTCACAGAGACTTCTAGATTGTTTTGTTCAGTTTATACGCCACAGTCAGTTAGAACAAAATGTTCTATATAAACAAGTAAATTTATATGAAAAAAGTAGAAAGAAGAGAGCTCAGCTTGAGATAGCTGAGTACGATAAAATAAAAATAAAACAAAATATTTAAATAAAGAAAAGTTTAATTATTTAATAACCCCTTAATTATAAAAAATTATAATAACCTCCACGCTCTTCCCTCGAAAGAGGAAGCACGGCGTTGGAGCCGTAACAACACGTTGAACCCGCCCCAAAGCGTGGAAAAACGCAACAGTCGGCTGGCAAGGTTATGGCGTCTGTATTTTGGGATGCGCGCGGAATAATTTTCTTTGACTATCTTGAAAAAGGAAGGACCATCAACAGCGACTATTACACAGCGTTATTGGACCGTTTGAAGGACGAAATCGCCGAAAAACGACCACATTTGAAGAAAAAGAAAGTGCTGCTTCACCAAGACAATGCACCGTGTCACAAGTCAGTGAAAACGATGGCAAAAATCCATGAATTGGGCTTCGAATCGCTTCCGCATCCACCGTATTCTCCAGATCTGGCCCCCAGCGACTATTTCCTGTTCTCAGATCTCAAAAGAATGCTCGCTGGGAGGAAATTTTCGTCGAATGAAGAGGTGATCGCCGAAACTGAGGCCTATTTTGAGTAGCTTCACTCAAAATACTATAATTCACAAACTAATGATCCGACATCTGTCAAATTTATACACGCGTCTTTTGAAGGTTAGGGCTAACTAAATCATATGGATTTAATTCTAGTGTCGCCATCTATGTGTCGGGCCGGGGACTTTTGAATTGACCTGTTATATAAACTATTTCTCGATTTGTTGCAGTTGGTGAGGGAATGAATTTGTTGATGAATTCAGTTGGAGTTATATCGGGAATAAATGGTTGTAAACATGTATTGGTTGCTTATTTGGATGCGTGCTGAGAGATGTGACACAATTAACTGTACCAAATTATCTCCTACATGTCGACATTATTCATTTCCATGTTCCGTTTTTCACGTTTACGGTGCTGCATTAACCTTCCTTATTCCCTATCGACTTTTTGCACACGTCTATATCGGCTTTTTGAAAGCTACAATGGTTGTAAATTTACCCACATGATGCATTCAAATTATAAGTCTTCCCGATTTGTGCCAGCTCCATGGATAGGTCATTCACATCGCATAATAGCATTTCCCGTACTCTAGTAATATAATACACATTTATATCAAATACACTCAGATGAAGCGTAATGCTCTTATTCGCTGCAAAAATTCAATACCTGTGGTATTTGCAACCATTGTAATTTATTACAATATTATATATGCGCAAAAGGTTATCGCAAGACTCCTAAATATCATTGTATAGTGTGCAAAGAACTACAGAACTACCAGTAGGGATTAGTAAGTATATGAAGTGCTTCTGTGAGTGGAACAGCATTTTGCGCAATAATGACTCCATTCGTGCTTTTGAAATTACTCATTTGTGTCAACTTCTTCAACCACGGATTAATTTCAGTTATATTGTACTTAGTTCATTGCCTGCCTCATTTTTGGTTTAGGTAAACTAGTGAGTGGAAAACAGTACATTGCGGAAAGGACATTTTCACTTGTATAGTGTGTTTTATTTCGAAGTATATATCTTACAACAACCAACACTTTTTTTTAGGGATAGCCGATTTGACACTCGGTAGTTTACTTTCGGTTAGTTGAATTTCCCGTTTTATAATGAATAGACTCACACCATAATAAATAATAACTAATAGCTAATAAACGTGCCAGTAAAAATAGATTATTATGGAAAATTTAACAGGTCTCGAAACTCCGACCAAGACCGGATCCCGGTTGTAGTGCCGATGATGATGATGATGATGAGACTCACGCCATAGCAACATTTACAAATTGTTTAATTTTACTTTGAAAGTAATGGTTCAGTTTATGAAACTTATCGCACGTCCATTTTATGGTCTTGAATGACGAAACTCATTTTCGCTTAAATGGCGATGTCAACTGTTGAATTTGGAGTGAAAATTATCCATTATCAATTGTTGAAAATCCATTACATTCATGAAAGGTAACCGTTTGGTCATTCTTATCGAGTACTTCAGACCCAACTGATGTAGTAGTAGTAGTAGTTTTATTTCTTCTATGGTTTGTAGATTAAACTTTACAATACAATTGACAAATATTATCAATATATATTATAGTCAATAATATATAAGAGAACTAGAAGGCATTCCGTGTTTTTATACAATTAACGTAACAAAACAGAGTTGAATGCATCTTTACAATGGCAATCAAGTAAAATATCAATTTTTTAAGGTGGGGTGGGTTTTACCGGTTCAGGAATAGTTGTGTAGGGGTTCTCTATGCCACATGGAGAACCTACCCACAATTCAAATCTTATTCCGACCGCTTTCAGCGCGTCATTTCAATCCTTATTCCCCCTACAAGCTATTCCACCTGTAAAACATGTTTTCCAAAAGGACACATAGCTAAACTCATTATTCTATGCAGATAATGCATAATTGAGTTTAGTTACCTTTTTGCCATACGACAACCCCCTTCGCTAACCCCATGAGATTTCCTCCGGAAATTGCAATTCATGTCGGTTAGCAACGACATCGTCTGGCGAAACGACGCGGTTGCATCATCATGCAACCGTTTGGGAAATTATCGTATTATTTAATTGTTTCCCACGGTTATAATTCCCTAGCCGACGTAGCGTCCCTTTTGGCTTCCCCCAGACACTCTATTCTCTGGGGATCAATGATCTCTTTTTGCAGGTGAATTTCACAAACGATTTTCCTCTCCTTCCCATTTTTATCTTCCCGTAGTTCATTGCACTAGGTCAGTGGGTCATCCTCAGAGGCTGCATTGATACACGCACACCAAAGCCAGATCAACCCTGGGTTATTGTGCTTTCCTTTTGATTTCTTCATCGACCGCCGAACGAATACACAAATATTTATTCACCTCGATGAGCGTAGAGAATTGAAGAATGCACATGAGAGCGCGATTACCATTGGCTGATCGTCGTGCGAAATAAAAGTTTCATCCCTAATTCCAATCAGTCGTTTTACAATCACCACTGCGGGCGGTCACGCCGCAAGAGAGTCAGTTTTCATCCACCGAGGTGTTCGTACACACAACAAGAGTCGCGAGTTATTTTACTTTTAACACAGTCGGTGTGAAAAAAGGAATTTCAACCCTCGTAGGGTGCGCATCGTCGAGCGTATCGAGTCAGTCGAGTTTTTGGAGTCCCTGACCGGAATAAAAAACAAAAGGAATATTACCGTTGTGACGAAGTGATGCGTTTCGTTAGGAATTTAAGTGCCTAAAATCTAGAAAAACAAAAATAAATATATGTATATAAAACCACAAAAATCCATATAACTCAAGAGATATCAAATAAATAAATTTTAAATTTCCCAAGCTATAGTCGTTAATGTCCAAAGACAATAAGTAAAATAAAGCCAAAAACAAGTAGTTATGAATTAGTTAAATAAAAAAAACGTTAACAATAAGAAAACAAGCCCAGTGCGTTTTTTTATCCGTTCTTCTCGGGTGAACAATCCTCAGCGGACAGGTGTTGGGGAGTTAGTGAAACAGTGCCCCTGTTTGGCATACAAATTTCAAACCCCCACAGTTGTGTAATACATTCAAGAACCACAAAACTTGCATAAACATTGAACATTAATTCAAAACGAGATAAATTTAGGTACAATTTGTTAAATCGGTTGAAGGCAAATGAAAGGATACAAACTGTGATTAAACCAGAACACCAGAAATATAATAATTTAAAGCGGAATAGTCCAGACTGAATCACATCTTCACTACTTTTAGAAATGCACCAGGTCTTGCTAGAGCCCTGACTGATGTAGGTAACTCATTGAACAATCGAAATGATAATACAGTAAAGAAATCACGATATGCTGTAGTAAGGGATTTGGGAACAGTTAACATAAATAAATAATTACCCCTAAGGTTATATGGGGAGATTCACCGGCATCTCCTTCGAGCCGAATCCGTCTTACTTCAAAGACTTGCCAGAATTCTCCCTTCGCCCACTCATCCCTCAAATTATTCAGCATCACGTAGTTGAGGAGAAATTAAGCTTACTCAAAGACGAGTTCAGCCCTGGACCTGATGGGCTCCCAGCTGTCCTTTTAAAGAAATGTTCCTTTTCTCTTTCTCTCCCGCTATCAAAAATCTTCTATCTATCCCTTACACAAGGTATCTTCTCTAGTATTTGGAAATCCTCCTGTGGCGGTTCCGCCAAACCCCACTGACTACTTACCTAAAGAACCCCCATCTCTCCGACCCAATCTACACAAGTTTTCACTAATGCAATCGCATTAGCACCTGAAATGCTTCACGCATTAAAAAGATCAAATCTCTAATCCTAAAGTCTCTGCAAAAGAAAACTTACCTTTCAATGCATCTCTTCGCATACAAATTCTCTGTAAGAATTTCTTTCTACCATTTCAAGAACCCCAGGCAAATTTCAACTTTCCCACACCTGCACCGCAATCTCCACCCAGCATACCTGAAACATTTCCTTGTACAAGGACATTAATGCTTTCAACACATTACAGGAAATTGCCTAAAAGGATTCTCAGGCATTCTTAATTCAATGCAGCATATTCCCTCTCCTAGAAGAATTCCTTATGGGGGCATTCTGGTCTAGAATTTTGAAAAAATTGATTTTTCTTTTTATATTTTCTTATAGTTAATACTTTTAAGAATATGCTGTCCAAAGAAAATTTTAAAATTCCATTAATTGGCGAAGTTACAGCTGCTTTAGCAATAGTATGTCCTTTAAAGGTACTATACCCTGAAATTTTTAAACGCGTTTTTCTCGAAACCGTCTTTTTTAAAACAATACCCACGATTTTTCAAATTATACTGAACTGATTCACCTCAAAGTTAGTATATGTCGTCTTTATAGGCTTTTCTATTGCATGAACTATCCTCATCCCCAAATTTTAATGTTAACTATTTTTAAAAAATTCGAAAAACTAAAAAAAAAGTGGTACAAAAATAAATTCTTTTATCAAGCACTCGCCATTTTGTAAAAAAAAACTTTTTTTTCAACATTTTTTAGTTCCAACGATAGAGGCATTTCTGTAAATTAACAATCTTTTATTTTTTTATTTTTTCAGATTGCTGTAAAAAAAGGCAACTTTTTGAGATCCCCCACTTCATCAGCTGCTAACTTTTTGAATTTTGAATTTTTTACTTTCAAATTTTTTTACTGTATTCTTGAAATATTAATAAACATCCTATAAAAAAATGAATAGTGAAAATATTGATTGCCTTTTTTTTACAGCACTTCAAAAATTGCGTTAAATTCGTGCGTCTAGACCAGAATACCCCCTTAAAGAACAAACCTCATATCCCTGATAGAAAACATATCGGTTACAGTACCATGTAACCATCATAGTCAGAGACAATGATCATTGAATCGGTTATTCCCAGCCTCACCATGTGTACAACAATGTTTTCCACATACACATTGGCTGGCGACTCTTTTGTCCAACGACAAAGCAACTCCTAGCAGCCTATTGAAAGAGCTGCATACAATTAGCGCAATAGGCGCTAAAACCAAATTCTTTAGCACACATCGCGTGCAAACAAAGAATTCTGTTCTAGCGTAAGCATTCTGGCGATACGATAAACAATTTAAATTGTTTGACATATTCCAAATGCATTTCCCATTTAATGAGTTGCAGCTTATTTATTTAGCCGACCCTCATTACAGGCCGATGCCTTAGGTCGCTTCTCCCTTTGTCCCTTTTTTCTCGTTTCAGGTTTCGTTTATCCTTTGCTAAACGCAACGATAAACACGGTTATGGGTACGATCACACACATACCACCATGATCTGCATTACGAGATCTGGTTCTCTGTTCCCACAAGAGAGACTTTACATTTCTCTGGTGGTAAGTAACTCTTTCCCCTAGTGGAGGGAAATACTTTCTCTCTCAGGGAAAATGCCCCTAAAAATTTCCCTCGTAGCGAATCAGATCTGCACGAGATGATTATCGCTGAGTCCTTTGCCATCGCCGACCGAGTTAGTCGTTGTCCACTCCCGCTCCCGTTCCGCGCCACGGGGACGCGTACACCTTCGTAGTAGCGGATCTGCAAGCCTGAGTCGCGAAAAATGCTGTGCCTTAAAGTGAAAACATCACCAACGTTAAATCGAACAGTTTGTATCCGAAAATGTAGTCAGTTTCAATCGTGTGTGTAGTATCGAACAATCAAATAAGAAAATAAATTCTGGTGCGTCGTATATGTTAAGTGTAAAAAATAAAGTCAAAAAGACAGTCCCGTATATGTTAAGTGCAAAGATGTTTTTGTGTATTGCCACCTCACTTATAATATATTAAAATCTCAAGGATAGACAAAAGAGCTCTTTCTAACAATAAAAAAATAATAAAATGGTATTCAGTGCGTTTTATTCCTGTTTCTAGTGACAATTTCCTGTGGACAGATTCCTCTTAGTGTTCGGCGTAACAATCGACGGAACTATCGACTAGTGATGGGGAGTGAAGTGAAGCGTGTGCCCGTGTCCGGCATAATACTTCTCTCCCCACACTCCTATGTCACCCTCATACATAAAAAGGGATCTAAAAACGATATAAGCAACTACCCTCCCATCGCCAAACTGTCTCATATCCCTAAATTGTTCGAAGGAGTTCTTTACAACGCGTTATTTTTCCGTTGTAAATCCATCATCCCACCCAAACAGCATGGTTTCTTTTCAGATAGGTAGACCACAACGAATCTGGTCGAGTTCTCATCCCATACTCTCCGTGCCTTAGAGAATGGCAACGAAGTCGATGTAATCACCACAGATTTCAGCAAGGCCTTTGACAAAACCTCCCATAATCTCATCGTTTTTAAGCTGTCCACCCTGTGTTTCGAACATCTATAGATTAAGTGGTTATCTTCTTATATGAAAGATCGATCCTACCGTGTCCAATTCACATCCCCCCTTTCCAATCCTTTTCTTCTCAACGTCAGAAGTTCCCCAAGGCAGTCATCTAGGTCCCTTCCTATTTTTCCTTACCGTCACTGACATTGACTCCATTATCAAATATTCATCCATCTCCCCCTATTCGGACGACACCAAACTCTACAAAACGATCATCTCTCCTCTCGACTCCTCACTTCTCCAAACGGACCTCGACAGCTTCTCAACTTGGTGCCGTAATAACTGCCTCGAACTCAACGTTGTCAAATGTCACTTCATCACCTTCTCCCGCAAACGTTTCCATTCCCTCCACGTTCCTACTTCCTGCTAAACCAGCAAATATTATCTGTACCCTCGATACGTGACTTCGGGATCTTATTTGACAGGGAGCTTACCTTCATCCCGTATATTACTGACATTATTCTTAAGGCCAACTCTGCTCTTGAGTTTGTGAAGCGCTGGTCTAAGGAATTCTCTATTTCTTACGTTTCCCGTTCTCTCTACATAGCCTTTGTCCACCCCCTTCTTGAACATGCTAGACAGGTTTGGTTTCCTCATCACTCGTCCCATATTCGCAGGGTCGAAAGCGTGCAGCGTCGTTTTTTGCGTTTTGCCCTCCGAGGATTGAATTGGAAAAATCCTCTGATTCTAACGCCATGCACGAGCCGTATTCACCAATTAACCTTAACACACTTGACGACCGCAGAATTCATGCCGACATCCTCTTCATCCACCCTCTACTCTCAGGTTCAATCAACTGCCCAAGCCTGGTCTCCTCCATCACATTTTCCACTAATCTCCGAAACCTGCGAAACCCTCGTCTCTTCTATTTGCCAGCCCATTACACCTCTTATGGCTCTAATGAACCCATTTCGCGAATGCAGGAGTGGGCAAACTCTTATCCCACCTTGTTCGACTTCCATCTCACCTCTCCCGGTCTCAAACATCGTCTCCTTTCTTACCCAGCCCCGCTCACCGCATACACTCTCACGCTCTCATATCCCCACTATAGCATCCGGCTCATCCTCGCCCTTCCCCATCCTACCACTTATACTATTCTTCTACCCATCTTTGTTTTTCCCCATACCCCAGTTTTTAAGTTACTTTAGTTCTGTCGACAAAGGCAAACTACACAATAGTCGTGTAATGTTTATCTTAGAGCGTCTGCGTAGGAACAGTAAGTTATAATGTAAGATACCTAAGCTGGAATTTAAGTATTTTTGTCTAGTCTATAATTTACAATCTAAGAATATAAACGAAAATAAAATACGTCCCAAAAATGAAATGAAAAAAATTCACTCACGCAAAATGATTCCATCCTTCACCTCTTTCATCACGGAATTCGACGAAGCAAACAAAGCGTCACATCTTCTAGATAATGCGACATTCCTAACAGCAGGCGATATGTCATCATGTATAACGTCACGGAACAACAAAATGTCGACAGGCTTAGACGGAATTCCAAAACTTCTTTACAAAAGACTTCTCCCGTCCAATCTAGTCGCTACTCTGGTTCTCCATCATCATCATCATCGGCAGTACAACCGGGATCCGGTCTTGGCCTTATTTAACAAGACTCGAGGCTTGTTACATTTTCCATAATAATTTATGTTTACGGGCAAAGTTATTAGCCTTGCGCCTTGATTTTCGTTCTTCTCAACCACATAATTAAAGCATCGCATTTCCCAGACAACTGGAAAACCGCGGTTTTAGTCCCTATCAACAAGTATCGTCCGATATCGTTATTAAACATATTAAGCAAGATACTGGGATCTAAAATATATCGGAATCTCAATTTATTTGCTAATGACAACGCTATTATCCCAAATTCGCAGTTTGTCTTTCGCCCATAACACTCCACCTGTCATGCTCTGTTAAAACGAGCGCACGATATCACAACTAATCTTCAAAACCAAAGTCCGATAGTGTATATTTCTCTCGGCATACCTAAAGCATTCAACTGTGTTTGGATCTCAGGACTGCTTTACAAGCTGCACTACATATTTGGATTAAACACCCACACCACACAAATTTCTCGTTTCCTACCTCTCTGGTACGAAATTCATGGTAAAAATGCATTCTTCTCTCTCCATATCGTATAATATAACCGCAGGGGTTCCGCATGTCTCAATTCTCGGACCACTATTATACCTCCTCTATACTTCAGACATACCGCAGCCTCAAACACCCAATGCCGTAATGTTGAATTACGCTGATGTAACCATAGTCTACCCCCACAGCAAGTATGTAAAGGAGGCAAGAAACCGCATTAATAACTTCCTCGCAAATCTATCACCATACTTCAATAAATGGAAAATTCGCACAAAGTCAAATTGCTCATCTGTAAACAAATAATCAGACCCACACTCACATATGCGTATCCACTGTGGTATCATATAACACCCGCTCCAATGAAGAAGTCACGCACTTTCGAAAGGAAATTCTTCAGGCGGGTCACTGGCCTCAACCGACAACCCAACTCTTACAAATATTACAATAACAGTTTGCTATACAATGCCACCGATACTGACCGTCTCGATAGACGCTTCCCATAGCCGGCTATCATATTTATTGAAAATCTGCCAAATAATCTCAACCCCATAATAACTTCACTACTACCAACTCCTCCAGATAACAGGGCCCACTACTTGAATTGTCTCCACAACAGAACTCTCTTCACTGCTGGAAGATTGGTTAATGGCTCCAACAAGGTAGTGTACCATAACACCGAGCTGGCACCCAATCAGTTCAAATACTGTAACATACAACCATTCTCCAACATTCTGCGTTTTAACGAACAACCGACCCGAGGCCACTAACCGACCATATCCCACGCCAACCTACCTCCTAACCATTGATCCCTATATTCCCCAATTCACATTACATATTTAACTTATTGCATTATAATATTAATTAGGTTAAGCTATATTAAGTTAGAGTTAAGTTAAGTACTAGATTAGATTAAATTAAAAAATAAAAATTCTGGTTTTCTAACGTTTTCCAGGAACACGGTCAAAAATGAGTAATGCAAGTGTCGTTTCTAACAGATCCACACACAATATGCAAGCAAAAAGTGAAGAACACCGAAAGGAAATTCGAATAACCAAAGCATCAGAACTGTATACCATAGCGATAACATAAGAATTCCACATCAGTTGAGTGTACTTGAGTTTATAAATCGAATTCGTACACGCGGCAGTGGCCTGATGCGTTGAGCTTTGGTTCTATATTTTAGTGATGCTAACCGTGATAGCGTCGGTTCGAATCACACGCTCTTCACTGTCGTCGCAACGCTATGTATATACATATAAACAATTGTATCACAAGAATTATAAGTTAGCTGTAGTACTTAATGTAAAAATGGATTGTTGGTCAAAAAAACACATATGTTAAAAAAAAAAAATCGGTTGGTGTGCTTTATGAGTCGAAGGAATCATCAGACCATTTTTTAAATTTTTTTTCCAAAATGATGCTGGTGGAAACATTACATTTAACGGGGACCGGCGTAGAGACATGATTACTAATTTTTTGTGTACTTCAATTGCATCAAAAGTATGGTTCCAAGAAGTGACACATGCCGGTTGGAAATGGTCTTCTGCCGCAGATGTGATGTTTTATTCAGTGACCGCAACTCAAGTATGGCGAACTTCGTCGTCCATCAATGACCGCGGCCTCGGATGGACGTGCTCTTTCATTATACTATTGATCAAATAATAATTGCCTGCTGCGCCATAATAAGCAGAATGCCGTTCCTGCTTGCCAGCTGAAAGCGGTCTTCTCTCGCAGCTGTCATTGTTTTATTCAGGGATGTCAACACAAGTACGGCGATATTCCTCTTCCATCACTAACCGCAGCCGCGGATGGACGTGTTTATTCGTTATATTATTGATCAAATAATAATTAGCTACTGTACGTGTTAGGCTTTTGTGTAATTTTATAATTTATTAATAATTTTAAATAAATAATTGTTTAATTATTTTCACCTTTTATTTGTAAGTTGTCAACCAACTTTGCCTTTTTTTCTATAAATTTCATACTTCAGTCGAGTGAAGTCGAGTTCTGGTGCCCAACGAGACAGCACGTGCGCTTCTGCTTCGTGATCCGTACCATCTGGTCAGTTGTGCAATCCGTTTTGGGAAATTTAAATATACACAAGATACCCAATATCACTATCGGTTCGCGCGACAAGTCTTACTGTAGGATCCTAAGCAAACAAGAGGATCTCCACCCACGCATCCGAGTGCAGTGCAAAGTTATTTGTGCGTACCTAAGCAAATAAACGCATCTGTAGACACGCTTCTTAGTGCTGCGAACGTGCGAGGATATACACACGAGTGACGTGCAGTGCGCGCGAAAACCCCCTACTCTTTCCATTCCTTGTGTCTGTTTTCCTCTTTTTTTCACCTCTGTTTACATCCCTCGGGCATCGATGCTCCCGATTGATTTATAATCTTTGGAGAGTTTTTGGTGACTGAGTGGCATACTGTTCGTCATGGAAGGGATGTGACCTGGATTTCGGCACGGAGCTAGTGGGGTACCTAATAAAAGGGTAAAACACCTGTAGTGGTTGCTTTTGCTTATCTATCGCTGTTCTCGACTTGCATCCTATCCCAGGGCGGTATTGGTTTTCTGTGTCGCCATTTCAATGGAACGGGAATTTCACGTCGATCTTTGCAACATCCTTGGCCTAAGGTGTACTTTCTCCTCTGTGTCTGCCCACGTCTGTAAACAGAAACCAGCAATCCTTGCACTTAGCGAGACTCAGGTAATAACTGATACAGATTTTATTGATTTTACTATACCCGATTATAACTTAGTGCCTTTGTTCTTTCCACATCGTGGTCTAGCTACATATATACGAAGTGATATTGCTTATCAGCTTCTGCCACAATATGGGTTCTGCTCCAATCCAGAATTTAATATTTCATCACTAAAACTTCACGTTCGTAGGTATATCATTCATTACTCCTTTCTTTACAGAAACACAAACTTGGATAGAAACGCATCCTTCAACGAAACTGATGCTCTATCTGATTCTATCGATAGGATCTTGACCCTATATCTCCACATTGAAATCATTGTTGCTGGTGATTTCAATGTGATTAACTCTCAGTCGCCTATCCATCTCGGATACACAACACCTGAAGACCAGTCAGTATGTCCAGCTTTTTGCTGTTTTAGATAGTTTAACTCAACTCTTCAATGAGCCAACACGGGTACCAGATATAGAAGGTCTTTCCACCAACACACTGGATCTGTTTCTCACCTCCCGCCCAAACAAATACACAATTGAAGTTTCTTCGCCCTTGGGCACTTCAGACCTAAATTTCCTCTAACCAACAGTAACGTTAATGAGAAAGCTCCCAAAAGAAAAGTATGGTTCTACGAGAAAGCCAACTGGGAAGCTCTGAACGACTTTTTTGGGAGGTTAAATTGGTCATTATTTTTCCTCCATAACGATGTTGACTCTATAGCGGCCACATTGACAGACACGATTCTACTTGGCATGCTTTTATTCCACACAGAGTAAAGAGATAACTCTCAGTGGTTTCGTCACTGCGGACACACAGCACCTGAAGGTCAATATGTCCAGCTTTTCGCTGATTCAAATAGTTTAACTCAACTTGTCAATGAGCCAACACGGGTACCAGACATATATGGTTATTTCGCAAACACACTGGACCTGTTTCTCATCCTCCACCCAAACAAATACACAATTGAAGTCTCTTCGCCCTTAGGCAATTCAGACTACTGTGTCGGGTCAGCTAAATTTGCTCTAACCAACAGCAACGCCAACGAGAAAACTCCCAAAAGAACAGTGTGGTTCTGTCGGAAAATCAGCTGGGAATGTCTTAACGACTTTTTTGGAAAGTTAAATATATTATTTCGATATTTTTCCTCGATAACAGTGTCGACTCTATAGCGGACACGTTGACAGACACGATTCTAGTTTGCATACGAATCTTTATTCCACGCAGGGTAAAGAGTACCAGAACCAAGAGAAATATGTGGTCCGATTTCGGGTGCAGAAGAACCATTAAGGCTAAAGAGTTGAACTTCCCGTTGTATAAATCAAACAATACTGAGGAAAACCGGAAAAGATTTAAGAGAGCTAGACATGAATACAATGCGTATATTCAACGCGCAAAATTCTTCCATGACCAGAGAGTGAGACAAAAAATACTACATTCTCCCACAGGTAGTAGAAACTTCTGGGCATTTGTGAAGAACATCCAAAACTCGGTCTCTTCATCCATTCCTCCGCTAATAGTCGATTGTAGACCGGTCACCAGTGCAATAGAGAAACCAACTCAACGCTACCGGATGCCACCTCAGTTCCACCTCAACTTGAGCAGAAGCAGCACACCATGAGCCAGATTCGTTTCCGAACGCGTACTGTTGCCCGCTCACTCAAGGAGCTAAACGCACACACATCCGCTGGCCCGGATGGCATTCCACCAATCCTCTAGAAAAAATCTTCCTCTTCACTCTCGAAACCACTGCGAAAACTCTTCCATTTGTCTTATTCTACTGACCGTTTCCCAAATAGATGGAAGTCAGCGAACATTCAGCCAATTCCCAAAAAGAGCAACAAATCCTTCGTCTGTTCTTACGAGGGTTGCCTTTTATATTTCGGGATTAGAGAACAAAAACAAATATTGATCATCGAAAATCACTTTGCTGTTTTTCAAAATATTCCCCATGAAGATCTATACACTTTTGCATGCGTTTGAACCAATTGTCGAAACACTTTTTCCACTCTGATTGAGGTATCTCCAACACATGCATTCTGAATGCAGCAACCGCTTCTTCAGGTGTCGAAAAACGTTGACCTCTCAGTTTGTTTTTTACGTACGGGAATAAAAAGAAGTCATTCGGTGCTAAGTCAGGACTATACGGCGGATGACCCATCTAATCGATGTTTTGGGTGCTCAAAAATGCAGTTGTCGCAGCCGATGTGTGAGAGCTCCCATTGTCGTGGTGGAGAGTGATCCGTCTTCGGCGGTTGGTTTTCCTGATTTCTTGGAAGACAACTGGCAAACAAATGGTTGTGTACCACACAGAATTGACTGTTCTGCGTTGTTCTAGTGGTACGGTTGCGACATGTCCAGTTTTTCCGAAAAAACAGGCGACCATTTGCTTGGAAGTGCTTCGTGCGCGAACAACTTTAGTTGGATTTGGCTCATCTTGAAACACCCAGACAGTCGACTGCTGTTTACTTTCGGGCTCATACGCGTAAATCCACGATTCATCACCTGTCACGATGTCATAGACGTGTTTCGAAGCACCGCGGCCGTATTTTTTGAGCATTTCTTTCGACCAATTGACACGACCCTTTTTTTGGGCGATTGACAAATTGTGTGGGATCCAACGCCAACAAATTTTTTTGACAGTCAAATGTTTATGCAATATTGAATGTATGCTGGTCCCACTAACGCCTAAGGTTGTCTCAATCTCACGATAGGTCACATGACGATATTCCAATATCAGTTCGCGCACAGCATCAATGGTTTTCGGAACAACAACTGATTTTGGACGACCTTCACGAAATTCATCTTGGAGTGAACTACGACCACGATTGAATTCACCATACCATCGATAAACACTGGTCCTTGATGGAGCTTCATCGCCAAAAATTGAATTAAGTTCATCCATGCACTGTTGCTGAGTTAATCCACGCCGAAAGTTGTAAAAAATAATCGCACGAAAATGTTGACGATTTAATTCCATTTTTGGGCCGAGATGAATCTTTTAAGTTACTGTAAACAACACAAATAGCGCTCGTATGTCAAAACGTTTCGAGTGCGTATAACCTCAAAAATGTCCAACTTTACGACAGAGCTGTCAATTGCCGGATTGCAACACTAGGGTTGCCAAATGCCGAAACATAAGAGGCAACCCTCGTATCAACTTATAGCACTGACCTCTATTCTCCCGAAGTTAATGGAATCACTGATTAACCGTCAAGTTTCGAAATATCTGGAATCAAATAACCCCCTCAATGACCGCCAGTATGGCTTTCTTAGCAACAGGTCGACAGGAGATTTGATGACATACCTTACCGAAAAGTGGAGCCATTCCATCCACTACTTCGGTGAAAGCAAAGTTGTTACACTGGATATTTCGAAAGCGTTCGACAGAGTTTGTCATCCAACCCTTTTCTCAAAATGGCATTCATATGGAGTGGACAATTCCCTGATTCAATGGATAAGAGACTATCTTTCTGGCCGTTCAATCCAAGTGGTTCTTGATGGTGTCAAATCTCAAATGTGCTCTGACATTTAAGGGTACTTTAAAATCCCCTTTTGTGCGCGGGTTAGTGTAAAAAAAAAAAAAAACTTGGTGATTTGATATTCCATACCACATTATTAAAACCTGTTCCCTCCAGGAACTATCTACCTTTTCTATCCCCTTTTCATTTTTTGCTCCTAATATCATAAAGGTAAGAATAATCCTTTTATCACTTACATATGATTGCAAACAAGAATTATTATTATATGCATTACATTAAAAAAAAAATCAGACAGTTTTTACTCAAACCAAAAATAAATATTTTTCAGTCTGTTGACCTATAACCTTTACCATCAACCCTTGACACGACATTTTTACCGTTAATAAACTTAAAAGGATGATAATTTAAACACGTGCTTGTGTTGAGGAGACATATTTCCGTGGTTCACGTCAGCCAGAAGCAAAATCGATGGACTGTCTATGACTAACAATGTACGTCACAATGACGCACGTTATCCGTCAAACAGAATGGTTGTGTTTACAATAATATAGAAGTAGACACATAGCTGCCAGGAGTTCTTGCAGAAAATCCCTACCCGGTATGATATCCTATTCCATTATAGGTTCAAATTTCTATTATCTTTTCTAGTGCCTGCATCGAGTTAATATTAAGATGACGTCCACTAGATAGGATTTGGTAAGAGTAGCAAGATATCCATACGCTGCTGCAATGGAAATCGTGTCACGTTGTTCTTCTTCTGTTCACTTATGTCCAGAATATGGAATTCACCTTTTTGTGCAGTATCTTCTCATTCCGTTGACATGTACACGTGTCCAATTTAATTATCGCATACGTCATTAAATTTTTTGCGTAACCAAATGATGGCATTCAAAGGATCTAATACATCATGTGGTAGTAATTAATCAGTCGCCTAATCTACGATTTTACTCGTTACATTGGCGGGTTGACACATCGCCATACTTTCGTTGTCATGTCTACCCTCATTCATCACCAGAATACCGCTAAGACCCATCTCCCGCACATGAAATCAAGCTTTATGTTATAAGATAAATCATGTTGATGCAAATTAGGATGACATCCACAGTCAGCTCATGAATCGTTCCAAATGTCATATAATACGCCCTTCGCTGTCCCCCAAAAGTGCGCTACACAAAAAAAATAAGAACAGTGTCAGTCTATGTGGAAAAAAAAAGATTCAACAAAACCCGATAAAACCACAAACTTGAAGGCGACGACTTTGTTATTAAATTCAACGTACGAAATATTTAAATTTACATTCAATGAGCGGAATACGCTCTCGATAAAATTCATTGCCACTGACGGTGTCACCATCCATCATGGCGGCCAACGTGAAATTCCTGAAAAACCGCCCAGATTCATGACCTTAAAAATAATTTTAATTCCCTGTTTGTGAGTAAATAACGATCTTGACAAATTGTCTCCGTTTCGTTATTATTTATCGATTTGAAATGCCAGCGAAAGGACTCGCACCGATCCCCCATTGAAATATAATACCACGAACGGTCGTTCTGGCAGGGGCCTTTGATTTTTATGTGCCCGCAGTAAATTCAATGGAAACTCGTTGTTCATGTGTCGTGAACAGACGTTATATAGTGAACGTGTATTCGAATACTCTGCCTTTCTCTCGTGGGATGTAAAGGAAATCAATTTAGGGGAAAAAGTGATTTGTTGCCAACCGGAAAAAGGACACAATGAGGCTCAACAGAATGAAATCCTTCTTCTCAACGGCTTCAAATCAATTCGAATGTTTTAATAAAGTGACTTGAAACCGTAGCTCAGAATAAACTCCCACGTTGCCAATTATTATTGTAAAACAGCTAAATCGCGTTTGTAAGAAGGGGACGAGCTGACCGGAAACTGCACAGAAGCACTTGGAAAATGTCCGTTTGTACTGTGTGCAGAAGAGCACTTATTCGCAGTCGCTTGTAATAGCTAACTGCGATACTTTTTGGATCCCTGCAGAGTAGGAAGAATTATTTGATCTCCGCACAACCTTGGATGGTGTAGAGGTGTATACATGCTGGGGGTAGAGTATACACACAAGTCACATACCTTCCATTCCGGGAGGATACATTACAGGAAATCTCACAGAAGCGTGTAAATAAAGAATTAATGCCACCTGTTATAACACAAAACAGAGTACACATCTCCTTCTGGTATTATTTCGGTACGCACCATTTGACGTAAGTCGGAGACCTTTTATAACCTACGGATTCATAACTGTGAATAGAGAGCTTAAGTTGCTAAGCAGCATTCAAAAGTTTAGTGTTTATATGTTAAGGTTTCACATTTGTATACGAGCATTTGCTTATCCAATATAAGAAGCAACATCTTTCTTTTTAAATTAATTTATAGGTCCTCAGTTGCAACAATAGTAATATAGTAATATAAGGAGGGCTAAAATACCCCGAGAGACATAAATTGCCGCTTAGCAATGTTTTTGAAATATGTATGATAACCGTTTCCGACGTCTGACATTTTATTGTACGGGCACCCGTACTCATATTTGGATGTGTCTACAGACTCGTAGTCACAACAACAAAAGCAACAATGGTGTAATATTAAACAAAAGAAAATGATTTTTATTTTATGGTAAGAACGAAAATCGCCGCGCGAAATTGCCTTTATATTAAAACAACTTCGCTCAAGCGCCCAAAGTATCGTAAAGAAGATTGATGGTGAAAGTGAAGTGCGACATAAAAGTCGTTCCTATTAAAGAAGAACCGTGAATTCACGAGGAATTGTGTACAAGAAACAAGTACGACCGACACAAAACATACTGGAAGGTAAGTTTTATGTAGAACTTAACTCCGACGAAGCGAATTCTTCCTGTTTTAAGCCACAAGGTGGATATTGTACAACGGGAGTGATTGGTTAGAAATTAGAAAAGATCTCAAGTCGGCGTTTTTCAAGTGTAATGCGACTGCAAAGGCTTTAGGAGCGAGGTAGGAAAGGTACAATTTATTGCGAGATCCATGCGAGACTGTTCGTGATTTCGTCTCTAAACTCAATTAAAAGGTCGGCTGAAAAGTTCATAGGCTGACACATAGATGGTGTTACTAGATGTAAACCCATACGATTTATTTAGTACTAACCCTCAAACGATCATCATCATCATCATCCTGGGCACTACAACCGGGAACAGGTCTTGGCCTTATTTACCAAGTTC
Source organism: Microdon myrmicae (assembly GCA_963931805.1). Lineage (NCBI taxonomy): Eukaryota > Metazoa > Arthropoda > Insecta > Diptera > Syrphidae > Microdon > Microdon myrmicae. The sequence continues at coordinate 32,889,197 of OZ007502.1, forward strand.
TGAGGCTTGTTAAATTTTCGATAATGATTTGTTTTTTTCGGGCAAGGTCATTAGTCTTGCGCCAGACCTTCAAATGATACGTGTATAAATTTGACAGATGTCGGACAATTGGTTCATGAGATATACGAAGGTGGGAAGAAAAGTTTCCGGCCTCAACGTGAAGATAGCAGCACTCATCAATAAAAGCTATTGAATATAGTTATGCATCTGACAGTTACTCACCAAAATTTCAGCCATTTTGGATGCGTAGTTTTTATTTGAAAGCCGTTTGAGTGAGTCGATGTGAGTGTTTTTGTGAAAATGGACAAAATTGAGTATTGAGTTGTCATTAAATATTTGTTTTAGGCAATACGCCTACGCATTGGCAGTAAAGGACAATACGCCTACGCATGTATGGGGACTCTGCACCATCATTTACCATAGTGAAATTTTGGGCAGCTGAATTTAAACGTGTCCGCGCGAGCTTGGGAGGCGGCGAACGTTCGGGATGCCCAAAAACTGCAACAACTGACGATAACATCGCTAAAATTCACTAAACGGTGCTAGACGACCGCCGAATTAAACGAATTAAAGTGAGAGAGATAGCAGAGGCTATGAAAATGTCCAAAGAACGTGTTTGTCACATATTAAATCAAGGTTTAGGCATGAGAAAGCTGTCCGCGCGTTGGGTGCTGCGTTTTTTCACGTTAGACCAAAAACGTGTTCGAATGGGCATTTGCAAGGCTCTGTTGGCGCAGTTTAGGCGCAATAAATCCGAGTTTTGATGCCGATTAATTACTGTCGATGAAACTTGGATACACCATTATACGCCCGAAACAAAAATACAGTCAAAACAGTGGACTGCAAGGGGGGAGTCGGCTCCAAAAAACCAAAAGCTTTTTTCGTTTTTTCGGCTGGGAACGTGATGGCGACTGTTTTTTGCGATAGTCATGCAGTTATCTTAATCGATCGTCTTCAAAAAGGAAAAACCATTTTGTCGGATGTTCTTCTAAGTGTTCAATTTACTCGCGTCGCGGTCACCAATTTAGCGGATGTTTTTGTCCTTTAGGTTGACGGTTTTTGGCTGCGGTGTTCCGCCTAACACTGCTAACACAAAGAACACTACGGAGCGAAACAGCACTATGAAACACGGAAAAATTGTTTTTCTATTTTTAACTTTTATTGTTCTCGTTTTGTTTTTTTACACTTAAACGTCTAGTACACAATTTATATTTTGTTTTAAGAAACCTAACTCCACAGTATCTTACTAGTCTGCGTCAACTTTTTTTTAGCGATCGTTACTTTTGAAGTTCACGGGAGAACATCCGTTAAGGAGTTAACGCTTAAACACCAATAGTTTATGATTGTTGCAATTGCAGTTAAGAAAAACGAAAGAAACACATGTTACTGAGTTCATGTTTTAACACACGTACGACGCGGCCCTCTCGATTAACTTTCCTATACCTCTTCTCAGAGTTGTTGTATTCCAGAATACTACCCTTATTCGCTTTAACACTAACTCATGTCCTTTCAAACACAACCCTTAAAACTACATCCTCACATATCTTACATTCTCAGTTAATACAGTTCATAAATAAACAGACACAATATTCTATATCCAGTCACTTACAGCACATTTCATAAATATGCCGCTTTTCATAACAAGCACATTTTTCATTTCAAAACATGGCCACTTTGATTTTCGTTCAAAGTTTATTCAAAATTCTAAGTCACAGAGACTTCTAGATTGTTTTGTTCAGTTTATACGCCACAGTCAGTTAGAACAAAATGTTCTATATAAACAAGTAAATTTATATGAAAAAAGGAGAAAGAAGAGAGCTCAGCTTGAGATAGCTGAGTTCGATAAAATAAAAATAAATAAAACAAATATTTAAATAAAAGAGATATTTTATTATTATTAATAACATATTAATAAAGAACACTTAAATTCTTTAATAAATATAATAACCTCCACGCTCTTCCCTCGAAAGAGGAAGCATGGCGTTGGAGCCGTAACAGAGTAGACTTCCTCGATTAGGGATCCTCTCCGTTCGACTCTCTTTTTTCCACTAAATTCCAATTCCCCATTGGCAAGGGAAATCTTCTCAGCGCATCTCTGCACAGAACTTCCCATCATATCTGCTAACAGATTTTTCCATAGTATCTGTTAACAGCATAATGTTCTCATTGCATCTCAAAAGGAGAATTTCCCATAGTATCTGAAAAGGAGAAATCTTTCCTCATAATCATCAACACCATTACCTGTTGGTTATCGGAATCTTGTTCCTTTTGTTTTAAGATCGGATGCCGCCGCTTATTCTCCGATCTTTTCATGGGATTTGTTTAGGTTACCCATCTGACTTAAGCTAACAATGTTCTTGTGCGTTTCAGATGGGTAATAAAAGGAACCGTGGGATTGGTATTGTAGCGTTTCTAACAGATACACACACAATACACAAGAAAATAGTGAAGAACACCGAACGAAAATCGAATAAGAAAATGCGTCAGAGCCGTATACCATAGCGATAACATAACAAATCCACATCAGTCGAATGTACGTGAGTTTAGAAATCAGGCAGTGGCCTGATGCGTTGAGCTTTGGGTCTATATTTTAGTGATTCTAACCGTGACAGCGTCGGTTCGAATCACACGCACTTCGCTATCGTCGCAAACGCTAAACCCTCAATCGACAAAAAATGTACGAGGGCTTAACGCCTTCATTTGTTACACATTTTGTAATAATCCGTTGCTCAATGGTCGTATGTACCTCTGCTCGCTCATGCCTGTACTGACTACAAGGTCGAGCGCGACCGCCACCCAAACCGGTTCCCCTACGCTTCATAAACCAAACAACAGCCAAGCACAAGCTTATTTAGCTCGCAACATGTTGCTAAGCAAAAAAGTTAATTTACCGTTTATATTTTTATTATGTAATTGTATACCCTGATCTCCAATTGTTGCACGTTGCAACCAATAATGGTGAGGATGCACTTGTTTGTGTTTGCGTTTTTGATATAACTCTCCACCCTCTTCACTCGAGTTGTTAGCTTGTGGGGGAACGAATAAAACACACCGATGGAAGTCACCAAGAAAATAAAACGCGCTGAGCACAAGTTTGCTATACTTAATGTTTTTTTTAATTTTACATCGGACTTAATATTAATGCTAAAATGATTTTTAAAAATTCGATACAAGGTGAAACGATACAAGGTTAAACACTTATTCTTAACACGACTTATGTATATCAATGCTCTCCGGCGCGGGCGGAGAGTGGGAGCGGCAAGACCGTGCTGGTGTGCTGATGATAAAAGACTCAGCGACAATCATCTCGTGCAGAGATGATTCGCTTATGGGCTGAGTTTGTTGTGTCGTGGTAGATATCATCTCCACTAAGGTTATCGTTTTTACCTACCGCCGGAGAAACGTAAAGTCTCTCTTGGTGGAATAGGAAACCAGATCTTGTAATGAAGGTCATGGTGGTATGTGTGCGATCGTTCAGATCTGTGTGGTTTACACGTGCTCGAGGGCAATGGGTAAACGAAGCAGACAGGCGGTAAAGACAAAAGGATCGAAAAGATCGTTGTCTATGGAGTGTATCGCGTCTAAATAAATAGACGACGATACAGCGAAGAAATGTAGTAAAAGAAAAGATGAGACGAGGGCATCATAAAAGTCTTAGATGGGTGATGCCCTTGTGTAAATATACGAATAGACATTGGGAATGGTGCTAATGGGTTGGTGGACGAAACAAATCCCTTGCTTGCATTTGTATATGCAGGGAAATTCGTTTGTGGGAAACGGATTCTGTATTTGCATTGTTTATGCTTTGAATTCAATCCGGCGGCTATGCGCGAAGTCGATGCTTGTTTGGAGATTCAAACAAAGAAGCAATTCTGGGTAAAGTGCTTGCAGCTGTATCGATAGTTGCAAGTCATTGCAAGGCAGATTAGATGGTTATACAATGACGGTTTGTATATACCATCTGTGTCAATGGAACATGGTATCTTTTGCGACGCAAGTGTCGAACGTTAGTGTGAAAATCTACACTAATTGGAAATTCGGTTTTTGGTCGCTTATGCAAAGACGCATTGATACATGTAATATATGAATGCCCTTGTAGAAAAAAAATTCTTTTTTTGGAATTTTAGGTAATGCTTGTATGCATTAATTGTCCTTGGAAAAGGAAAAATTTCCAGGTGCCCATGCGATCGCATTGGCGGGGGACAATGGGAGTTGGGTTGCGGATATGGAGGGTTTTTCAGGTGAGTGGGCCGTGGGGTTTGGCAGAACCGCCACAAGCTTGTGCCAAAACCGATTAGCGCAGTTTCAATGACGGTGAGCTGTGAAACAAGGAAGGATGGGGCGAATTCAAGTGAACAGTGCAACAGTACTGCTCTTGATCGTAACCAGCAAAAAAGCCGTGGAGAGAAAGAGAACGTCATAACGTGCGTGGAGAACAAAGAAGATGATGGATGAGCGATATAATCAAAGCAACATATCGAAGAAAGGAACTAAGGAAAAAGAGGTTGCGAGGTGATATTTTGGTTTCGAGTCAAATCCTCCCATTCATAGTAAATACGATACGTAATACGAAGTTCTCCGATTAATTTCTAATACAAAGTAAGATTAATTAACGTGTAATATAACTCATAAGAGATTCAACATAGCATTAGTTTCCAGGATTGAATCGGATTGTTATTCGTCGGTTTTGCAGCAATTTACACAAAGTGGAAGATTTCTAATTATGCATACAGCGGATACATTTTCTGTGGAAATAAGCTGGTGTGACCCATCCGGATTGGCAAGAGTAGCCGGAGTTGATCAACACAATTAAGGAGTGAATGACCGCAGTAAAAGGAAGAACATCGAAGCACAAGGTAGTTTGATGTAAAGGAAGGTTTAACGAGGTGAATTAGATGATAATCGAAGAGCAAATAAAGTCGTTGGATATCAACAAAATAAAACAGATTCTAATTTAGTCCTTCGGGAAGGCGGTTCACGAAAATAGAGGTCGCTAATAGCACACCACACACAGAAATAAACACCAATACAATTTAAAACTATTGCGATTTTTCTGGAGTATTTATCAGTTCCTTCGAGGCCAACTGCCAGTAGGCTCAACTCTATCTTCTGCTGCCAAAAGGCCTATTCCTCACATGGGTTTGGATCTTCGAGGTTTAATTCTTTTAGCACTTTAACACTGTCGGTTTTAATTTGGTTTGTTTAATGTTTGTTTGTATTTATTTTATTCGCATCGGATTGCACCTTTTCTGTTATTTCACTTTGCGTGTCAATGTGTGTTTACTTGGCCATTGAACTGATTTTCACACACTTGACCCATGTTACGTCTATTTTACAACACCTCTTTTATAATTCATAAATTACATCAAGTAGGTTAACTTAACTAAATTTACATGTGTGGTAGTAAACTTCGTTTGTATGCTTGGTGTTACATATTTCATAATTGAGTATTGTACATATATGTAGACAAATTGGCGTTGCCAATTATACTTTATAATGTATAATAAGTTACAAGTAGTATCCGTCTTTATTAAAGATCCTATATATCAAATTCCAATAGAATTACTAACTAATTACCGTTAAGGTATAGCTGTAGTTGTAATGGTTGCTATTACTTCTTATAATATATAATCAAACTTGTATGTAAGTTTTACAATAAATATGACAGTTAGGATTGTCTTAAAAAAATATACATTCCGACAGAAAAGTACTCGGAATTGATCATTTAAAAAGGGATTGTCAAAATTCCCTTTGTCAATTCCTTTAAGACAGCTTTTTAAATGATCATTCCCGGTACTTTTTTGACAGAATTAATACAAAAAAAAAATAGAAGACTTTCAGTGTTATTATACAATCAGGTAAAAAAGACATAAATGACGTATTGTCTGAATGAATAAAAATATAGATTTTTAGCATGGGATGACCATTGAAGATTCAAGTAAAAATAATCTTTTACATAAAAAAAAAATGTTCCAAACTTAATTCATTACAAACCGACAAAGCAAAAATATGTATGAGTATAATATCTTAAATAGTTTGAAGGTAAATGAAAGGGTACAAACTGTGATTATACCAGAATACCAGAAATACGGGAATCTGAGGCACCTTAATCGATTCTGAAGTCACTTCTTAACACCTTTTTGGGAAAGCAGCAGACCTTGCTAGCGCCCTGATTGATGTAAGTCGCAAAGGACAATACTGTAAAGAAATCACCATAGGCTATGGTGTGGAATTTGGATACAGATAAATATGTTAAATAATTTCCCCTAAGATTTTAAGCGTAGATCAGACCAGAGATTTCCAGATCTCAAATATGTTTAAGACTTTAAAACAATGCAGATGTCTTATGGGAGTAATCTTCAGGGCGCTGAACAAAGAAAAGCTAAGGTGTCTGACCGAATTTCGACAAACTATTCTAAAGGTTAATTTTTGCAAGACCGACACTGTTTGTATTTAATTTTTCTAGCCACCTGGCCAACATGCAATTCCATATTATTGTTACGTGCGGCTTCCGCCACCCCATCAATTAATTGTTTTTAATATAATTTGTTTTAATGTAGTTTGATGGTAAGGTGGTGGAAGAACTGCGCGATCCACATGTGAGTGTTCGAACACGCCCCGATTCGAGTGTGGATCGTGGGCGAGTTCGAATTCTGTTTTCGGAGTGGACGTTGAGGGTGAGCGAGAGAGAGGGGCGGCAAGAAATTTTTGAATTCCGTTTGTCTTGTTTTCGTCAAGAATACGGTGAAAATGTAAACAGTTCGAAGAAAGATAGTTGATTTCCGAACGGTTGAAGGAAAAAGAAGGAAGTTTTCCGGTTTGGCGGTGCTGTTGTTTTTTTGGTCGCACGAGCAGAAGAACGAATTTTTTGATCGTGATCGGTGGCATGTTTATGGTTGTTCGTGATGTTTGTCAATTTCGCCCCAAGAAGGGAATGAGTTTTTGTTAGTAATAAAATAAGAGAGATTGGAGGAACGTAAAAGGTTTTTTGTTGTTTTCGAAGGAAAAAAGATGATGTCTTAACGGTTCAAACCGAGACCATTAACAAAAATAAAGTTGGTATTGAGAAAAGAAAGTCAGGTGTTTCGTTGGACTTGCGGATCCATTCAGCGGAGGTTGCACCTAGTGCAGGGAGTGTAAGTTCCGGTACGAGATGAATGGCTCACGGACAGACTACGGTGAAGCTAAACCCTGGTAGGATACCAAGAACAACCCTTTTCCTCCAGGTAGACCCAAGTGTTGACAAGCGTAAGTGCCACCCAGGTACTTTTCAAGTTAAATTATCATTACAATAAACGTATTGCAAGTATTCAACAACTATAGTACAAAAAGCACAAAACAATTCAATCAGGATCTGCAGTGGGGAAAGGCCAATCTTGTCGACTTCAACGCAACGAAGACCCAGTATACAACATTCACCAAGAAAACTGGATCATCGGTTCGACAGCTGATGATGAATGGCCGGGCCCTCGAGGCTGGGGAAAGTTTGAAATTTCTCGGCGTCACGGTCTGTGGGAATGTATCATGGCATAAACACGTTTCGGGTGTCGCCAGATCAGCCTCAGGAAAACTGAGTTATCTTTTTAGAGCCAAGAAATATTTTACTCCGGCCCAACTTCTTCTCCTATATAAATCCCAAATTAGACCCGCGCTCGAATATTGCTCTCATGTTTGGAGCTCGGCTCCTAAACATACCCTTGACCTACTTGAGAGCGTACAGAAATGAGCGATCCGCCTGATCGGGGAGTCGGCGCTGACGTCGGGACTACAGTCGCTATCACATCGAAGGCGCGTAGCTGACCTCTGTCTGTTTTACAGATATTATCACGGGTGCTGTTCTTCGGAGATTCGTGGTATTGTTCCACGCAATTCGGTTTATATGCGCTCCACAAGACAATCCGACGGATCGCACCCGTTTGTGGTTCATCTCCCGGCGGCGCGAACATCCCTGTATCAGAACTCGTTCCGTTACAGAGCGGGGAAGCTGTGGAACTGCCTTCCCACGCGAGTGTTCCCGGAGCGTTGCAACCTGCAACTGTTCAAGAGGAACTGCAACAGTTATTTGATGGCGTCTCGGGGCGCCCACTCGACGCTATAGGTTCGCCTCTCCCGAGAGAAGGCTAATAAAAAAAAAAAAAAAAAAAAAAAAAAAAAAAAAAAAAAATTGTATAATACACTAAGCCAACGATAATCTACTTTTACTTCACACTAATCATACAAAAGTTACATATTAAAACAAATCTTACCACCAACAACAGCACTCACATAAAGTTTACAGCAATTACAAATTGGCAAACATCACGGCGAAGATTGTGCAACGGTGGGCGCAATAACCACCGCCAAGAACCTGTTAGAATTAACACAACAGGGGGCCCTGTTGCAGTTGGCGAGGAAGGAGCGCCCGGTGGACGGGTACGGTCAGCCCCCCCCCCCCCCCCCCCCCCCTCCCAATCCGCATCTCAATTGGCACTTTACTCATAGCATATGTACTACAATTGGGTTATGCACCTCCTAGGAATTCCCTGACTACATCTCCAGTTGGCACAATATCTGCATCACAATATTACATCACGATTGTATAGAGCCTCACCTCTCCATTTTCAACTATACATTTTTCCTTTACAACCTTTATAAATACATTACATTGTAACTTAGAATGGAATATACCATTATAAATTACTCTCAAAAGACAAGAAGCTTAGTGGGGCAATCGTTACGTAAAGTATAAAAGTGGCGAAGAATACATCGTATATATCAATAGGGATTAGAAATGGGTTGTTCCCGATAGGATCGAACAAAAACGATGATGGTGCAAGTGTAATGCTCTAAAAACCTTTTTCCCCCATTCCTACATCCAAATCCCAGCAATAATACTCTAAAACCCGAAATCAAATCAAAACCCGAAAAAACCCAAACATGATCCAAAATTCGCAATAAACGAATCAAACATTCGTTTATCGCTTAACATTTGCCCCCACGGCATAATTTAATCCAAAATCCAAATTAAAATTAAAATTCACAATAAACGAATCTAATATTCGTTTATCGTTCCACATTTGCTCCACGGCATCATCAAAATCCAGAATTCAGAGATCTTTATCTCTATCTGGAAAATTCCACTAAGTTAAACAAATAGAAAACCAATTCCAGATACATACCCACATCTGCGCAATAGTTTCGTAAGAATTCAAGACATTAAATTCTTATCTTAAATAAACACTGAGCATCTCACTCAGGATACAAAAATCGCGATTCGTGTAAGAAATTGCCCATTTTTGAGATACAAATCTCGATTTGTTTTCCTTTATAAAGGAATAGTAAAATGATCTCCGGGCAGCAGTTTAACCTTATTATTTGACCCGGAAGGAGGTACCCCAGGAGAGACGCCGCAGTAAATGAATGTACACTGTACCTGAAGGCTAACTTGAGTAAAGTAATAAACACATACCAAAGAAAACAAAACGAACTTTTCATTTTATCTAACACCGGGTAAGTAAAGCCGTGGTACCTCCACAAAAGACACTCTTGTAGATTAGGAGTATCACCTGCCCCCCACGGAAACCAGTGTGTCAAAGCACAGTGCGAGTGGTGATAGTATTGATTAGTCGCCAAATATGTATAGGACTTTGGTTAGAAAGTGCTGTCAGATCCACCATATGGCCCTGGTCCTGCAATATCGGATTACCATTTGTTTCGATCTTTGCAACACACCTTGTAGAAGTTTAAATGATGATAGCTCTGTGAAATCCTTCTAATTTCAGTTTTTTATCAGTAAAAACTAGAAATTCTATGAACGTGAAATCATGAAGCTTACAGAAAGATGGCAACGGTCATAGATCCAAATAGAAGATATACATGTATAGTCGATTAACTCATCGTGTAGGAAAAATCATGATGTATTTGTATGAACAAATCGGCAATTACTTTCTTGCCAACCTAATAGTTAGAAGCTGATTTAAAAGCATAGACGCATAAAATTACAGCCGCGTGTACACGGGGATATTTCAACTCCCCACATAAGCTGCGATTTGCTACATTAAGGCTTTGGTATACGGCTCTGATGGTTTCTATTTTCGCTTTGCTTGTGGTGATGTGTTCCTATCTATAAGTGTGTGTTTTTTTTTTAGGTAGAAACCTTGTGGCGTTTCTAACAGTACACACACACCACACATGCAAATAGTGAAGAGTAACACCGAACGAAAATTATATAAGAAAAAAGCATCAGAACTGTATACTGTTATATACTAAAAACCGCTCTTTTTCTCTCTCCTGGAAGCTCGCGGAAGCAATAATAAAAAAAAATCAACTATACACCATGCTAAACTATAAGTAGGCGTTGAAAGAACAAAAAAAAAAACGACTGCACAAAAAAAAAGTAGGCGCCGAAAAAAAAAAGAAAAACAAAAAAAAAATAATTAAATTCGTCGTGAAATTTTTATAAGACAACATTTCATTCGCGTGTGGTCCGTGCTAAATAGCGTTAATGGATGTTAATTTAATAAGAAAATTTTCATTCGCATGCGGTCCGCGCTAAATAACGTTAAAGGATATTAATTTAATACAAATCTGTCCTTCGCGTGTGGTCCGTGCTAAATAACGTTAAAGGATATTAATTTAATACAAATACAGCCAGTCGTCGTGAAATCGTGACTCGATTCATTGTTTCAATTATAACAAATTACACAACTGGGGGTTCAAGATCCAACGCCCCCAGCAACCAGAAAGCAGTGTACGACCAGGAACCAAGAAGGGGAAAAATGAGTACGATCCATAACTCTATATTTATTTATTTCCTGTGCAAATATTGCAACAAGACCATAGCAATAGCATAACAATTCGACATGAGCTGAGTGTATATGAGAGTAGCGATCGAATTCGAACACGAGGCAGTGGACTGAAGTGTAAAGGCATTGGTTCTATTTTTTGTGAATCTAACCGTCATAGCGTTGGTTCGAATCGCAAGTTCTTTACTATCACCACAAACGCTATAACCTTGTTGCGTGGGCTCTCCACCTCTCCACAAGCCTCCTGCGAAAGGAATAAATAAGTAATAAATAATAGGACTATAATAAAATAATAACTACTGAACTACCAGCCCAAAGTAGGCGTTGAACAAATAAGGTGCTGTGCGAAAAAAAGGAGGCGGCAAAAATTTTATATAAAAAGTCAAAATGAAAAAAATTATTGTTTCATTTGCCATAAACTAACAAATCGATTCAAATAATTGAACGAAGAATAAATAAAAAAACATATGGTAAAGGACAACAAATACCAGTGATAGATAGAAAGTAATCAACAGTAGAAGAAAAGAACGAAAAACAAGAAAGAACAAGAACTAAAGAAAAACAAACTATATAAAGTAATCAATAGTAGAAGAAATGAAGAAAAGCAAGAAGGAACAAGGACCAAAAAAAACCGTAAGTACACTTGCTCTCAATTACGTATTTGTGTATAATTACGTATTTACGTATAAGGAGATTGTTATCCTTTGCATTAACCCGGAAGAAACTATCAGTCTAAACAACTCCACATTTTACATATCCCAAGACCGATCTTTAATCATGGAGTATTTTTTGCTAGTCGGAATACAACCATAAGACATTGAGAACCATAAAGAACATACTACATGCGGTGAAAAGCTCCGAGATTTGTCAACATGTGGTGCTATAGCGTTTGGGATGATTGTGAAGAACGTGTGATTCGAACGAAAAATTGAACCAAAGCGCAACCCATCAGGCCACCGCCGTGTGTACGAATCCTATTTCTAAACTCAAGTACATTCGACTGATGTGGATTTGTTATCGCTATGGTATAGGGCTCTGATGTATTTTCTTATTCGATTCTCGTTCGGTGTTCTTCACTATTTGCTTGTATATTGTGTGGGTACCTGTTAGAGACGCCACACTACTCCCTCCTCAGTAACTTTGTTACGATCAGTTTCATGTGCGAGCGACGGAGCGAACGAGAGAACGCCGGAGCAGGCGAGTGTGCTTGTCCTCTATACGGAAGTCGTGATCGTGTCAAGAAGTTATGTTTACTATGGGGAAGTGTATGCTATGTGTACAGATCACGTCGGTGAGTCACCAATTAAAGCGTTTGGGGTGATAAAGAAGAACGTGTGATTCGAACTGACGCTATGACAGTTAGAATCACCAAAAATTGAACCAAAGCGTAATCCATCAGGCCACCGCCGTGTGTACGAATTCGATTTCTAAACTCAAGTACATTCGACTGATGTGGATTTGTTATGTTATCGCTATGGTATACGGCTCTGATGCATTTTCTTATTTGATTTTCGTTCGGTGTTCTTCACTATTTGCTTGTGTATTGTGTGTGTATCTGTTAGAGACGCCACAGTGCCACTAGAAAATGGGCATGACTCATTTCGACAGGCTCATTTGTCACTAGTTTATGCAGGAAGTTTCGTGACATCTCGTCCATTCGTTTACAAGTCACTGTCGTTTGAGAGGCGCTATGTTTGACTTCGTAAAAAAAAAAAACAGGAATAGCACATCTTCATCAAACGTTGTTTTTTCTATTCTATTTCTATCTATTCTATTCATTGGCCTATACGAACCCGGAAGTTCATGACCTCACCAACTCGGCTGCGCCATCGTTACCTGTCCTGTACACTCTCCTTCCACGCTTGACCATCCGACCCGCCTCCTCAAGGTCGAACCTTACATCGTCCTCTCATTTTCGTCGCGGCCGTCCTACCGGTCTCTTTCCCGTTGGTCTTCGGTCAAGAATTCTACACATGGTCCTATCGTTGCCCATTCGCGCCACGTGTCCGGCCCATCTTAATCTTCGCGACTTGATTACTCTCACTCTTGTAGGTTTGCGGTATAGCTCTTCAAATTCGGGGTTGTGGAGTTTCCTCCATTGTCCTGCCTCTTCATCATATTTACCCCCAAAGATAGTCTTTAAAACTATATTCTCAAATACCCGGAATTTGTTTTTCTCCCGTATACATTGTTTTTTGATGGGGAAAGTTTCTGAACAATCATTGCAATCCTTGCAGAAATGTCATCCCACATCTGCTCCTTCGAGAACAACAGTTTATCGGTGGTTTAGTGAATTTAAAAGGCGTCGTACAAGCACCGAAGACATATCTCGCGCTGGCAGGCCAAAAGAGGCTTCAAATGCGAAAATCGAAAAGCAAGTGCATCGAATGGTTTTCCGGGAGTTAGCTGAGACCGTGAACATATCAAATGAGCGGGTGGTTTACATTTTGCACGATCTTTTGGGGATGAAAAAGCTATCGGCGCGATGGGTGCCACGTTTGCTGACCGTCGACTAAAAACAGCAGGGAGTTGATGATTTAACGCCCCATTTGGTGTTGTTGCAGCGTAATTGAGCGGATTTGTGACGAATGATAAAAGAAGGGTCAATTACCATACGCCTGAGTCCAATAGGCAGTCTACAAAATGGCTGAAAACCCAAGAAAACCTGTGGCGGTTCTACGAACCACACAACCCACTATAGGTTGAGATGTCCTGTTCGCCAAGGAACATACTCAACTTTATCCATTACACGTGCCCACAAACACGTGTCCCAAAGTCCTTACTCCCACCTGAAACAAAGGGTAACATTTCAGACACCAACGTTAAATTCAATAGCAAAAATCAATCGAACTAAACTTTCAAAAGTCTCTAATATTGAATTCAACGCATCCAGTCCAACGCACCCAATTTAGGGCATCAATGCAATACATCCGTTAAACGCGTTCTTCGGCAAACAAACCGAACAACCAATAATCTCCGCTTGTAGCTAATAGCAATTAGCACCTAAATTGCTAGCATGACCCAAAACCTAAAAGGCATACTTGTGCAAACAAAGGATAGCGATTCGCCACCGACCAACAGTCATGCGATCATAAACATCTTCACGTAGATCGCACGCTAGATGTTTATGATTTGGAAATGCAAACAAAAACTATACCAATCCCACGGTTCCTTTGTACCCATCTGAAGCGCACAAGAACCCTCGTTGCCTTAGGCCAGATGGGTAACACAAACAAATCCCGGCGGTACGATCGATCGTTCAAACAAATGAACAAGATTCCGATAAAGAAGACGGAAATGAGAATGATCTATGATGGGAAATTTTCTTTGCAGACTGGATGGGAAACTTTCTGTTTCAGATGGGGGATGAAAAATTCGAAATGGGGATGAGAATTTTCAGTCTACGGCAGAGTACAGTTAGAAAACTCTACCAGGAGGTCGGTCCGATCCGCGCAACACATAAAAACTAAAACGAACGTATATATCCGATGTTCATTGCCCGACAATCCAACGCGCTCAGTCTGTGTTCCTCATTAGGTATATAGAAAATTCAATTAATAATCGTGCAGTTGCACGTTCCGTGGAAGGAGAACAATTTGGTCAAGGGTGTCGCGACGTGCAGTGTGTTACGAGAAACCTAGGGAATCAGAAATTGTTTAGGAAATTAACCAGTGTTGGAGTGTTCTTCCCTAGTTGTTTTTAAATCAGATTTAATTGATCCACTAAGTACAACCAAGTGTGAAACCGAAAGAACAATGAACTCGAAACATTACGAAAAGAGTTTTCAACATAGTCAAGTGCACCTAGTATAAGGAAATTGTTTGAGAAAATATAAAATCAGTACTCGACTGTTTTTTCGCCAGTATTTTGTAAATGCTTTTTAATCGATGTCCTATAGTAAAAAAACAAAACGAGAACAATAAAATTTAAAAATAGAAAAACAGTTTTTCCCATGTTTTATTGGGCAGTTTCGCTCCGTAGTGTTCTTTGTGTTAGCAGTGTTCGGCGGAACACCGCAACCAACAACCGTCAAACCTAAAGGACAAAAACATCCACCAAAAGCCCACCAAAGCGGCCACAAGACCAACATTTGGCGGGAAGGTTTTGACCTTCGTTTTTTTGGGATGCGCATGGCATAATCTTTATCGATTACCTGCACAATGGAGGAACGGTCCCGAGAGAGTATTATCCAGCGTTATTGGACAAATTGAATGACAAAATAAAGAAAAAACGACGCCATGTGGCGGAGGAAAAAGTTCTGTACCATCACGATAACCCCCTATCACACACGTCCTTGAAAACGATGGCCAAATTGGACCAGTTACGATTTGAATTGGTTGCTCACCCACCGTATTCTCCAGATTTGGTCCCCAGGGACTATTATCTGTTCTCAAACCACAAGGGGTGGCTCCTGGGAAAGAGATTTAAATTGAATGAAGAAGTTGTGGTGGTTCTTTAAAACATTCACAAAGAATCACCCACTCCCTTTAAATTAACGCGCCTTTCCCCACCCAACAAGCCATCTTGCTTACCTGCAATCGAGCAGCGCTAAGCTACCCTTTCAATATCATACCTGGAAAATAAATCCACGGCAAGATCATCACCTTGCCATGACATCGTACGAACGCATGTCAACCAAACCACTTCGGTTCATTTTACATGAATCAGTTAGGAATCTGATCGGTTCCTCTGGGCGGCAACATGCCAACCAAACATACACCGATTCTCCTGTGTCTTCTTGTTCCAACAATCCGTTGGTCCAAGAAGAGACGTCGGGCAACTCGCCTGCTTGCACATATGCAAGCCAGATTTCCGATGATCGATCGCCTATATCGATAACCGATCGTCGAGTCGGACACGATCATGATTGTTATTCAAACAATCATGCCAATGATCAGGTCCCACGGTATAGTTTCCTTAACAACCCATATACCATTAACCAAGGTAAACAAACGCGTATCTTAGCGTTTGAGCCCCGAAATAGCGTTTCTGTTGACATAATACTCAGAACCCTATTTCTGCGTCAACGAATCGCTAGTTCAAACATAGCAACCGTTTACGCCCGGTATATGAGCGACCATCTATTTGCACAGCTGACCTAGTCGAATTCAAATATCAGTCAGTCAGTTTTTGCGGTCGCTTTTCCTTAATCGACTTCTGTTTGTATATGATATACTGTCCTTCCCAGGTACAGGCTCTTTCCCTGTATGTGTGCAATCTCGAATAGAGATATCCGACGAAACAACATCGAGAATCGTCGGGGAGTCAGATATTAACCTTACAACCAGCAACACGTGTCGGGGTCATTGCATTGAAGGAGTCAGATATTAACCACCGCGAAAAGTATACGTACCGGAGACGTGGCGTTTAGTAGAGTCAGATCGTAACCGCCGCGAAACGCACACGTACCGGGGACGTGGCGTTTAGAGAGTCCGAATTCAACCTCCAGACTGGGCAGATCATCATCATCATCGTCGGCACTACAACCGGGAACCGGACTTGGCCTTATTTAGCAAGTCCTGAGGCTTGTTAAATTTTCCATAATGATTTGTTTTTTCCGGGCAAGGTCATTAGTCTGCGCCAGAGGCTCCCCGACGGGGAATCGAACCCCGGTCTCCCGCGTGATAGGCGGGTTAGTAAACCACTATACTATCGAGGAGCTTGGGCAGATCAGTCGAGTATTATTTCCGTCGGTTGTTATTTGTGAATGACGTTTGTGTTAATAAATTAATCAAAGTAAAGTTTTACCAAGCGTTGTTGAAATGTGTCATGAATAACGTTGTATCATTCAATAGAACTCTACCCCTGCGAGGGAAACCCTACTTGTGATATCTAATTAAACGATAAATCGAGCAAAATAAAGTTTTACCAGGCCACCCAACTACCAGTGTGTTTTTATTTCATCCTTATTAGCGTGGAGTACAGTGTTTGGCAGAGCAATTTCCTGCGTAACATCGGTGGTGTTTTTGTTGAACCCCCATCCTTGTTGATGCCAAATAAAAACCACAACAAGGTCATTACGGAAACCAAGACGTATTTCGAAAGCCTGGACGTCTTGTACTACAGAAAGCGTATCGAAATGTTGGAAATTCACTATACCAGCCGTATCGCCCTGGAAAGCAACTATGTTGAGGAATAAATATAACTTTGCCCAAAAAGCGCTGTTTTCATTAAAAATCACGGGACTTCCGTATGTAGTACCTGTGCTTGTCTCACTAATTCGGCTCTTCTATCTACTTTTATGGAAAAGGTAGTTGTTCCTTATTAGAACTCGTAAGCAGAGTGAAGGTAGATTGTATAAAATATATCAACGAATTAATCTACCCCCAATCAAAATAAAATAAAATATATCAAACGTTTCCGGAAAATAAATTGTTAAATGTAATCCAAAAGAAAAAAAAAACAGACATTTGTAATTTTCACTACAGGTTCGCTCCGGAGAAACCAGTTTTGAGGTGAACTAACAGTGGATAGTAGAGGGATACAGATCTTTTAACTAAGGTTGCTGAACGTCACGTTTATTTGCCGTAGGTGTCTGTACATCAAAAACATTTTTTCCTCGACGAATCTCTATTTAGACCCAAACTCAAACGTTGCACACACATTTGAATTCCTGCTCCTGAGAACACACCTGCTTTACGCAGATCACCAAAAGGATTAATGGAGAACACACCACTAACGTTAATGTTACAATCATTGTCACATCAAAGGTACGTAACGGGCCTTTTCCTTTTCAAAGATATTACCCCGAGAGTTGTCCTTTTGAAATTAATACGATTCTAAGAGATTCGCCTCATTTACCCCTTTAGGTAATTCGATAGACTTCACTAGCTCATCTCTAAGTGATATGCACAACTCTTTACAATCGGGAATTCTCTAATACTTATTTACAGCGTCCGTATTTCCCAAAAACGACTATTCCCAACTTCTCAAGCAAAAAAAAAAAAATCTTCAACAGTTCCTACTCGTATTTATGCGACTATCACAGCAATAGATAAAATATTATTATTATTATGTTATTAATGATAATAAGATAAAATATATTAACAGTGTAAGAGTGATATACAGGAAGAGCTATTTTCATCTTTCACATTTTCCCAACCATACTCTGTTAGTATTCAATATTCAGTGGAAGTCCACTTCAAAATATTCTTGAATCCTGGGATTATAGTCGTAAGCGGGTTTACCATTCCTGTCACTCTGGTATCCTTGTGACAGATTCATTTCCAACTTTGTAGACTGCACAATCCCTCACAGAGTAAAACTGTTGAAAAGTTCTCTGAAGGAAGCAATTTCTTTGACAAGCATGGTGGGAATTGTTTTCAAATTGTTCGTACTTCTGGAGATGGTTAATCTTTAATTAACTGCCAAATATGATGGAGTGTGGTCAGCACTGTTATGGCTGTCTTGTTCATTTTGTGGATTTCATTAAATGGGAAAAGTGATGTAACATTCCTCTTTCTTAAATGGGAAAAGTGATGTAACATTCCTCTTTCTGTCAGACAATTTATCACAAAGTTTAAGACAAGTAGATGAACCTTACAAGTACAATGGCTGACGTTTGTGGTTCACATCTATCTTATTTTCGTATCACTTTTTGCTGGAAGTCGTTAGCGGCGCCCACTTTATAATTAATTTAATTGAATAATGGTTTTGATTTGCGATCCTACATTTCTTACCAAGAGTAGATTCAAATGGCAGTAAATACCGTATTGTGGTTTCATAGAAAATTGTCATACATGTCTCATTTTCATTACATGTTACCATACACCTCAAAAATTGCAATATTCTATTCCACTTCAGCGGCGGTCCGGTAATGAAATAGTTTTCACGCAGTTCATGAGGCGCCTTCTCAGATTTAGCTTCTTTTTGTAACAAGCTTCAACCAAACGGTTTTAAAACGTTTTCTGATCGATCTTCACTCCCTTAGTGATGTCGTGACTACTCACTTGTTCGTGTTCTTAAAACTTATCCATATATTCATTCATAAATATTTTCGGTTATAGGCCGATCAGAGCATTTTTCACAATCAAATTTCCAAAGGCAACAAACCATTTCCCACAGTTGATTGGGGTGTAGTACGTTCGCCCTAAACATCATCCACTTGTACACTTTACCGTGAAAAAATTGTAAACTATGACAAATTTCATTCGAAATTTGATTCATTTTTACGTCGCAATAACTTTTAGCATCACGCTCCAATTTTAATAAGAATAGTCAGATTTCTTATCTATCAACAAAAGAATCGACAGATGCAGCTAGCCGGATTAAAAATATGACATTGTAAAATGAAGTAAAACGCCGAATAACCCTTGTTCAACCTAACATTACACGTTCTCTGAATGTCTGAGTTTGTGACATTTGACAATATTCTGTACAAGGTTTAAGGCTAATAAATATATGGATATGAGTATATACCCATATTTCGGCGACTCCCGGTTTCCCATAAACACATTCCTTAACAGAAAAATATTACACCTACTGTGCGCCGCATACCCCAATCTTCCAAAAGAAAATTGGTAGCTATGCTTAGTAAATAAAGGGGGAATCCACTAAATACTAATATACATCTTTAGAGCTCTGACTATTTTTGCTGCTTGTAAGCAAGAAAAATGCATGCATTCCTTAACGGAAAAATATGACACCAAATGTGCGGCACCCATCCCAAGTTTTTACACGAAAAGTGCCTACATAGTATAATAAATAGTGCAGCTGTGTAATAATATAGGCATACTTGCGGTTAGTATGTGTGTTGTTGCAACGAAAAGAAACTGAAATCACAGACGGTGCTTTCTTCAGCGCCGTCCCAACAGTTTCGTCTTAGCGGACTGTACTTTCCGGCACTCGCTGCCAACGATGATTTCTTCTAATTCGAGTGATCGTACCTCCAGAGCCGGACTCTTCTCTGGATAAACGGGCGTTAGAGTCTTGCCCAGTACAAATCCCTTATCGACTAACGTCAAAGTAAAAGAAAGAAGAATATCAAAAACGCGGTACAACAAATTTGCTTATTTTCCTAAATTGAATATTTATTATGTCCTATGATTGTTCTCTATTATTTGTTAATTAATTCCAGATCTCGCTGGAGTTCCTTCGACGACGCCTACTGCATCATCGATGTGCCCGCCTTATATAGGCCCGCAGTTCCCCCCCCCCCCCCCCCCCCTCGCTCGTTTCTTGGGATCTGCTTTTCTTAGTAGCTTCCTGGAATCTGCTCGTTGTTTCCCTTTTACCAGCTCCAATCTTTGCAGGTGCATTCGTTTTGACCGCCTCCTTTACCCGCTTGTCTGGCGATTTCGTTCGTTTCTCTGTCTGCTGTCCCGCCGTTGGTGTCCTGTTGTCAATAAGGCCATAACTCCTTTGATACCTTGTCATAAAGTCATCATCGATTTTCGGAATCCATGTTTTCTTCTCGGTGTTCCAAAGGAAAATAGCTCCATCCTTGTCTGTGTATGTCGGTACACAATTTTCATAACCATACGTAACCCCATTCACGGGTATCTGATTCTTCGGTATCCAATGATTCTGGTTAACATCCCAACGATAGTATTCAGTTTCGAATTGTTCAGCATTCGTTTCCAGAGCTTGAGGAATCCATTGATTTGTTTTCCCGCACCAGCGATAGTGTTCGTTTTCGTAAAGACTCATCGGTTGATTTGCACTGTCTTCGGATTGACCATCATGTTCTCGCCAAGGCAGCCATTTCTCTTCGATACCGCACCACTTGTATTTGGACTTGGTTGTTGGGTCGGTGTAAATGGCTTCTCCCTCACTTATGTAGGATATATTTTCAACGTTGTTTCGCCAATTTAATG
Organism: Microdon myrmicae; assembly: GCA_963931805.1. Lineage (NCBI taxonomy): Eukaryota > Metazoa > Arthropoda > Insecta > Diptera > Syrphidae > Microdon > Microdon myrmicae. The sequence goes on from OZ007502.1 coordinate 32,909,796, forward strand.
TTCCGGTGGAATGTACTGTCCGCGGAGTTGTCAATTCTTTCTTTCTTCTGCGTCTTCCGCGTCTACCTGGGGCTCGTTCCGTTTAGGGTTTAGTTTTAGGTCCACTTCTTATTGATTCGAGTTCGAAGTGACGTCTAACGAGCAATTTCGTCTTGTCTCCTTTCACCCTTCTGTAGTTGACAGATCTCATTGGCGCGCTGTTCCTGGTCTCACACCCGTGCAAGATCCATCCCAAACTGGTGAGTGAAGCAACTGGTTTGGTGCGTCTCCCTTTCCTCAGCCCCCCTGGTAACTATCAGGTTCTAGTTGCCCTGACCGATAAGTATTTTAGGCTCCTGCTGGGTGTATGTCAACTGGTCTCCGACGTCTCGTAGGTGCTCGCATTCCTCAATCGTCTCTTTCCTCACTTCTTGCTTTGAAAGTTTGAAATTTGGGATGGTTCTTACCACGATCGATTTTCCATTTCGGCTGTGGGCTCCTTTTATTCGCACTTGGATTCTTTGCGAGTCGTTCCTCCTGATGCCCGATCCACCGACTCTCTCCAGAAGGAGCGCTTCTTGTCCTCCTTTCGCATCGATCTTGTCGGCGATTGACGAGCCCAGCAACGAAATGGTGCATCCCAGTACCAGTACCCGGGCCGTTCCCTTAGGTGCGTTCCCTTAGGCGCGTAGATCCACTGGAATCATCTTCAGGTATGCTTTGGTGCCACTAACGGTGCGCATGGCAGTAACTACCTCTCCTCTGATATGTTCGCAATCGTTGTTCGATGGGGAGATGTCGTGGGGTGATCTTCCTTCTTTTTTTTTATGTTTATTTTAAAACGCGTTTATTTACAACAATAATTACAGTTTTTACAGTTTTTTGATTAAATGCTAACTCAACTTCCACAATAATAATTTGTATTCTATTTTACTGGCTCTACGCGAGCACTCTAAATTATACGAATAACAAATTTTAAGACTACCTTTCGGTATACAATTATATATTAATTACTTATACATCTTTCAAATAGCAAATTAATTTTCAAGTAAAAAGATTGAGAATAAAAAAAAAACTTGAAACTATAATCATATAAATTTTTGATTTTATGTTTTTTTTTTTTAAACATATATATACATAACATACACATACACACACACACACACCCATATATAAATATATATACACATATGCATATATATATATATAAATGTGCACACACATACATATATTTTTTTTGTTGGCTCATTATATTGTGACGCATATGACAATCAGTACTAGAATATTCTAGAGAGTCCGAAACAGAGTACTAGAATATTCTATAAAGTAATGGAAAACTGGAGACTAGGAACAATAGAACATTAAGGAAATGGAACGGACGGAAACAAAACGCTGAAACAGTATAAATACGTCGCACACAGAGCATAATGAGGAGTTATAAGAAGTAGAAAGTGAAGCAAGCGATAACTAAGGAAGCGATAAATAAGGAAGCGATAAGTCAAGAAATCGTTATGTGTACGGTAAAAGTAACCGTTGTTATTAACGGACTAATAAAGTGTTAGATTAATTCAAAATCGATTTAACGGCTCTTATTTATTACAAATAATTGATCCAGCGAACCCTAAGCTCGCTACAATTGGTGTCAGAAGTGGGATTAATTATTGGTGAAATAAATAAGTCTGTGGAAGTATATTGTGACGATGGCAGATCGACATTTGGAGGACCGGAACCTGGATAGCAGAGGAGAGAAGCCAATTCTTCGACAGCGTCTGCAAGCAGCAATAGAGGAAGAGGATATTGATGTCGGCACAGATGCTTTTACGAGTAGGCCAGATGTCCGGATGAAGAAGAAACGGCGAGTCAAGATGGTGCCAATCTAACGGAGAAGAGTTCGCCATAGTTGGACATTTCGGAGATGTTCAGGATTATGATGGCAAAATTGGATGCTAGAGCTATCGATATTAACTCAAAGTTGGATGCGTTAGCTGCAAAATTGGATGCGAGAGCTACAGACGTTAATGCAAAGTTGGACGCGCGAGCTGCAGAGTTCAAGGCAAAATTGGATGCCCAAAGGCAGTGTATGAAAGAATTTTGGGACTCGGAAGCGGAGGAATCTGAGGATGAGGAGAAATTGGAGCCACATGAAAGGAAGAAACTCAGGAAGAGCAAAGCTATGCCCGACAGCAGTGAGGAAGAGGAGGAAGATGACGATGATGTGTTATGTGAAGAACTGAAGGATCTCATCGATGATAACCCGATTGAAGAGGACGGCAGTGATGGTGAAGACACTGATGTTTCAGGCCGTTCCCCGAAACGGATTTACAATGATGATGACGAGTTGGACGACCGACTGGAAGACGGCGACTGTGACCTTATTGAAGAGAATCTTAGTTTGAAAGTCGAAGGCAGAAAGCGTTCCAAGCGTCTGCGTCGTACACAGGATGAAGAAGAACGCGTGAAACCAGAATTAACGTGCGACGATCTATGGAAAGTCTATTACTACGACGCAGGCTGGTGTTTACTGTCAACTCCAAAGAACAAACCACTCCAGTTATTTAAAAAGATGCGGAACTACCAGTTGGATACAGTTATGAAATCGACAGATGCTCCAATACCAGATGATATGCGTGTAATTAAAGAGGAAGATCTAGATCGTTTACGTGATGTGCAAACTCCAGAAGAGCTTAAGGGTGTGCACATGCATTTTCTCTTATACTGTTCGCATGAGATCCCTAAAATGCAAGAGGAATTCCGTCGTCAGGAAAAGAAAGAATGGCGGCAGGCTAGAGCTGACGCGAAAAGGAGAGCAGTAGAAAATTTGGATGAATGTCAAGAACTTCCACCGCCGAACGCCAAGATGAAAGTAGTGCATCGCGACCGACTGGCGGCTTTTGTTGGCCCGGGAGACCAGTGAACTTAGTTCGGGACGAACTAATCTAGGCGGAGGGTAGTGTGACGCATATGCAAATCAGTACTAGAATATTCAAGAGAGTCCGAAACAGAGTACTAGAATATTCTATAAAGTAATGGAAAACTGGAGACTAGGAACAATAGAACATTAAGGAAATGGAACGGACGGAAACAAAACGCTGAAACAGTATAAATACGTCGCACACAGAGCATAATGAGGAGTTATAAGAAGTAGAAAGTGAAGCAAGCGATAACTAAGGAAGCGATAAATAAGGAAGCGATAAGTCAAGAAATCGTTATGTGTACGGTAAAAATAACGGTTTTTATTAACGGACTAATAAAGTGTTAGATTAATTCAAAATCGATTTAACGGCTCTTATTTATTTTAAATAATTGATCCAGCGAACCCTAAGCTCGCTACAATATTTAAAATCAAAAGAATTTGGTTAATAAATCAGTAAAGATAGTGAGGAAGCGGAATGTGAAGGGGGATAACGGAGCGAGGGAGCTAAGCGGTAAGAGAAGACATTTAGCCTATACGGCCTTCTAAATGTCAGGACGTGCAGTCCTTTCTTCGGTATTTAACCACCACCAGGCTGTTTGAAGCTTAAGTGCACCTTGTTTATCTCGGTGCCCAACGGCCATGTTGTAACATAGACGAATTGAGCTATTAGGGAGAGCATTATTATAATTAATTCTTTTATCCCTAGTTCCCCGAAACACATGGTAGATAATGGGGGTTCCTGAACTATTTTGTATTAGACCTCTACTGTCTAATAAGAGGAATGCTTCTGGGGGGATAAAGCCACTCTGCAGAGTGCTCTCCAGATACCTAAAGTTAGGATAGAAAGCTCCTGCGATTAAATTATTTCCATTCGCGGCCGCTCGTGCAACGTGGCTTCGAATTATTTTGATTATAAAATCATCTATTCTGTTAAGACCTGCTTTATTATAGAGGTCCTTATTTCAATAGTATTTCGTATACTGAGACTCTGGCGTCCTGTACATTTGGAGACAAGAACGCAGACATTGTCTCTCGAATACCCGTAATTTCTCAATGTAGTAAGGGGCAATGTTAAACCATACTGGGCTACCGTACACGAGTATAGGTCGTATTAGTGCTGTATATGAGATGATTTTAACTTTCGAGTCCAGGACCCGATAGCGAAATAATCTGCTAGCCATAGCATAGGAACTTCGAGCTCGGGAGAGCGATGTTGCTATATGTTTATCAAAATAAAGAAACTGGTCTAGGACGAGACCAAGGTATCTAACAACCGTTTTGACTACCAGAGGTATTCCGTTTTGACCGATAACGGAAAATTGTTTCCAGTTCTATTTTGTGTCACCCGAGACCTTGCTTAAAGGTGTCCTAAAAAGAATAGTTTCAGTCTTGAGGAAGTTTATTTCTATCTTCCACTTATCACAGTAGTCTTTTATTCTATTGAGATCATCTTGTAAATGTATGTTGATGCTATCAATTTTACTACCTGATCTGTAGATTACTATGCCATTGCATCATCATCATCATCATCATCGGCACTACAACCGGGAACCGGTCTTGGCCTTATTTAGCAAGTCCTGGGGCTTGTTAAATTTTCCATAATGATTTATTTTTTCTGGGCAAGGTCATTAGTCTTGCGCCAGGGGCTCCCCGACGGGGAATCGAACCCCGGTCTCCCGGGTGACAGGCGGGTATACTAACCACTATACTATCGAGGAGCAATGGCATGCGTAAGCGAATTTACGAGATCGCTCGTATATATGTTAAATAGAACAGGCGAGTTGACTGCCCCCTGCTGCAAGCCGTTTTTTATATTGAAAGTCTTGTTGTCTCCTCATTTAACGATGAACTGTTTGCTCATTAGCATATCATGTACAATGTACAGCAAATTTGCGGGCATGCCAAGGGTGGTTAGCTTATAGAAAAGTCCTTCTAACCATACGGTATCAAAAGCCTTTTCAAAATCAACCAAACATGCGCCAGTGCACTGCCGTTTAGCTCTATTCCATTGAATATCGGAGACAAGTTTGGACGCCGCATGCACAGTGCTGTGTTCGGCTCTAAAACCAAATTGATTATCTGGAATCACTGTGTTGTCCTCAGTCCATTCTATTAGCACCTTGTTTATCACTTTTTCGAAAACCTTGCTGATGTTGGGGAGTATAGTGATCGAGCGGAGATTATTTGGTCTACTATTGTCTTTACCCGGCTTTGGCAAGGGATGGACTATTGCTGTTTTCCAACGCTGTTGATAATATGAATTATTCAACGCATTATTGAACAGAGTGGTGTAAATATTTACTGCCTCAGGTGGTAAGTGTTTGAGGGCAACGTTTGGAATTTGGTCAATTCCAGCAGACTTCTTATTTTTGAGTGAATTAAAAATACTGAGGAGTTCTTCTTTATTTACAAACAAGTTGTTGTCTGAATTTGTAACGGGATCGTTCGTGCTGTTATTTTCATTAAAGACTGTGAAGTTTCTAGCTTCGGAACGCCGCCTACTAATCGTATTGCGAAGTGAAATGTGGTTTTGAAGTACCCGTTCCTCCAGTATACGAGGGTTGCCTTTTATATTTCGGGATTAGAGAACAAAAAAAAATATTGATCATCGAAAATCACTTTATTGTTTTTCAAAATATTCCCCATGAAGATCTATACACTTTTGCATGCGTTTGAACCAATTGTCGAAGCACTTTTGCCACTCTGATTGAGGTATCTCCAACACATGCATTCTGAATGCAGCAACCGCTTCTTCAGGTGTCGAAAAACGTTGACCTCTCAGTTTGTTTTTTACGTACGTGAATAAAAATAAGTCATTCGGTGCCAAGCCAGGACTATACGGCGGATGACCCATCAAATCGATGTTTTGGGTGCTCAAAAATGCAGTTGTCGCAGCCGATGTGTGAGAGCTCGCATTGTCGTGGTGAAGAGTGATCCGTCGTCGGCGGTTGGTTTTCCCGATTTCTTGGAAGACAACTGGCAAACAAATGGTTGTGTACCACTCAGAATTGACTGTTCTGCGTTGTTCTAGTAGTACGGTTGCGACATGTCCAGTTTTTCCGAAAAAAAACAAGCGACCATTTGCTTGGAAGTGCTTCGCGCGCGAACAACTTTTGTTGGATTTGGCTCATCTTGAAACAACCAGACAGTTGACTGCTGTTTACTTTCGGTCTCATACGCGTAATTCCACGATTCATCACCTGTCACGATGTCATAGACGTGTTTCGAAGCACCGCGGCCGTATTTTTTGAGCATTTCTTTCGACCAATTGACACGAGCCTTTTTTTGGCGATTGACAAATTGTGTGGGATCCAACGCGAACAAATTTTTTTGACAGTCAAATGTTTATGCAATATTGAATGTATGCTGGTCCTACTAACGCCTAAAGTTGTCTCAATCTCACGATAGGTCACATGACGATCTTCCAATATCAGTTGGCGCACAGCATCAATGGTTTTCGGAACAACAACTGATTTTGGACGACCTTCAAGAAATTCATCTTGGAGTGAACTACGACCACGATTGAATTCACCATACCATCGATAAACACTGGTCCTTGATGGAGCTTCATCGGCAAAAATTGAATTAAGTTCATCCATGCACTGTTGCTGAGTTAATCCACGCCGAAAGTTGTAAAAAATAATCGCACGAAAATGTTGACGATGTAATTCCATTTTTGGGCCGAGATGAATCTTTTAAGTTACTGTAAACAACACAAATAGCACTCGTACGTCAAAACGTTCTGAGTGCGTATAACCTCAAAAATGTCCAAGTTTACGACAGAACTGTCAATTGCCGGATTGCAACACTAGGGTTGCCAAATCCCGAAACATAAGAGGCAACCCTCGTAATAGCTCGAATTTTTTTTTCCCAATCTGCGTTTATGTTTACTCTGTAATTTTCCCTTATCAATTTTTTTATATTTCGAATCAGACCCTTTAGTGTTGTTATTTCTGCGTTTTGGCGCTCAGTGACACCGGGTTTTCAACCTGGATAGGAGAGAACTTTTCTGTCTATTCAGAGCGTCTATGGTTGAGTTTCTGTATTGACTTGTGTAACCCCCATCCTTATTTATTTTTGGAATAGAGAGATCCATTGATTTCCGAATAATATTTTCCATCGTTTGGAGATAGTGATCTATTTCTGTGTTTTGAAGGTTCCTATAAGTTCCTGCCAAAAGGAAATAGTTGTTTCCTGACTGTAATCTAAGGCTCTCGAAGAGCGTGTTTAGTTCGCTTATAAAACGTGGGTTTTGGACTGTTTCAGGGGCATATAGGGATACGACGTATATACGTTTCTGACTTTGGAGAGGTATTTCTACAATACATGCTTCTAGCACTTGAAACCTGTACACATCTTTACTGTGCAAAGTTTTATATCGGAGACCTTTTTTAATTAGAAGTGCAACACCGCCTCCTTGTGTGGAGTTTGGTCTGTCTCTTCTTACGATATTGTATTTTTTGAAGACTAATTTATGCTTTGCGTTTAGCTTAGTTTCGCTGATTAAAAGAATATCCGGGCATTCTGCTTCCAACAGTGTAGCTAAGTGGTCTCTTCTCTCTGTTCTGATGAGTGAATTAACATTCACGGCGATAATTTTAAGTGCTGATTCAATTTGGAGTTCCGTGGTTATGGCAAGGGTTCTCCTAACAGCGACGAATAGACGAAATCCATTCGAGCAGTTTTTTCATCTAATTTCTTTTCTAACTCAGTGATCCTTCCAAGTAAGACCTGTACTAAATTTTTTTGCTCTGCATTTTCTTCACCAGCAGATCCTTTCTGCTCGGGTTGAGCCCTTGGTGCTGCATTAGTTGGTTTGTTCGACCCAGAAGCCATTTGAGCGTATGATATACTGGGCGCAACGAAGTTGTTATATGAGCGAACTTTCGCTCGTTTTGGCTCTTCAATTTGATGCTTTCGTGGATCCATTTTTGCCTTCAGTGTTTGAGCTACTGGGCATCCCCTAAAATTGGCTGTATGTCCTGTATTTTTGCACAACACACAGGCTAACTTACTTCTATCTTCAAGCTTTTCTGTTCCCAGATGGCATTCTCCGACCGGATGAATGTTTAGACACTTTACGCATCTATACTGCATATTGCAGTTTGATGCTACATGTCCAAAGCGTTGGCAACGCATGCACTGTAGTACGCGATTAGACTTACGAATCTTTTCCCAACTAACAATGTGCTGGTGGAGGTATTTAATTTGTCTTAATCCATCAATTTTACTATCAGGACTTATTGAGGCAATGAAAAACGGTAATCTGCGATTCGTGTTTCTAGAATACGAGGTCGGAAATGGTTTTACCCCTGTAAATTTCAAACTGTCTGTTTCAACATTTTTGAGTTCCTCTAGAATTTCTTCGGGGGAAAATGATGGATCTACTCCTTTGAGTAACATGGCCATGTTTTTTTCTGTTTTCGGTGTGTACGTGAAGTACTGGCTTTCCGATTCCCCTAATGCCGCTTTTAATTTTCGATAGTCTTCAATACTGTTGTATTCCAGAATACTACCCTTTATTAAATTTAACACTGAATCTCCTTACACATCCTTAAAAACTTCCCTTAACATATATTACATTCTCACTTAATACATACCATTCATAAACATTCACAATATTGCCAGTTACAGCACATTTAATAACATGCCCCTTTTCATAACTTGCCCCTTTTTATTTCAAAACAGAGCACTTTGATTTTCCTTCAAATTTTATTCAATTTAAAAGTCACAGAAACTAAAGAAATACTTTGAAAAAATTTGTTTTGTTCATATTATAATTTACAGTAAATTAGAACACAATGTTCTATAAGTAGAGAAAAAATTCAATAGTAAAATCAGTTGAGGAAGAGAGTTGAGTCAGATCAGTTAGTTGACTTTGAGTTTAAGTTTGAGAAAAAGTAAAATTGAGTTCAGTCAAGTTAAATATATATTATAAATATAGAATAAAATATAGTAAAGTATAAAAGAGTGAATAAATGAGTTTTGGAATTATAAGTTCTAATTGAAGTTGAGTTCTAGAGTTTTTAATTGAGAAAAGGAAGTAAAGGAATAAAAGAAAGGTCCCCGCTCTTCCCTCATCAGAGGAAGCACGGCGCCGGATGTCAACAATACTATCACATGTTACACTCGTTTTTACCTGGTTTATTCTTTTAATTTTTAAGTGCAATTTTGCCAACTTACCTAATTTAATGATGTCCTTAGCTTCCATACCGCTAATGACAATTGGTGGCACTTTTATTTTATTTTCTTTTGTTTGATTTTCTTGTTGTGATTGCTGCTTCTCAGGTAGTCGTTGATCTTCCGTCGCCTCCTTTGCTGTTTTTCTTGGTTTTTCTCTTTGCTGGTTCTTTTCGGGGTCCTCGTTTTTGGTATTTGTGTTTTTTTGCTTCATTGTAGCAACAAAAATTTTGTATTCACTGTCCTCGTGGCCTGTTATTAGGTCCTTAAATTTGCTGATGTTGGGGAGTATACTGTCGGGGAGCCCCTGCCGCAAGACTAATGACCTTATTTTGTTTCCTAATCCGCTGTAGGAGCATTCACTGTTTATGGCTTCAGTGTTTTGCACTTCACTTACATTTGACATTTTGCTTAGTTTAGCTCGTTTATTTTGTTTTTGTGTTTGGGAAATTTTTGTCTTTCCCATTATCTGTTTTTTATATTTTTTCTTCTGAATTTTTATCGCGTTTGCATGATGTGCGGATAATGCACATTCGTAAATATCAGCACTCAACTTAGTTTCCAGTTTTCTTATTTTTTTTTTTTTTTTTTTTTTTTTTGTTTGTTTGGAATATTATTTTCGATTACCTCGTGCTCATAGGCACACACACTTTTACTTCCGTCGCAAAAAACTTGTTTTCCTCCGATTCAGCCGGTGTTGAGTCAAAAACCGTTGTTAGTAACGGCCACAAATTTATTGTTCACACGCCGGTACGTGTGTTTTTTTATTTATTTTTTCCTTTCCTGCCCTTTTGTCTTTTTCTCTGAAGCGACGAGCGATTGCAAAACGCGTCCTTTCGCTTTGACGATAACAGTACGCGATCTTCCTTCTCTTCTTGGTGCCAGCCTCGGTGAAAATTCGTCTGGGTGGAGGGTGACGTGGTGCTATCTTGCGCACTTATCGCACGGTGGTTCCCAGCAATCCGATCTTCGATGTTTGGATCGAAGGCACTTAAAGCAAAGCCTTGCCTTTTTCACCAGATCCCATTTCGCGTTGATACTGGCCCCCTCAAACATGGAGCATCTGACGACGTCATGCTGTTTGAGGCAAACTAGACATTCTAGTTTGCTTCCTTTCCCAGGCGCGCCATTCTCTTGAACGACTGGAGTGGTCTCCTTCCCGAATCGCGTCGTCCTTCGGATGATGCATGTTGATGGTAGCCTCCTCTCGGCTCCCATGATACTTCGGGTGGGGCGAAATCGGCACACATGTCTGCCTCCAGCTTCACGAACTCGCTGAAAACCCCCAGCTCTGGCTGGTCCTCTCCTCGATGGCTGTGGTAGTACGTGAACCACCTGTACTTCATGGATGACGGCATCTTGGCCGTCAGTTCTTTTACCGTCTCAGGTGCATTTAGGTACTGCTGCTTGTCCAGCGCTCTGATGGCGGCCATGGAGTTCGTCACAAGGCTGGCAAAGACTCCAATCTCGTTCGGGTCTTCGGTGACTCGAGGCAGGCCTTTCAGTTTTGTCAACTACGCCAGGGCCAGTGCTCCCGGTCTTCTAAAGCGATCCTCCAGTCCTTCCATTACCTCCTGTGGGTCCTCGGCAATAAACAGGAGGCTTCTAACTGCCGCTCTCGCTCTTCCCTGGAGAGCTCTCCGGAGACGCGCCAAGTTCTGCGCGTGTGTGCATCCGACAGAGGTATCCGCACACGATCTCCTGAAAGCCAACCACTCTTCACTGGCACCGTTGATGTGAGGTAGTTCTACCATTTGTCTCGAGGTACTTGCTTCGGGGGCGCTCGCAAGAGCCTGGCTATGGTCTGGGCCAGATTCTGCATGTCGCTCCGCTCTACTGCTTTTTAGAACACCGCCGTTCAAAAACTATTTCAGGTCCGAAATTTGTTACATATGTTATTCTTGAACTGTCCCACAACTTGTGCTCCGTAAACCACTTGCATGTTATATTAGAAACACCTGCATGTGTGCTACCTAAAAGCCCTGTATGTTATGTATTATGATACATTCATTCAGCGTACATTGCACATTTAATAAGTTCTTAGGGAGGTAGTGGAATATATGAACATACGATTTGACTTTTAGAGACACTCGCAGCAACGAACTAAGCAACCTGAATAGCAATAATGTTAATTCACCGATGAGTTGTTATCCATTTGTTATTGTCAAAAGCTAGACCTGGTTTATCTACTTTTTTAAACTTTTTCTTTTCAAAACAGACGAGCCTACATCATTGCACTTGAAAATATTCGACGCTGGAGCGAACGATTTTTGAGAGTTGTGCTCAAAGAACAGCTTTTAATAGTTTCTGGATATTGTGATATTTCCAACAAGCTTTTCTATTGAAGGATTTTAGTCAGTATTATGGTATTTATATCGCGCAAGGCTGATAACCTTGTGCGGGAAAACAAACTATTATGGAAAATTTAACAAGCCTCAGACTTGTTAAATAAGGCCAAGACCGGATCCCGGTTGTAGTGCCGATGATGATGATGATGGCATTTGTAACATAATAAACGCTGTATTGATTCAAGATCATAATATGATAGACGACAAATAACCGATTTCTATTCAACAGAACAACCCCCGCAAACTACCCCTAACCTATTACATGGATTTACAGAGCCACGATTTGCTTTCAGATGACAGTTATGAAACCATTTTATATTTGGTATTAAGTTTTCTATTCTCCAGCATTGCCTTTTGTGACCTAAAATCCAACGAATTTCCGTTCAACTTTCTTTTAAAGCATTTTCACTTTACACCCCTGGATTTCCCATTGAACTTTTGCCCCATAGTATGCTGTTCGTTGTATTCTCATTATACAAATTATTGATTGGTACCCTTAGGTGATAAGCGGCATCACAACCCTCTGCACGTCTTCAACTTGTTTTTCTTAAGGATTTACACCATTAGAGGTAGGATCTGAAGCATGTAGTTTCTTTGGAAAGCCGATCACCCACAGTTGGTTGACGGCGAATAAAGACCACAATATTTTAAGCCGCCACGTTACATCGGGAAGAGATTGTTATGTCACATACCTATGTCAACACTGTGGAGTACCTCTAGTCAAAAGGTGGTGAACTCTGCAGGGGTATCTTTTGTAGATATAGAAATTGTGCCACCTCGGTACGTTTTTCGGTTTTTTTTTTCTGGACAACAGTACTCCTTCCGTACGCCCTTAAAAATATATAAAGCGGGGTACACATAGGTTCCGGCACTACATGGCCAAACACATTGGTAAATGCCTACGTCCTCACTCATTTTTTTACGCACGCACACTTTTGCAGGCGTCATTCAGTTGGTCTAAATTTAGAAAACTAAAGTTAATTATCACTTAATATTTAATCAAATCAATTTTAATTGAACACCAATGATTAATTTGGAAGCTACAGAAATTGAAGGTGAAACACTATTTTCATTTTATTAATTGCTGGTGTTGTGTGAGTAAGGTTTTTTTTTTTTGTTTTTTAATCCAGTCACTTAAAAGCATCGATCCATCTTCTAACTGCCACCCACAACAACAAAATTGTGGTCAACAAATCACTTTATAGGAATATATGTCACCCTATTGCCTATTCCAGCTTTTGATGTGGTTTTTCTAATTGTGTGAGGGTATTGCAGATAACACAGCCAGGTATTGTAGCTCTCAATCACCTGTCCCACTTTGAAGGGCAGCCTCTTTACTATATTGCTTGATTAGTTAGTTAAAATATTTAGGTTGATTCTTTCGTGTATGAAAGCCAGCACCGTCCTCTGACGTAATTTATTTATCTCTATGATTGTATCTTAGATTAGAGAAGACCGTGGAAGATATTGTTATTATGTTGTTGGGTTGCTATAGGGTTAGGCTATGCTACGGCTGTGGGTGCCGGCATTTCCTAATTACAACTCACAGAGTACACTTTTTATATGGGCTTGCCTACTCCCACTTTCAAATCTCACACCCCTGTTAGCACTTGTTTGCGTGCCAGATGAAAACTACCACCGTTGAACCAGTAAAAATTGTCCATCACTGAGTTTGATATAATTTATTTATTGCCTGGCTTAATGGGGTTCTCTCATATTGAAGTAATGATATACTCATAGTTACCCAAATCTGATTATTGGTTGCCTCATATTTCCGAGGTTATATTTTAGGACATCATGTCCTGGTGGCTATCACTAGATTTTCGGTTACCTAATTTAAATAATTTACAAATACTAAATATAATAAGTATATATGAGAAATACTTCATAATATTAAGTAACAAAAAATAACTAGTATACCCGCCTGTCACGCGGGAGACCGGGGTTCGATTCCCCGTCGGGGAGCCTCTGGCGCAAGACTAATGACCTTGCCCGGAAAAAAAAATCATTATGGAAAATTTAACAAGCCCCAGGACTTGCTAAATAAAGCCAAGACCGGCTCCCGGTTGTAGTGCCGATGATGATGATGATAGTAACTAGATTAACGTGTGATATGAAACGCAAAGTAGTTGGTAATAGTAAACAAAAATTACATTGATAGGGCAATTCCTGTAGTCCATCCCCTTAGTGCGTATAAAGTAAAGATAAGGATTTTAGACATTCAACCATATAACAACTAATGACAAAACTAACATCTGACACATAAAACCACTGTTAGGAATTCAATTTTGACTCATCACTAGTGAAGTGAATGTGTGAGAGTTATGTAAGATTCGTTAGAAACAGGTTCTGAATTGAGTTTCTGCAGCAGGACATAACCCTTGTGGGTTCAGTATCCGTTCATGCATTGCGGTCTCAGCTTACAACTCATTTCATGGGGGTATCGGTCTTTTGTACCGAGTTGTTGCAATAACAAAAGAGTTACGCGTCGACCAGTGCAACATCCGCGGCTTATAGTACATGGCTTCCATGACGTTTTAAAAACACATCGCTCCTATAGAGAAACCCTTTAAAAGAATAAACGTTGTTTCGACATCCGCATACATTAAATTGAAGAAAAAGTATTTGGTGTCCTGTTAAAGGTTATTGCAAAGCAAAGGTAACAGAAATTTCTGTAAAAAATCGTCATATTTCACAACATTACTACAATAAAGGGGAAAATGTGGCACACATTTAAGGTATTTATAACTCCGTGGTACATATATAATTAATTACGTACACACACAAACGAAACAGCTGTGTATCGTGTGCTTATTTATGCCCCGTAAGTGCATATCATGTACCTACGCACCGCAATTAAAAAGCAATTAGTGCTAATACCCGGCAAACTAAACGTTCCTGTGCGCGTGTTAATGGGTATAGTATAAGGAAGAGAAGAAGCTTTACAAGCAAAGGAACAAAAGCAACAAATTTAAAGAACTGCCGACACAAGAAAAGAACGTCTTCAACAACGAAGACAGCATCGAAAAAGACATTGAATGAGACAAATGGATTACCGAGCTATCTGTAAAACAGACAGAGGTCAGCTACGCGCCTTCGACGTGATAGCGACTGTAGTCCCGATGTCAGCGCCGGGTCCCCGACCAAGCAGAACGCTCGTCTCTGTATGGTCTCAAATATGTCGACGGTATGCGCTTATCACAGGAGCTTCAAACTAGGGAAATATTCGAGCGGGGGTCTAATTTGGGATTGGCTCTAAAAAGATAGCTCCGTTTTTCTGAGGTGGATCTGGCGATGGTCGTACGTGTTTATGCCACGATACATTCCCACAGACCGTGACGACCAGCAATTTTAAGCTTTCTCCAAATTCGACAGCACGTCCGGGCCGGTTGCCTTCCTACAATCCAGTTCACGTAGAATGCGTTGAATAGTGCGCGGACGAAATCTCACATCCCGCATGGAAGACTGTACCGGCCAGTCAGCATTATGCAATGGTACTGTGCAGTCGACACTAGGTGCAATTCAGCAGTGAATTTATTATTAAATTCGTGATATATTAATTGCAATCAACTCATTAGACTATTTATTCATTTATCGTGCATTTATTTCGGTTCTGTGCACATTTAATACATTTTTTCACTGACAAACATACAATTACATTACTAATTAAATTGCTGTTTATCACATAACCAATTTGTTTTAATATGACGAAAACATCGGCTTTCACTCTGTGAATACTCAGTTTCAAAACGTCTGTTTAAAAAACGGACAACCTATCGAGAACGAAGCCACGAAATAGAAAAACAGTGACGTGACGTGTGTGACAATTAAAACAAAGTGCAACAACAACAAACAAACAAAACAAATGTTAAAAGTGACAAAAACCGTACTCACAAAATCACTTCAGTGAGGTACAAAAACAAAGCAAGACAATTAAAATATATCATCTCAGTCGTAAAAGTGAAAACTAAAACACACAATATATTGCTAGTTACGCACAGAGTTTTCAAAGCATCATTTGACGCGAGTGCAAGTTCACTTCTTAGCCGACGATAGCCGAGCTCGAGTCGGCGTGCGGAAGAAATCGGCTTCGTGGTTCGTATTGCAGGTCGCCTTTGTTTTTTTTTTTTAATGAAAACAAACTGGAAAGAACCAGCATGAACACGGAGGAAGACAAAAACGTGACAAACAAACGAAAAGGTTCACCGAAAATCTCCATTGTGACGCGAAGTAAAACCGCGAAATTAACAATGGAGAAAAAAGGTCAGCAAATGGAGGAGGACAGTGAGCGTCCCTCCCCCTACAATTTTAATATGTATGGGGCAAACAATTCGTTCGCTTCTCTTGCATCCTCAGAGTCTGAGGATGAAGAGGAGGAAATAACTGAATTGGAAGCGAAACTTGCGATGGCAAGAGCCCGTCTAGAAGAGAGACGCCGAAAGAAAAACACAGCGGCACAAAAAAAAACAGACACCGATCAACAACAAAAGCCGAAGCCAAAAGTCGGCCAACAGCAACAGCAACATCAACATCAACAGCAACAATCAACACAAAATCGACCACAGCAAGCAACACAACAGCGACAAAGCAACAATACCAACCAAAAAATAAAGATGCCACCAATTAACACCATAGATATTGAGTGTAAGGAATTGGTAAGTCTTTGTAAGCTAGCTATAGGAAACAATTTTGTAGTTAAAAGACTGGCTGGTAATAGGCATGCCATTCAAACCTATGCGGTGGCAGACCACGATAAAATTAAAGAGGTCTTAAAAAGGGCCACCGCGGAATTCTACTCGTTCACGCCGAAGCAAACAAAGAGGGTAACGGTTCTATTAAAGGGTGTCGACCCTGAGGTGGAACCGGAGGCTCTGCTCGAGATGCTTCAAAAGTTGAGGGTGGACAAATGGGACAAATTAAAAAATATTCTGCAATGTGTCCGCTGCCAAAGGTTTGGTCAGGCGACGGCGAACTGTGAAATGCAGCACCGTTGCGTAAAATGCGGAAAAGACCATAAGGCAGCAGAATGCCCTCTAGGAAAAGAAAGGGTAGAAGACAAAGCCCTTTTAAAGTGCGCAGTGTGCCGGAATGAGGGACACCCCGCTAATTATCGAGGATGTCCTAAATTCCGATAATAATGGCAAGAAGTGTGACCCGGCAAAAAAACACAGAGCCAGCTCGTACTACAACAATATCCGTAACATCGCAGCGGTCGCACGCACAAGTTGCGTCGGGTGGGAGACCACCAAACCAGGCTACAACATTGGTAGCCACAAATACTCCCACACAGACTGAAACAACATCGCAAGCAGACGTGGTCACGGTTCTGCTTAACCTGCAGAGACAGTACTTGCCCGATCTAAACAAAAAGTCAATATAAACCCTCTAACCACAACATCAATAAAAGCTCTTGTCGTGAATGTAAATTCACTAATAAGAACTGAGAGAAGAGCCAATCTTTTCAACCCGTTGCAAGTTGAACAGCCTGATGTACTTCTGGCGGGGGAAACAAAGTTAAACCAGAGACACAAGATATGGCATAAAAACTACGATATTATACGAAGAGACCGACCTAACTCCTCTCAAGGGGGGGGTGTCGCAATCTTTATTAGAAAAGGGATCTATCATAAACTAATATATAGTGGAGAAGTGCGCGGGATCCGGGTGCTGGAAGCCTGTATCGTACGCATACCCCTTCATCAAGGAAGGGGCTTGTACGCACCTGAGGAGCACCAACATAATCTATTTATAGCAGAGCTCGAGACTCTCTTCCGATGCTTACAATTGCACCTGGGCAAAAATTACTTTATCATAGGGGGAGATATGAACGCCAAGCATAGAAATTGGGGAAATCATATATCTAATACCAGAGGAAATCAGTTGGCTGGCTGGTTAGATCAGTTTCATACTGAATATAGAACTGACCTGCTAGCTACGGAATATCCATCGTTCCCCAGAGGTAGATCGTTCTTAGATATCTTGCTAATCGACTCGCGACTGAGATTACTTAGTACCAAAAGACGAAACCCAAACTGTTTACGGACAATTGAATACGACAGTGACCACTGTGCATTCACGGCAGTAATATAGCTTCCGAACGAGCTCGCAGATCTGGAGGAATTCGTGATCCCGCAACCCTATAACTACAGGGCAATGCGATGGCCGCGGTTCACCAGATTATTAACAAGAGAACTTTGTTGGAATGACTTTAATCTGCCAGTAAACAGAAACCTGACAAATGACGAAATCGACAAATACATTCAACAAATGGACGAAACCGTAAAACGAACAATGGACAAAACAATCCCCAAAACAACAGTTACAGATCACATTAACATGTACAGAAACGCAACAATAAACGCACTCCACAAGAAAAAGAGCAGACTGCTATCGAAGCTAAAACAATTATACAGACAGTTTACGGAGAGACAAGACCAGGAGATAATATCACTGAAATCCCGATTAAAAAACCTCCAACAATTACTTAAAGCTAATTATAGATTAGCAACAAATTTGTATTGGAACAACAGAATTCGAGCTATAAAAACTAATAACCCGAATATGTTCCCACAAATAAATAAAATATTCAGGAGAAATAATCAAAACGAGATTCAGTGTCTCCAAATTCCACGTACTGATGTAAACAAGCAGCTATTAACCAACATTGGTATAGATACAGAGAACGCGATCCTCAATAGTGAGCTCTTCGTGATCGAAGATCCTTTGGAGAAGGCGAACGCTGAATCACCCGCACCTCCGGAATGAAATTTCACATTGGCAATCGGAGAATCCGGGTTTTACCGAATTCAGTGAAGATAATCTGTCAATTGACATTAATGCCAATGGTGGGGCTAATAGCCTTTTAATCACAAAGGAAGGAATCCAGAGTATCTTTGACTCATTAAGAAGCAAAAAGTCAGTGGGATTAGATGGAGTACCTAACATCGTACTCAAGAACCTGCCCCCAAAGGCAACAGATATATACACGGTCCTGTTTAACAACGCGTTGAATAATGCATATTATCCCGCGCGTTGGAAAACGGCTATCATTCAGCCCATCGCAAAAAATGGCAAAGACTGTACAAACCCAATGAACATGCGTTCGATAAGTTTACTCCCAAGCATCAGTAAAGTATTTGAAAAAATCATTAACAAAGCTCTGCTAAAATGGGTAGCCGACAATAGCATTATTCCAAATAACCAGTTTGGCTTTAGGGCGGGTCATGAAACCACACATTCCGCAGCTAAACTGGTCTCCGACATACAATGGAATAAATGTAGGAACCAATGCACAGGTGCCTGTCTGATCGATTTGGAAAAAGCCTTTGATACCGTCTGGATCGAAGGGTTGTATTACAAACTGGTCAGACATGGCATACATAAGCCTTTACTATATGTACTTTACGATATGTTAAAGGACAGGAGGTTCGTGGTCAAAAGTGGTAATGTGACCTCTAATAAAACGTATAATATCAAGAATGGCTTGCAACAGGGTGCGGTACTCTCTCCGATTCTTCTTAACATTTACATTAGCGACTTATTACATGCACTTCCGCAGGCTATTGCGTACGCAGACGATCTCATAATTTACAGAACAGCTCCGAAAGTTGAGATCATAAATAGTTTAATACAGCGAGACTTCAACAACGTGCAGCGCTATTGCGATGACTGGAAACTTAAAATCAACTTCCAGAAATGTGAAGCCATCCTATTTAGAACCCCATTATATAAAGCCACGAACGACACAAGAAAAAACTGGCGAAAGCTAGTTATCGTGGGACCGCATGGAGATAAACTGGAAACCAAGAGTTTAGTTAAATACCTGGGCATCTGGCTAGACCAATATCTGTATTTCAACAGACATGTAGAGGCTGCTTTGCTCAAAGCGAGGAAAACTTTTGCTATGACAGGGAGGCTATTCCACAGTAGCCAACTTGACAGCAGGGTAAAAGTCATATGCTACATGACGCTAATCAGGCCAATGCTCATATATGGTTGTCCAGTATGGTTTAACATAGGTCCAAATTTGATGGAAAAGATTCAGGTGTTCGAAAGGAAGTGTCTCAGAAGTTGTCTCAGATTATATCGGACACCGGAATCGGACTATAAAAAGTATTATTCAAATGAGACTTTATATAATGAAGCGTACATAAATAGGGTGGATAATTTTATGATTAAATTAATCAGAGGACATATTGCGAGAGCAATAAGCTCGTCCAATGACATAATTTTCGGGGCCTATTATCCAAACACTCTGTACTATGAGAGCGTGCGTCGCAACGGCTTTGTTCCACCGGAGGCGTTCCTTGACTTGGACATGAAAGGGCTTATACAGAATAGATCCGGAATTCCGCTGATCTATCATGTAAGTAGATCATCTGTAGACGGGCGATTGTGCTACGACCGGGAAGTAACGCGCACCGAAGAAGAGCTCCTGCGCTTCAGTAGGGCTATCTCCCACAGAGACCGGGACGATAGAATTAGACAGCGTCAACAGTTCTGGTGGTTGAATGGCATATAGAGACCTGGATACCAAAGTCGGTATAGAATCACACTATCATCAGCTAGCTTACATAGACTTAGCTTTTCTAGAATTAGGGTAGTATAAGATTTAAATTAAGTTAGGTTAAGTGCTTTTACATAAAATTAAATTAAATTAAAAAAAAAAATAGGTAAGTTAATTTTAAGAAAAAAAAAAACAAGAAAAAATTGACAAAGTTTTTCAAATTTTCTTTGTCTTTCAAATAATTATAAGTACTGGCACAAACTTCTGTCGCCGAAAGGCAAATTATACAAATGTTTAGTAATGTTTAGCTTAGAGCGTCTGCGAAGGACCAGTAAGTTATTATATAAAATAATTAAGCTAGAATTTAAGAATTTTTTGTCTAGTCTTTAATTTAGAAATTAAGAATATAAAAAGAAAAATAAAAAATATTTTAAAAATGAAAATGAAAATGAGACTGTACCGGCGAGATCACAGGTGGCTCCAAAAGACCGGGATCGAAATTTGAATTCGCGGAAAATAAATTCGCGATCACATTAGCTTTATCCTTTGGATTCGTGACTAACGTCACGCTGTCTGTCACCAATGGAGGGATTTCCTGGTAAGAAACTATAAACGCAGCATACATCAAGGAAAACCATTCGGCGCTACTCAAATATACTTACCCTACTACGCACGTATGCGAAGATCATCGTATGCATCCCAATTCAACCAACGAAACTTGCTCTTTTATCTCGCGCCCAGAGGTCGGTAGCAAATTCTGCAGCATTAAAACGTGCACGCGAGAGTCCTGGGTAGGCCCCCAGCATCGGTGCGACGACACAATCATCGTGTGTGCTTGTACTTAATGTAAACATGCGGACGCCCTTTCAGAATGACTCGCCCACCGGCAGATCATTGCTCATGGTGTTACCCTTATGGATTTGATGATCCACTGCCCGCATACTTGTGGACACACACACACACCATGAGCAACAGAGGCAAACATCGTGTATGTTTCGCGCCCTACGTCCTGATGTAAAGAGAATCTTACCTTATATGGTCATCGGGGCGATGAATTAATATTTTGGTGTTCTGTGACTTCGGTTAAAATAATCAATCGCGATCTGGATTCCGTGGAGGCAAATCGGGCCTCCACGTTAAATAAACATACTAGTCGGAAATCAACCACCATCAGGATCGTTCTAGTGTCATCATCGTCTGCGACGCACGCGAGTCAGTTTCAGTGAATCATTCGAGTCAGTTTCAATAAACCATTAACTAGTTTGACCAATTTGAATGCAGTGTTCCCATTTTTTAAGTTCCTGACAATTACTTCATGTATATAGAATAAACCATTATCTAGTTTTATCAAGTTGAATTCAATGTTTCTAAGTCTTAAGTTCAGATTTACAATAAAAGTGGGAATAAATAAAGAATTTGGAGTCATTTTATTTTTTTTTTTTTTTGCGGAGTACCTCTAATCGTTCGAGCGACAACCAGCCATAGCGTCTCGGCCTCCTCGCCGACATCCGAGATCAAAAAGCAGGGGTGGTTTAGTGAACCTGTGCACTAGGTTGCACATAACTAGATCAGACTACCACACTATCATCAAACCAAACTGAATATATTGTACATTCGTTAATACCAGCAAATCATTAAAATGAATCGGGAATAGAGTTGGCGCCAAGAATGAACCCTGAGACACTTCGGAGTCAAGAAATTTGTATTAAAGGACTTGTTTATTTATAATGTGTCAACTGAATTTTTAATTCTATCGCGTGTAACGATTTCCAATTAATGTAACACGAACATTCTAACCAAAATTGATACTGGCAACCGGGAATTATTGTCGACGTGCCAGATACATGTGCTTCGCTGGCCTTACACAATAATATCGTCGTACAAAGTACCACCCAATGTACACATAGTATACCCAGAACATTTCAACGATCCTTCATATGATTTTGTTATCCTTTTCAACTTCCGTTCTATGTTTTATTGTGTAGTATGGCTTTTCTAGTATCTGCTTTCGATTACTTTTCTTTTTATTCTGCCAGCTTACAAATCTTAGTTCATGTATGACAGTCGTTTAATACACGGTAACATTATTGGTTTAGTAGGTTTGTGTTGTCTTGTTTTTTTTTTGTGTGCTTTAAAATCTAGTTATCTTCGTCCTTGGGGTTGTGAACATGTATGTTGGTTGTTACAAGCGGCTGACGGTTGGCCTCCTCTCAAAGGACTTATGATAGAAAATCAATAATCAATCTTATTAACGACTTGTCGCCGTACTATCTCACAACTAACCCTATTGATGTGGGTTTATTATCTGCATGTATATGTGACTTACTTCAAAACGGTAAGTAAGGATGAAAATAAAGAAAAAAAAAAGAAACACATGTTACACTTTAAACTGAAGCATTGTAATTGCACACAACGAAAAATATTATTCTCCATGTTATCTTTCTTACACCACGGCCAAGTGTACTCCTGCTGGAGTGAAGATATTTAAGGTTAACGTAGTTTTTCTTTTGAATCCTTGAAAAAGATGATGGTCAAAACAATATTTTATTCGAATACAATGAGGAGCACAGGACTGAAATTGAATTTCAGGCACCAAAGGAAAGTTCACAAAAAATCCTAGACGACAGAAAAGTACTTTTTTAAACTAATTTAATTCATTGCTGAGAACTCCTTGGCCGAGCACATGTCCTGGAGTCGAACACACCCACATTTAGCGTTTCGCCTTCCCCCAAAAGGACAAGGAAAAAAACAAAAAACAGAAACGGTGAAAAAAATAAAAAGGAAAATAAAAATACGACGAAGAACGTACGCTTAGTCGCCAGTTCTTTCATTCGTTAGTTTGTTTCACGTATCCTTTTTATCTAGCCACGACTTCTGCATTCAAATTCGGATCATTTGCAGAATTTATGAATTTCCTTAATTTACTTAAATGGATTGAATTGCTGCCACAATGTATTAAGGACATCAGGGAATAAGTGTATTGACAGAAAGATAATGATTATGTTACTGATGACGATGACGCTGTGGGGGTCAAGATACACCAACACCGCGAACAACTTGATTCGGTCACAGAGCAATGTTAAAGACAAAAGGCCACCAATGAAAGGAATCGACAGAATGGGGAGGCGGGGGTGTATTAGTCGAGATAAGACAGTAATATGAGAAGGGAACACACGTGTAGGTGATATGTTTGTTGAGGACTATAGACCTAGGTATTGTATGTACATTCATATTTAAGTTCCGCACCTTGATAACATGCCGATGAGTCTCGGTCAGGGCGGATGATTATTTGCTGTTGTCGATGATTCCGAATCACTTGGTTCTGAACGATAAACAATATGGCATTGTTTCTCCTTAATGTTTGTATTGTTCTTTCATTGTTAAATAAACTTCACTTATATTTATTTGATTTGGAGATTCGATGATGTAAGCAAACGTTATTAAATGGTTTTCAGATATTCACGACACGGACTAATTTTTTGTCACACATAAAGTAAATAATTATTTTCGGTTTGAGAAGTTTCTTAGAACACAACTGGATTTACTGTGCAGGACGAGCACGCGGAACAGATAGGGGTGTAAACACAGGATATACTACTTGAATTTATCACTGGGCATGGTAAGGACAGTTTACTTTACGTTCATGATTCCGAAGGAAAAAAGCTTTGGCTTGCTATAAAAACATCTATTATCCTTACGCACAAGCTTCCAGGAGAGGATTTTCTCATGTTCACAGATTTATTCTCTCTCTCTCTCCCTCATTCTCACCCCCGGTTTGAATCTCTGCTCGTTGATAGAGAACTCCTTGATTCTCTTTCAAATATTGGCCGGAATGCTCTTTTCTCTGGCAAGACAAAACAGTAAGAAAAACAAAATACAACTTGAAGGAAACATGTAAAGGAAATTGTATTAATTCATTCACAGGAAAATATACTAGCACGTTGCGCTTTTGTACGGTGCGGTGCTTTTATTGCAGTTGATAAGACAAAATGAACCGAAAGAGGATATAAATGACGGTTTTTTCGTGGTCGACTTAGTATCTGTGTGTGGGAAGGTGACATAGAGGATGAACTGTTGTTCGTGGGGTTCTTGTAATATGCATTCATCATCGGGTCAGCAGACTGGAATTGGTGCAATCATTTCTAATTTTTTTTTGGCTCTCTTTTCAAATTTAAAAGCTTATTTGCATGTTTGAATAAATTTTACGTTTACTACCATGATGGAGAATTCTCTCATGAGACGTGCATTGCATACGATTCGGGGACAGATTTCGAACAATGGCATACATGCCACAATATACCATGCAACGCGAGCTGTAGGAAATTGCCCTGTAATGAAATACGTCTGTTATGAATAGCGAACAAGTTACATGGCGATTTGCGAGTTTTTCTTTTGCGAGATAAAAACTACGACACCATTGATTTACGGTTCACTGCTTGAAGTAGATGTGAGGATTTGCGAGTTTGACTCACTTTATAGGAATATGCATTCAATATACTACCAATTCTCGCACGATTCAATGGCAGGACTCGTAAGTAAGGGGTCATACCACTGGGGAACAAGAGAAATGGTTAAAAGAACCTTATGTAATAGTCACAGAAAAAGTAGTCATGGAAAAAATAGTCGTTGAACACCAATTAGTCCTTGAAGAATAATTTTTTCTGATAATATCTTTCGTCACGTCGGTAACGGAAGAAATCGATGAATGATAAGAGTTACACAACTTGGTATTACAAGGCACGTTTTCATATAACTTGCACGAGTTACAGAGGTCGTGCTGTCTGTGAGGTAGAGTATTCGAATCTTTCTTTTACGCATTTGTGAAACATAAAACGGGTTTTGAGGTACCCCTGAATGTCAAATCGTGGAGAAAAATATATTGGATATTACAGTGACGGAGAAATGTGTGAAGACACGTGGGGTTACCAGAGCTTGGCCGTGTTTCCAAATTACTACTCAACTAGCTAAATTTGATCAACAAAAAATATATACAGATAACGGATGTTTTTTAGAGAATTTTGATTTTAAATGTGGCAGCGCTATTTCTAGCGACAGCCAATTTGACAATTGACTACAGATTAGTGTTAAGTTTGTATCGCCATTTCACCATGAAAAAATTTGTAGTGAAGTAACATCTGCAAATTGTGGAAATTTATTTCGAAATTCACGGTTCAGTTCCCGAAACTTACTGTCCGAAAAGTCCATTTTACGGTAGACGTAATCGTCCGACAGGGTACGATGGCACAGCCGAGTCAGTGAGGCCATGAACTTTCGAGTTCCTTCAGGCCACGAAATAGTAATAATTGTCCTCGTGAGTAGGTTATTTAGTTAATCACAAATCGTTTTCCGCTATACATACTCCAACTGATAATGCGCATTCGTGAAGCTGTCATAGAAAACCCCACGAAGAGGTTGGCTCTGGTGTAAGGTATCTTGTTGAGACAAGGACGACAATTGGAGCTATGTCCATCAATATCATGAACGATTTTGGAGACAAATTTTAGCTTAAGAGCTTACGAGATTCAACTCGTGCAATAATTAGACCCGCGTGACTATCACCCTATCATATACGTTTTTTGAATGGACAGAAAACGAAATTGCTCTTGATATGCATTTTTATCACGAAATTTCGTTCAGCGATGAGATTCATTTGTTGACTAGCTACGTCGACAAATAAAATTAAAGAATCATCATCATCATCATCATCATCATCATCATCATCATCATCGGCATTACAACCGGCATACAGTCTTGGCCTTACTTAAGCCTAAGACTTGGCTTGTTAAATTTTCCATAAAATTTTTTTTTTCGGGCAAGGTTATTAGCTTTACGCCAAAAATGAAAGAATCTGGACTGAAAAAAAATGCACAGCCACTTATTGTTACATCCGCAAAAAAATGCAGTTTTTGGTTGGTGAAATCATTGGCCGTATTTCTTCAAATATATGCAGGCTAGTACTTTGCCGTCAATAAGGGGTACATGATTATGGATTTCATCATTTCTGAATTGATTGCCATTAATGTGGAAGAACTCTGATTTCACCAAGATGGAGTTACATACTGCATAGTACGCGGCGCAATTATTTTATTACAAGAAACCTTCGGTACACACAGGAGTTCGCGGAAGAGTCTTACACACTGGTGTCTGACACACATAAGAACTGATATCCCCGAAATAATCGCATACAGTTAAAGTGAATTTCCCCGCTTTGAGTACTTTTGTGTTTAATTCCCAGCTTTATATGGCTACCTGGAAAAGCGCATTAAAATCTGAAATGCATATGCAGGAAAATCATGGAGTCCAAATAGACACTTCTGGAATATTCTGATGGCACAAAAAAGTAAATATCCTTTCTCAGGACAAATAGTACTACTAATAAAATAAGCAATTACGAAATGATACTATTGAGATAATGCAATAAACAAAAGGCTATGCACTCTTCGCGTGCCAGGCAAGTTTAAGAACATAAGCCTCATAAACGTTCACGGATCTACAGAGGAGTCCCCTGACGACGACAAGGAAGTATATTAGGAGAACGTCGAACAATGCCTGCCCAAGATACGATGTGAAAATCATTCTTGGTGATTTAAATGCGAAAATAGGTCGGGGCCGGTTTTCAGGCACTACGCAGGTTCCCATAGTTTGCATGAGAATACTAATGACAATTAACTACGAGTCATCGAACTGGCAGCATCAAAAAACTTGGTCGTTGCGTGTATCAGGTTTCCGCGTAAAGATATCCCCGAAGCCACCTGCGCATCACTTGATGGAGCCACTCGCAACCAAATTGACCACGTTTCATAGATCGCCGCCACTCCTCGAGCCTGATGACGGTACGAATGTACCGAGGTGCCAACGTCGACTCGGATCACTATCTTGTTGGTATAGTTTTCCGCGCGGATTCCCTTACGATCAGTATTGCATCCACGGATCAGGTTCGAATCAACACGGCTGCCTTACACAATACGAGTACCAATAACACCTTTGGTCATGCGCTAGGACTCGCCCCTGGAGAGGTCGACGGAGGGAGAGTAAGTCTTACACAAAGTAAGTACCAGTAACACCTTTGGTCATGCGCTAGGACTCGCCCCTGGAGAGGTCGACGGAGGGAGAGTAAGTCCTGGGGCCACGCCTTAAGAATATTGTCATTAGTACTACCAACTCCATCTTAGGCAGTAGTTGTAGAGATCGGAGCGACTGGTTTGGTGATGAGTGCAAACTAGCGACTGAGCGTACGAATGCTGCATACCCGTCAATGCAGCAGTCTCATAGGACGCGGG
Organism: Microdon myrmicae; assembly: GCA_963931805.1. Classification (NCBI taxonomy): domain Eukaryota; kingdom Metazoa; phylum Arthropoda; class Insecta; order Diptera; family Syrphidae; genus Microdon; species Microdon myrmicae. The sequence goes on from OZ007502.1 coordinate 32,937,003, forward strand.
TACGCGAGGAGAAATACAAAGAGCTCAGAAGATCTGAAAAAAGACCGTCTTAATTGACAATTGAATTCCGGTTCTCTTTAATTTCGATCTTGCATATCAATTTCAAAATTTATTTTGCACCTAGCGCTAATCGCGGCTCATTTCAGACAGAGTACATCGTCTAGGGATGTAATCTCAACACTCTTCCATTTGGGTTCCCGACTCATCGATTTATTACTATGGATGTGTGTATCGCGATTCTAAGCAACTTATATTTACACAAGTACCCATTCATGGTTAGCAATACCAAGAATATATTTACATATCTCATTGGTCATCATCATCATCATCGGCACTAGAACCGGGATCCGGTATTGGCCTTATCACTCTTTAAATCACTCCACCGGTCTCGATTTCGAGCCGATGGCATCCCGTTTGGCACTCCAAGGACCTCGGCGCCCTGGTTTATGCCATCCCTCCATCACAGACAAAGTCTGCCCCGCTGTCTCCTTCCATACATCCTGCCACAAAGGACTTTCCGGGCAGGCTCCTCTTCACTCGAGATAGGTGTTCCGCCCACCGGAGTTTACCGAACTTGATTTTTCTTACAACATTAGCTTCAAGTTAGATCGCGTACAACTCATGGTTGTAGCGTCTCCGGAATCATCCTCCCTCACATACGGGGCCAACAATTCTCATTAAGACCTTCCTCTCGAACGCGGCTAATAGTTCAGAGTGTCTTTTATTGAGCACCCAGATCTCGGATCCATACATGGGTACTGCTAAGACCATGGTCTTGTACAGTACTAGCTTGGATGTTCTGGATAAATTTCGGGATTTAAAGAGCCTTGATAGACCATAGTAGGCTTTGTTGGATTTGATCAGCCGTTCGCGTATTTCTTCTTCCATATTGTTATCGGCTGATACTATTAACCCAAGGTAGTGCCTTGTATCGCATATCCAAAAAGGACCACCACACCAGCCATGGGACACTGCCGGCATCTACCAAAATGCTGGTTAACGACAATTGCCCTACGCTATGGGTCATGGTACCGTTTAACGGAGTTCCCATCAGAGTGATGAGGCCTACGAGGGGCACCTGCATAACAACAAAACGCCACTGGCAATATCAATTAAACGAATGAAGGCCACTGCTCTTTAAGTGGGTCGATCAAGTGGAAATATCGATTAGGCAAAACGAATGACTCGTGCCGGGTAAAGGCGCCCCTAAAGATCAAAGCCAAATGAGCGGAACTGCGACCGGATAAATTACCCACACTTGGGGTCAGAAGATTTAGTTGCATCGCTTGCGATTGTGCGCCAATAAATTGGGTATGAAAGGAGTGGGAAGCAAGGGAAATTGTTAGGAGTTAATCGATCAGAGTAAATGGCCGCATCCACGCATAAGTACAACGAGCCTTTTGCTCTAAATAAAATTGGTAAGAGTTAAGTAAAGCAAACAACGGGTCGCGGCCTAGCAAAGGTACAGCGGGCCTTTTGTCATAAAGTAAAACATTAATTTAAAAATTAAGTAAAATATAAAATCAAAAAACGTCTTCAGCGTTTAATTCTCCACGGAAAGTTATCGCTAACATTATTGGCGCAGCTGGTAGGATGCTCCGGAAACGAAATACTTAACCTTAACATTTTCGGGCGTAGCCGGCAGGATGCTCCTGAAACCAGATACTTTACCTTAACAATAGCAAATACAGCAAAAAATGTGACAAATACGAATTCAAAACTGATAAATTATTTTCAAATATAAAAAATACGGCGACATATGCGCAAAATGAACTCCAAAGCCGCTATATTACTATAAATATGATAAATTCGACCTCAAATGACTTCAAAGATGCCAGATACGACAAGTACGACAAATATGACTTCAAAAACTAGTTAATAACTTCAAATGCGACAAATAACTTTATATATAACAAATAGGTCGACAAATGCGACAAATATGATTTCAAAGCTAATAAATCACTTCAAATCCGACAAATGACTTCAATGTAACAAATACGACTTCAAATCGATGAATTACTTCAAATAATGCAAACGCGGCTTCATATTCAGCAAATGATTTCATATATGACAAATATGACCACAAATGTCCCGAATGTGACAAATACGACAAATGACTTCAGATACGAGAAATTCGACTTCAAAACCGATAAATTACTTCAAATATAGCAAATGTGACTTCTCATGCGAATAGGCACTCCGCTCTACGATCTATCGTCATAAGACGCTTCACTAACTGAACGCTGATGTACGATACGGACGACGGTAGAAAAACCTATGATGTATCGACAAGAGTTCCCCAAGGATCAGTTTTTGACCCACTCCGTTGAATATTATGCACGACGGAGTTTCACAAATAAAGCCACCACGGGAGCGGGATTTATTGGATTCGCAGACCACGTCACGGTTGTAACAATTGCCGATCATATTAATGAGCTGGAAGCGGCCACTAATGAAGCAGTTCGACAAATGAACTGGCTACAATCGAGCAGACTAAAACCAGCTGACCACAAAACGGAGACAGCCCTAATAACTAGCCGAAAGCGCGTAGAATATGCTAACTTTCATGTCGGAAATCTGACTATACGATCAAAGAAGGGATTTATATGTGCAAGTATTTGAGAGTTATGCTCGACAACAGCTAAAATTTTAGTCTCGCATAGAGTATGAAAGTGAAAAAGCCGCAGACGTACAAGAAGTCCTATCCGGAAGATTGCCAACCCGGATATAGTAAGATATGGATAGGTTATCTTGTCAAGGGCAGCCATTAACATGATCGTATGCTGCGCCAATGTGGGCTCTACAAACAAAACAACTGAAGAAAATGATGAGAGCAACACAGAGGGTTTGTGCATTAAGGACCATCTGCGGCATCAGGACGACTTCCGATGAAGTAGCGTTTGTCATAGCCGGATTACTTCCCATAGATATCATTGCTGAGGAGATGCTTCGAATCTATAAAGGCCGAACAACCAGGAGTGGAGTGAAACACGGCCTTAAAATGCAAATAGACGTTATCGGGTGGCGTTTCTAAAAGATACACACACAATACACAAGCAAATAAAGAAGAACGCCGATCGAAAATCGAATAAGAATCAGAGCCGTATACCACGGCGATAGCATAAGAATTCCACATCAGCTGAATGTACTTGAGTTTACAAATCGAATTCGTACACACGGCCAGTAGCCTGATGTGTTACGCATTGGTTCAATTTTTGGTGATTCTAACTGTCATAGCATCAGTTCGAATCACACGTTTTTCACTATCATCGCCAGCGCTATACTCCCATCTGTAAAAGCCCACACGGAAACTACAATTACCACCTTACGCAATCTTTGTTCCTTTTGGATACGACAATTCTCTTTTCTGTCCACAATGCGAAGAGCAAGAAGAGGATGCTGAACATGTGATTTTTGCATACCATGAGGCCAGGGCACCTCGTAGACTATATGGTGCGGTTAGAGGAGTGCTGGGGCGAGATCTGCACTCTAATAACCCCAGTGCAGAATAAGCTTTACGGACTCTAAAGAGCAAGGCGAGATGTCACAAAAAGTAATAGAAGACCAGCCAAAAGAGATACCTAGCCGCGCGAGGGAAATATCGAAGACGACTCCGCGGAGAGAGTTGTAAACAATGCACAAGTGTCGTTTCAGTACGTAAGCGCAGCGTTGTTACAGAGTGTACAACTCTGCAAATCGTACATGCCAGACGCTCAGACCTATGGTATCTTTGGAAGGTCACACATCCTCTGTTTCAGTCATAAACAAAATTCGAGAAATGATTTCAAATTTGATAAATGTGACGAAAAATGTCGCGAATGTGAAAATTATTTTTTTTTAGTTTTTTAAAGTATACTTCTCACGGGGAAGGCGAACCGCTGAGACAGCGCCCTGAGATGCTATTCTTTTTCTCCTCCGGGTCCACCAGCCGAGCTCCGAAAGATGCTCAAGGATTTTTTCCAATCATTTCACAAAGCATATAGCTTAATGGGGTGGTATTTCACCGGGCGGCTGGGCTTTGGAATCTAACCTATCACTCAGAAATTGTGACGAACTGCACAATAGCAAGAGTCGTTAGTTGAACCTAAGTTTGCACAATCAAAGGCAAGACACAACCTCCTTACCAACTCAGCCATTGAGACGAAAATCTGATAAATGACCCAAATACCAGAAATTCGATTTCAAAACCGATAAATCACTTCAAGTATACGACTTCAAATACGATAAATGATTTCAAATATAACAATTTCGGCTTCAAAACCAATAAATTACTTCAAGTATACGACTTCAAATACGATAAATGATTTCAAATATAACAAATACGACAGCAGATAGAGGAAATTCGACGTCAAAGCCGAAAAATGTCTTTAAATATGCCAAATGATTTCAAATATATAAAATACCACAAATACGACTTCAAAGATGACAAATTACTTCCAATGTACCGTGATTTAATAACTTTTAAATGGAATACATTTTTATAATTTCTATTTTATTGATCGACTAATTGGTCAACATAACAAGTAGACTATCATGTCGGTCAAGTGACTGCCTCCGACATCATTTAATTTTGGATTGACTTAAATGAAAATGACTTATCTTACGACACGAAAACAGCCACCGGAGTCCATGGTCAAAAATAACTGACCCATATCCAACGAACAAATGCAAAAACCGACGCCATCGACGTTTCTAGAAAGTTATAAATGAATGTCGTGGCTTTGTTATATTTCTTTATCTTTTGTTCTTTATCTCCCCCCTGCTGTTTTACTTATGAAGTTTATAAACTAAGGAGATGTACGAAACGCCCCTTCTAGGGTTGAGTTCTAAAATGTTATTTAACTAAAATTATACGAGGGCAGGTCAATAAGTACTTAGAAAATCTAACAGGTGGCGCTCGCGGCATCGATAATGGTATATTTTTAGTAAGCATCATTACTCATATATAATAGGGTAATGATGCTTACGTTGTAGGTATCTGATATATTGAGTATGAAAAAAATATCTGCGAGATGGGTGTCGCATTTGCTCTCAGCTGAAGACAAACACAACCGCGCAGTCTCTTCTAAGGCTTTCTGGAGCGAATGTGAAGCAACTCAGATAAGTTTCTGCGAAGATTAGTAACTGTAGATGAAATATGTATACACTACTACAATCCTGAGACGAATGAACAATAAAAACAGAAGGCAAAGACGGTGAATTCAGCAGGAAATGTGATGGTTACTGTGCTTTGGGATGGACGCGGCAGTATCTTAATTAACTATTTGGAAAAGGAGCCGACGATAACTGGTCAGTATTATTCGTCATTATTACATCAGCAAAATGAGAACATTATGTGGGTGTGGGCGGGCGGGGGGGGGGGGCATATAGGGCACCGTCTCTGCTTTCAAGTCGGCGGAGGCCAGGACGATCCTTGTCCCTGTTCAATCCAAGTTGACATGCGGTCGCCACGTGACACCCCTGGATAGCTACATTGGCACCCGCCAAGTAGCGAGCCAATGCATGCAGCGACATCCTGAGAAAAGTTGCGCAAGGCTAATGTCCTTGTCCGGAAAAACAAATTATTATGGACAATTTAACAAGTCTGGGATATGGACCGGTTACCGGTGGAGAGACATGCTAAATAAGGCCAAAACAGGATCCCGGTTGTTATGCCGATGATGATGATGAAATGAGAACATAAAAGAAAATGGTTCTCTTTTGAAGGAAAAAAGTCGAGTTTCTTCAGGATAATGCACGAGTGCATACGTGCGCAGTTTCAATGACTAGAATTGAGGAATTGAAGACTATTCACCATATTCACCAGATCTGGTCCCGAGTGACTTCTTTTTATTTTCAAATTTAAAAAATGGCTCAGCGAACAACGGTTTACATCAAATGAGCAGGTCATCACAGACACAAATGTTTATTTTAAGGAACTACCACAATCATACTTTTCTGAAGGCTTTGACGTCTGCCAAAGTGTATTGAACTAGAAGGAGATTATGTTGAAAAATTAAAAATTAAATTTATCCAAAAAAAATGTTTTTCTATCTTTTTCTAAGGACTTATTGACCTGTCCTTGTAAATTCAAAAAGGCCCTCAATGTTCGTATTCCACACGACTTGATACCAGAAGGAAAAATACGGAGGATCGAATTTACCATCTGCCCAGTCCTTGCTAGACTGATCCGCGTAATATACGAAACTTTGTAATATAAAAGCCGCCCTAGTTTTATTGACAGTTTTCACTAGTGAATATCCGGAGAATTTCCCGGTTCCCTTAAGTAATCGGTATGAAAATATTTGTAAAACACGGATAGAGAGGATGCATTCGTCATACAAACATTTTTCTTGTCAAAAACGTACGGCATCAGCTCAGTTGGAAAGCGCAATTACGAAGTTTGAAAAGCGATACGCCTACGCAAATCAATGATGGGTTGAGCTCTATGTATGGGGTATCTTTACCACAGTGCAATTTTGGGCAGCTGAATTTAAACGCGGCCGTGAGAGCTTGGGAGACGATGAACGTTCGGAACGTCCAAAAACTGCAACAACATCGCCAAAGTTCACCAGACGATGCTAGACGTCCGCCGAATCAAACGAATTATAGTGAGAGAGACAGCAGAGGCTATGAAAATGTCCAAAGAACGTGTTCGTCGCATATTAAATCAAGATTTAGGCATGAAAAAGGTGTCCGCGCGTTGGGTGCCGCATTTGCTCACGTTAGACCAAGAAAATGTTCGAATGAATATTTCCAACGCTCTGTTGGCGCAGTTTAGGTGCTATATATCCGAATTTTGGCGCCGATTAATTACTGTTGATGAAACTTTGACATACCATTATACACCCGAAACAAAAATACAGTCAAAACAGTGGACTGCAGAGGGGGAATCGTCTCCGAAAAAAGTGTTTTTTCGGCTGCGAAAGTGATGACGACTGTTTTTTTTGGGATAGTCATGAAGTTATCTAAATTGATTATCTCCAAAAAGAAAAACAACTACAGGAGTATACTACGCATCATTACTTGACCAACTGAAGGCAGAAATTGCGGAAAAACGGCCACATTTGCAGAAAAAGAAAAGCCTGTTTCACCAAGACAACGCGCCATCTCACACCTCAGCAGTTTCCATGGCGAAAATCGACGAATTACGGTTTAAACTGCTTGACCGTCCACCTTACTCACCAGATCTAGCCCCAAGCGACTTCTTCTGGTTCCCTAATCTAAAAATTGCGCTCGGGGGACAGACATTTTCGTCAAATGAGGAGGCAATCACCTTCGTGAACAATTATTTTGCAGAGAAAAACACCGAGTACTATTTGGACGGGTTAGAGAGTGGGGAGCATCGCTGGGAGAAGTGTGTAGAGTTACAAGGAGACTGTATCAACATAAAAATAAATTTTAAGAAAAAATGTCTTGTATCTTTGTTAGCTCGGAAACTTTTCAGACCACCCTCGTAATAATGGTTTAGAAATGACATTCCAATAAAGTTACAGGGCATATTGAATACGGTAGTCACAATTCAGCACACACTGTGTAAGCAACAATATAAATTCGTTTGAATTACCCTTATACTATTCATTTTGTATTTTATATTCCAATTATATATTGCAGATAATCTTAAGGGGTCATAAACAGTAGACACGCTTCTATCCCGAGGATGATATTCCGGCATTTAATGAACCGATAACTTGTATTATAGATATGAATTCATATACCCTTTCCGTTCTATGAACTTGTGTGAACGACCACACTCGCTCTCTCATAAGCATAAATCACATCTAATACAAACACACACAAACAATCCCGTAGAGTACAACGAATTTAAGTTGTCAATTCTACAATCGGTCATTTTGCCAACATTATCGGTGTTACACACCCTTTTTTTATTATTATCCTTTCTCCTATCTATTACTAAGGGAGGGAACATTCGGAGTTTTCTCCACATCAACCTCGAAAAGCTCTTGAACTGTGCGCACCGAATTCAACTGACAGAGTGTTTGAAACGTTCGAACAAGAGAGTCAAAATCAAATGCAGAGTATCTGTGTGTACTCTAAATTAAGTGCTTCTCATATCTGAGATACGAAAGCCTCACTAAGTTGATGAGAGTAGCTGAGTGTATCATTTTGTTTACCAGCAACTGCTGTTTTCTAGCTTTTATTTCACCTTCTCATCTGGAAAGCTTATTGAGTTTTCGAAAATATTGCGTTCGGCTTTGTTGACTTTTAGAAATGTCAATATCCTTAACGTTTGTTCCGTCAGCAGATATTCTTTATTTGCCGGAATACGAGTACCGTGAATTTCATAGACAATATCCAAGCTTAGTTAGGATGATGGGAGTGAACGTACAGTCATGAATAGCATTGGAAGGGGTGGTTCAAAAATACATTCACCTCGGGTGTGTTTAGTTGATAGTCATTTCCATCACAAGGAGCAGAAGTATTTAATAGACTCTTGGAGCTGTTTCCGAAGTGTTCAGAAAGAACAAATATGTTCTCACGTGCTTCACTCTACAAGTGTGTTAGAAAATATTTTGTTTAGTTTTCACTGATTAAGAAGTCTTGATGGTTTAGAAGAGGTGATGATTCAATAGGCAGGATGCATGTATAATGACTTGTCGTGGTATAGTAAGATATTGAAATAGTTTTGTGAACGAATCTTTACTGCAGCCTCTTTTCTGCTTACGCAGGAAATATTATATAGGTTTAACCAAGCGTAAAACAAAACACAGAAAACAAACAGTGGTATCTTTCACTTGAAGTACCTTACATACAGAGTTTTGTCATCGCTGATGATATAGGCGAGATCTTATTTCCTCGAGGTCCATTCACCTTACCTTTTCATGGGTGCACAGAACGTCTATACAGAGGTTCTCACTCTTACCTCATTGTTAAAATTTCCTGCCATTTTTTATATCAGAAGAGTCATCAAAATTGTTTTCACCCACTCAGTATTCCTGACTCCAATTAGGTGGTTGTGATATAATTGTAGCTGAGCTTACACAGGTTCAAGTACGATTTTATAAGCTTGTAGCAAGCTATGGTTTTTGAAGATGATTACTAAACATGCAGAGAGTGTTGCCACCGGCTATTGTTATTGATACCCCTTTTATCGTCTACAAATTATTCGAAAACAAACTAATAAAAATCGTGAATGCTGATTAGCAGAAGCGTCCATAGGTTACGAAATTGCCGAATTAAAAGGGTTCATGATATGAAGACACATAACATCCTATTGCCTATTACTGAGGTGGTATAAGATTGCGCTTTTAATGGCGTCGCGATTTGACACATCGTTCTCCAGTCGAACTACACGAGCCGTAGGTGATGAATTCGTCACGACTGAAATGGATTATCAATATAGAAAAAAAAAAAATATATATATATATATATATATATATATATATATATATATATATATATATATATATATATATATGACATACCAATGGAACGAGAAAATATCTGACTTCCGGGGCGAAGGCCTTAAATTGCGGCGACAAATATATCGTAAGAGAGGAGGATCCGAGTGCGAAACATTCCGCAACCAATTCAATCTAGAGGACAGCGGAAGAGACCCATAAAAAGGAGTAAAACATAGGAAGTCCAAAATAACGTTCGTGCCGGTAGCTACAAAGCAGTCATCCGTCGCTTTAAGATTAGTCAATACACTGCACCCAAAAGCCCTAAATTTTAAAACACCATTGTGATCATTCTAATGTTGAGTGATGGAATTCTTCTTCCACTGTTACTTACCTGAAGAACCCCCATAACTTCGACCCAACTTATAAGTTTCGCTAATGCAATCGCATTAGCACCTTAAATGCTTCACGCATCAAATAAATCAAATTTATAACCTTAAAGTCCCTGTAAAATAATTCTTACCCTTTCATGCATTTCTTCGCATACAAATTCCTTACAAGAATTCTTTCCATTATTCAGAAGCATAAAACAAAACATATTCGGTACCTTCAGTTGCCAGGCAAATTCCAACCTTCCCACACCTGCACCGCAATCTCCCCGCAGCAAAAACATTTCCTTCCCAAGGATAATTAATGCATTCAATGCATTACCTGGAAATGCCTGCAAAGAATTTTTCCTACAGGGGCATTCACACATGTATCAATGCATGTCTGCATAAGCGACCAAAAACCGAATTTCCAATTAGTGTAGATTTTCACAATAGAGTTCGACACTTGCGTCGCCATAGATACCATGTACTATTCACACGGGTGGTATATACAAACCGTCATTGTATAACCATTTAATCTGGCTTGCAATGACTTGCAACTATCGATTCAACTGCAAGTACTTCACTCGGAAATATTTCTTTGTTTGAATCTTCAAACAATCACCGACGTCGCGCTTAGCCATCGGATTGAATTCAATAGCATAAACATATACAAACAAAAGAATCCGATTCTTCCAGTCGGTAGAGATACGATATACGATCTCCATTATTTCAATCCCTTTTAGCATCTAATGAGTGGCTGCTATTTACTCAGCCGACCCTAGTCTAGGTTTCGTTTCGCTTTTGACCTGCAGGCGTTATGTAAACAATGCAGATCTGAACGATCACACACATACCACCATGATCTCCATTACGAGGTCTGGTTCTCCATTCCACTAAGAGAGACTTTACGTTTCTCTGGTGGTAAGTAAATACATATCCTTAGTGGAGAGGATATCTACCAACACACCAGAAACTCACCCCAAACGAAGGTTGGATCTTTGAGTCAAATTACATCCGCAGACCGGCACGGTCGTTGTCGCTCCCGCTCTGCGTCGCGCGGCGCAGAAGCGTATATACACGGAAGTCGGGTCGTGAAAGAAGTGTTTCACCATGTTCAAAATGATCAATTTAATGTGAAATAATAAGTTCTAAGTAAAGTATAAAAACACTAACATATGTAATAATGGCTGAGAACAAAGTGATTTGCATTTAGAGAATAAAACGGAATAAACTAAATCTCTGTGTTTCATTTAACTTGTTTCCTGTGTTATGAAGTTTTGTTTTGTGTTGCATTCCTCAGCGCGTGAACAATATACGATGGGGATGGAAGTGAACAGAGCGCCCATGCCGGCGTCGCGACTCCCTCCCCACACTAGCAAGTTGCGATGGAGTAAGTAACAGCAGAGGCAATAAACGTGGCCACCCAAAGGGTCAAAGCATTAAAGGCTCGGGGACTGGGCGGTATACCAAACGGAGTATTAAAAAATATCATGCTAGAACACCCAGAAATATTCAGTACAATATATATACCTCAGAGAAGGAACTTTCCGAAAATGATGGAAAAGATATAGATTAGTCCACATACATAAAGGTAACAAATTTTCCCAAGAACCATCATCATACAGTCTCATCTACCTACAGAACGTAGCTGGAAAGATGTTTAGGTATTGGAGACCATAGTCCTCTCGAGACTAGAGCAGTACATGAAGTGAAGAGGGGGATTTTCACACCTGCAATACAGTTTCAGATGGAAAAGGAGTCCAGTGGATCCAATCGCCCAAGTGCCCAGGTACCGTGGTGGACACGTATTGCGCAGTCATCACGTGGGAGGTCACAAATTTAACTCTGCGGGTTGGAACCCCATAATGAATGCCTTGCATCAACTGGGAGTACCAGTCTATTCTTGAAGACCCCGATCTCATACTTAACAGATATGGTGCTAATTATGTAACAGAGAGTGGCCGATGGAAACATCACGTAAAGAGAGGAGTACCCCAGGACTCCGTTCTCGGAACACTCCTATGGAATGAGATCCACGACGGGACTGTAAACACAAATAAATAAGGGGGAGAAGAGATCATAAGTTATATGGACGATTTAGTAATCGTCGTAACAGCAAAATCTTTCCAAGAAATCTGAGAGAAATCAAACCAGACGATAAAAACGATCCAAAATCGGCTCAGCAATGCTGAACTGAACCCAACAGATGGCATAACAGAAATGGTACCTATTTCGGCCGCCAAAATATAGTAAAACGTATCAGCGGACACATAATCGAATCCAGCCCCATCACAAAATATCTAGGGGATCACACATACGTGGGAAAGAAGCCAGCGACAACACACGCAACACTGGAGAGACTAACACCAAATGTGGGCGGAGTAAAAGATCGGGCGGAATGCTCCTAGCGTCTGTAAGCAATTCAATCCCCCTATCCGTAGCTACAGTATGGGAGAGTAATGTGGCCTGCAGCTCATACACCAAGCCCATGAAATCCGCCTAAAGAAGAAGAAACATAAGAATCCACATGGCATACAGAACAGTATCCGTCGAAGCGGTCACGGCAATTGCGGGTTGAGTGCCAATAGAAATAGAAGCGGAGATATACAAAGTGCGACAACTGACCACACGAGATTCCAGTGCATACGAAGCCGAACTAGGGGCTATCCGAGAATGGAGCCTTAGCCAATGGTAACAGAAGTGGGACTCAGACGCCGCAGGAATGATACCCAACATCAAGAGTGGATAAAGAGACCCCACACGATTTAGACTTTCATATGTCTCAATGTCCGACAGCACATTAGTACTTTAGACAGTACCTGCACACATTCAAACGCAAGGAAGAATCGTACTTCCCACCCAACAAAACACGGAACACATCCCAACAGAATGCTGTAAATTTCGGGAGGAGCGCAGTATTCTTTGCTGAGCAAGTCAACCGTGCAGAAGACGTAACCATCATAAGACCACCAACGTTATTTTTAACCAACGGATATTAACCCATCGGCACATGGCTCGACAAGATGGAATGCTGTAGATTCCGGGAGGAACGCAGTTTTCTTGCTGAGCAAGTCAACCGTGCAGAAGACGCAACCATAATAAAACCGCCAAGGATAAGTTTAACCAAGGGATGGGAACTCATCGGCACATGGATCGACATGATGGAATGCTGTAGATTTCGGGAGGAGCCCAATGTTCTTGCTGAGCAAGTCAACCGTGCAGAAGACGGGATCAGTATAAGACCGCCAACGTTAAGCTTAAGCAACGAATGGGAATTCATCAGCGCATGGCTCAACAACATGGAATGCTGTAGATTTCGGGAGGAACGCTGTGTTCTTGCTGAGCAAGTAGACCGTACAGAAGACGCGACCAGTACAAGACCGCCAACGTTATGATTAAGCAAAGATTGGGAACTCATTTGCACATGGCTCGATAACATGGAATGCACTAGATTTCAGGAGGAACGCAGTATTCTTGCTGAGCAAGTCAACCATGCAGAAGACCCGACTAGAATAAGACCACTAACTTTAAGCTGGATGGAAGCTCATCAGCGCATTGTCGACAACATGGAATGCAATGCCACTCCATATTTGACCAGGCTACACGTGCTCGATAGGATGCAAAAACGAGCAGCGAAACTTATTGGGGACCCAGTCGTAGGTCGACCAATTCCGTCGTTAGAACTTAGGCGTAACATCTCTTTTCTATAGGTATTATCTCGGTCATTGTTCAACTGAACTTGCTGAATGTGTGCCGGCTCTTCAGATATTTTCCCGCGATACCCGCCAATCTGACAATTCTCACCAGTTCACGTTGAAATTCAATTTCAGGCGCACACATAAACATAGCGAGTCATTTTTTAGCCGAACGACACGAATGTGGAATGCTATTCCTAATTATGTGTTTCCTCGTCGTTGTAATGTACAGGTATTTAAGACCAATGTACATCGATACCTCCTTTTCTTCTCCACTACCCGTCCTTCCGCTCGCACATTGCTCTGAAACTTAAGTGTATTCCAAAATTCCCCTTTGTGCGCGCAGTCGTGTAAAAAAAACATGCAAAAGCTCCGCAGATTACAAGAACTGCAATAACCTTAGATGCGTATACTTCGACCCCAGGAAGAAATCTCGGCAGACAGTACCTGGTGAAACAAATAAGAATGGGATGTAAAGTGGAGCTGGATTTAGTCCGGAGGCATTGCCGGATAATCGGGCATGCAAGACACGGGCCCCAACTGTATCTATTGCAAATTACCTCCCCCAGGCCGCAAAGCAAAAAAAAAGGAATCATGGCTTTGGCCACGTTTATTTAGGAAAAAAAAAGACTATATAAACTGACCGAGATTCCAGCTTCGATAAGCATTTATATTATGTTGGTTTAGTTCTCCGAACGTAATTTGTAAGAAGTTGCGAACCAGGTTCTGATCAACACGGTTGTTTTAACTAACAAAACCATAATATAAAATGATAGTTGCCGTGTAACATAGGCCACACCAGCAACAATAAGTGACGAGGCTCTGCGTCAATAATGCCAAATGGTGATAGAAGGTGAGTACGTCCTTAGAATACTACCACAGAGACTGGCAACTCCATATTCGATGCCAATCGGAGGGATTAGAACGAGTATTTCGACCAATTTGATGACCCACTGTAAGAATCCTGCCTTCAGAGTTTTTTGTTAATATACCTGCGTGTTCAGTGTTACCCCACCTGTTCGCATTGTACCCTTAGATAACATAAGAATATTAGTAATCTATGGAGATTTTAGGTATAATAAAAAAAAAAAAAAAAAAGTAGAGCTATAGAGTTGTACGATAAAGTGAAGAACGTGATGGGAAATCACTCTAGGAAGAAATTATAAACAAAGGAACGCAGCAAATCACTGACGCTTATGAACGAGCGTGCTTTGATTTGCTACTTAAGTTGTAGGTTGCTATGCTAATGCTCTGGTATACGGTTCTGGATTTCTGATTTTTCGATTCTCTTTTGTGCTCTACTCTTCACAACGGTGTCGTGTTCCTGTGTCTCCATGTATCTTTATCAACTGACACGATTTACACATATACTGGCACAAGTATGAGCGCACCATGAGCCAGATTCACTTCCGAACGCGTACTGTTGCCCGCGCACTCAAGGAGCTAAACGCAAACAAATCCGCTGGTCCGGATGGAATCCCCCCAATTCTCTTCAGGAGATGTTCCTCTTCACTCGCTAAACCACTGCGGAAACTCTTCCATTTGTCTTATTCTACTGGCCGTTTCCCAAATAGATGGAAGTCAGCGAATATTCAGTCGATTCCCAAAAACGGTGATAAATCATCCCTCTCTTCTTATCGACCCATAGCACTAACTTCTATTCTCTCCAAGGTAATGGAATCACTTATCAATCGTCAACTTTCGAAATATCTGGAATCAAATGACCTCCTCAATGACCGCCAATATGGTTTTCGTACCAACAGGTCTACAGAAGATCTGATGGCGTACCTTACCGAAAAGTGGAGCCATTCCATCCACTACCTGGGCGAAAGCAAGGTAGTCACATTGCATGTTTAAAAAGTGTTCGACAGAGTTTAGCATCCAGCCCTTTTGTCAAAATTGCATTTTTGGCGGATTTATGTTTGTCCTTTAGGTCGACTGTTGATGGCTGCAGTGTTCCGCCGAACAACGTCCGCAATAAAAGGAATTAAACCAACCGAACACGGAGACGATCACACAAATGAAAACTGCGAAATCTTTTGTTTTAATTTTAGTTTTATTTTTGAATTACTTGTTGTAAATATTAAGGATTTAGTACACCAATTTTTAATGTTTTGCTCTCACAACGACTTTACCTAATCGAAACGACTATATTTTTTCTATTGAACACGAATCTCACACAAGTCACACATCACGTTAACTCCTCGACACCGTTAAAGTCGACTTTTTGTTTTCGAATCGCGGACACCTCCTCGATGAGGTTCTCTAACTGGACGGATGCTCGAAATAGACTTTTCGGTTCGACTATATCCTCTAGACTAATTGTCTCTATTTATTCAATTCAATCCGAACTTCTCATCCCGCATCTGCAAAGGAAAATTTCCCCATCCAATCTGGTAAACAGAATTTCCCATCGTATTCGTTAACAGATTTTCCCATTGCATCTGAAAGGAGAATTTCCCATAGTATCTGAAAAGGAGAAATCTTTCCTCATGATCATCCGCATCATTAGCTGTTTGTTATCGGAATTGGAAGCCGCCGCTTATTCTCCGATATTTTCGTGGGATTTGTTTAGGTTACCCATCTGGCTTAAGCTAACAATGTTCTTGTGCGTTTCAGATGGGTAATAAAAGGAACCGTATGATTGGTATAGTTTCTTTGTTAGGATTTTCGAACCATAAACATCTAGTGACCGATCTCCGTTAAGACGTTTATGATTGCATGACTATTGGTCGGCAGCGAAACGATATGCCTTATTTGCATAAGTGTGCCTTATTGGGTTGAATACAATGTATGGATGTGTTGAACTCGATATTGGGAGCTTTTGAACGTTTAGTTCCTTGCTTTCTGATATCGGGTTCAACGTCGTTGCATGTCCTATAACCTTTTGTTTCAGGTATGGTTACTGACTATTGGAACACGTATCTGTGGGCACGTGTACTGAAAAAGGTGAGTAAAGTTCGTTGGCGGAAAGGATACTTTGGCGGATGTTTTTGTCATTTAGGTCGACGGTTGTTGGCTGCGGTGTTTCGCCGAACACTGCTAACCTAAAGAACACTACGGAGCGAAACAGCACAATGAAACATGGAAAATTGTTTTCTATTTTTAATCTTTATTGTTCTCATTTTGTACACTATACTTTAAACACTTGGAAGCACGGTAAGCTTTTAGTGGAATTAGGATGCACGGATGAATACACTAATATAAGTATTTTTATAAACGGAAATCGTGCTCACGCTTTACGTCGTTTATTGCAACCTTGCCGGCGAGTATTTTCCCCATTGAACCGTTACTTTATATTTTCTTAAATACTGCCGCGCGAACCGACCTCCTTGTAGGGTTCTTCTCCGTTCGACTATCTTTATTAGACTGATTATCTAAAGATCTCATTCCCCACCCGTAAGGGCAATTCCCCCAACGTATCTGTGAAACAAAATTTCCCATCGTATCCGTGAAGCGGAATTTCCCATCGTATCTGTAAAGGAAGGTTTTTCATCGTAATCATCATTATCATTATCTTTTCCGACTTGGTTATCGGAATCTTGTTCCTTTATCTTATGATCGGTGGTGCCGCCGCTTATTCTCTGATCTTTTTCTATGCATTGTTTGTTTTTCCCATCTGGCCTGAGAAACGAGGGTTCTCATGCTATTCAGATGGATACAAAGGACTATGGGATCGGTAATGCTTTGTTTGCATTTTCAACTCATAAACATCTATCGCGGGTAATGTTAAGATGTTTAAGGTTGCATGACTATTGGTCGGCAGCGAAACGATATGCTTTGTTTGCACAAGTGTGCCTTTTGCGTTAGGGTCATGCAAGGGATTTATGTGCTAATTGCTATTAGCTACCAGAGTAGGCATCCCTTGTTCGGTTTATTTACCGACAATGGTGTTTCATGGGAAGCATCGCGTTGATGCTTAGAATGGGTGCTTGACTTACATGCGATGCCTAGTTGCATTTGGTGCATTGGTTTGGATACGATGTATGGATGCGTTGAACTCGATATTGGAAGCTTTTGAACGTTTAGTTCCTTGATTTCTGATATCGACCTCAACGTCGTTGCATGTCATATTACCTTTTGTTTCAGGTGTAGTTAATGACTATGGGGACACGTGTCTGTGTGGTTTGTAGAACCGCTACAATACCTCAACCTGTAGTGAGTTGTATGGTTCGTAGAACCGCTACACATTCATATGGAGTGAACAATTCCTGATCCTAAGGATAAGAGACTATGTTTCTGGCCGTTCAATTCAAGTGGTTCTTAATGGTGTCAAATCTGTCTCCCATCAAATTAATGCAGGTGTTCCCTAGGGTTCGGTACTCTCACCCACTCTCTTCCTAATCTTTATAAATGATCTGTTGTCAATTACTCACAACCCAATACAGTCGTTTGCTGATCACAGTACGTTGAGTTTCTCATACTCATATGAACACTCCCGTCCAAACTCTTCGAACGTCATTACCAACCAGCAACTTATGCTTGATACATTGAATTCAGACCTCAACAAGATATATCAGTGGGGATTATCTAACCGAGTGGAATTCAATGCCTTAAAAACTCAGTGCTGCCTCTTGTCGTCAAAGGCGAACCCCAAAGTAAATATACTGTCGATGAACGGCACTTGCATTGACGAAGCCAAGGAACTATCAATCCTCGGCACTCGAATTAATTCGACTCTTAATTGGAATGACCACATATTTGAAGCTGCGAAAAGTGGAGCCAAATATATGGGGTTCCTTAAGAGATGCAAAAGATACTTCACTCCATCCAACCTGGCCACTATGATTAGAATATGATAATTTTAGATAAAATCATATATGTCTAACTAAAGGCTAACTCACCCGTTTTAAAATAAAGCTGTCACTGAGATTTAGCATATGCGAAGATAGATGCAAATGAATGAAGGCAAATTTAGGGAAACTAACACTGATCGCACAATAAGATATATCATTAGCTATTTGAGACAGAAGTAAAAGAATCCTTCACAAGAAACATAAACAACACAACACCCAGATATGCGCACAATTGAGAAAAGCATAACTAGAGAAAAGAAAACTCTTTCCATGGTCTTTCAGAGGTTTCGAAATCACAAGACGTACGTATAACACTTTTGTTATGTGTGGCCTTGGCTCTACCAATAGCTTGACACATTCTAGTAATGCTCGACCAGGAAATTTTGCGGATGTTCTTTGTATAGATATACGGGACTGTTTTGCGGGATTTTAATATACACTAAACGACACCAATGTGAAAAAAGGTTCTTAATTTTGATGAAGTCTCGTGAGCGGAACATCAAATACTCGTACGTATGACTCACGACGAACTTGGTCAGAAAGTTCATTGCGTTGGGATTTTTTTTTTTTATTTTTTTTATTAGACTTCTCTCGGAGGGGTGAACCTATAGCGTCGAGTGGGCGCCCCGAGATGCCATCAAATAACTGTTGCAGTTCTTTTTTAACACTTGCAGGTTGTAGCGCTCCGGAAACTGACAACATAATTGGATAAGTAAGAAAATTAAATACGTTTTAGAAGGAGAGTTCAATGAGAAGTTGCAACGTAAGGAGGTGAGTGGATATTTATAGCTTCACGTTTTTTTATGGTATTCTTTAAGCCTCACTCGATCATTTGGCAACAACAGCTATAAACAGCTAATCAAAGCAAGTCCTTTCCCAAGATTTCCTAATGTAGTGACACTTGTAGAAGGAGTTCTTCCTTGGCCAAATATCTTATAACTCACCCTATATTCCACTTGCTCCGACGCACAATTCATGTAATTCAGCAGTTTTCTATTTTATGAGGAAAAATATAGAAAGGTAAAAAGTTCCCAACCAAGATTAAAAAAAAAACCTATTTAAATACACATTTATAACAGCTGCTGTTCAATATGTTTCTTTGAAGGACTTTATCGAAATCCCTTTATAGAACCTAGGGGTGTTCTGCATAGTAGATGAAGGAAAGTTGAGCTGACTCAACAGAATCACGTAACACGAATTGATAAGCGATAAATTATAAAAGATATATACAGAAGGACACGGCTAGGGCAGGCAGAACAAACACGTTATCACTAAGTTTCTACGGCACATCATTCCGACTGGATTTATTTCGCATTAGCAATAGAAGTGATTTACAATTTAGCAAAGACCAAAAATCTTACAGCGCTTAAACGCATCACATTAATACAAATAACCCAAGGGGGTGGGACTAGGTAAACTTTTGCAAAACGGAAAAATTGTATCTTGCTATTTCCATGAGTTTATTTATTCTATCGGCACCATTGGAATGTAGAAAGGAATACCAAATAATGGTAAACCAATCAATACGATGGTTGCCTTTATATTCGTAATCGGATTTTGAGATTAGAGAAGGATATACGTAGCTTAGTCTAGTACTGACCTTCCCCTGTGTTGGTTTGTTTGAAATGTGGAGAGGGATGAGAGATGAATGAGAAGTAGTGGAGATTATGAAGAGGGATAGAATACTGTAAGGAAACAAATTTAAGGACATAAGACACGTAGATACAAATAATAAGAAACGTCTTAGCTTGTACAAAACAGCTCGGGTTCACCAGTCCCAGTTATTATATTCATGTTGCATATATATAACTTGGAAAATTTAACACACTTGCATTCCCCACCAGTATTCCAGTATTCCAGTATTCCCATGGTTCAATATTCCAACTTATATGCGATTTCCCCATAAGGAATAAAAAATAAAATACAAAATATGACATAAAAACATTTTGTTTTTAACGTAATACTATTTTCAAGTCAAACCACATTTAAGACCTACCTACCATTTTAGTTATGGCTACCAAAACGTTTTAAGAACATACCA
Source organism: Microdon myrmicae (assembly GCA_963931805.1). Taxonomy (NCBI): domain Eukaryota; kingdom Metazoa; phylum Arthropoda; class Insecta; order Diptera; family Syrphidae; genus Microdon; species Microdon myrmicae. The sequence goes on from OZ007502.1 coordinate 32,957,247, forward strand.
ACTCTATTCGGAAACCCATTTTTAAGGATGTCGCTTTATTGAGACCGCTATATTATATGTTATATCAATCGGAAGAGAAAACTGTCATCGGGTTATGGCAATATCTTCGACACTATTGTCCACATTCAAATAGGTTAGAGCAGGGAACCGTCAACTCAACCATTTTATTTAATATTATAGAATAGATAAATTAGACAGGCCACTAATAATCCAGTCGAAATTGTCCACAAATAAATGCAAATAATGAAAATAAAGCTTCGTTTCTCAAGATCTCCGACAATATTAAATGGTTCGATTCGATATTCTAAAGTTGACAACACTGTAATTCATTTCTAGGAATAACGTGTAGTAGTATTTTGTTTTTTTTGTTTTTTTTTTTCTTGTTTGTTTTTTACAATATTTATCCATTCTGGAATCATCCGTTAATGCTATTTTTATTCCAAAAAAAAGGGATACAAAAATATAGGATGATTTATTTCGAGGTATAGAATTGTGTTGGCGCAAGGCTAATAACCTTGCCCGGAAAAACAAATTATTATAGACAATTTAACAAATTTCGGATAAGGGCCGGATACTGGAGGAGAGAGTTGCTAAATAAGGCCAAGACCGGATCCCGGTTGTAGTATCGATAATGATGATGATGATAGAATTGTGCATTTATAAGATACAGAAAAATAATTTTAAAGGCCACAAACGTGACTTCATTTGAATGGTAATTGTATGCAATAAATGTTTGAATATGATTTCGCACACGTGACCCCCTCGGGCGGCGTGTTACGCAGATGTCATCATAGCGTTGTATAAGAGACATGCATCAAGGCGGTGTGACGTTTTTAACAAATACCCACAAAATATACAAGCAAATAGTGAAGAACACCGAAAGAAGATCGAATAAGAAAAGCATCAGTATACCACTAGCAATTAACATAGCAATTTCACATCAGTTGCATGCACTTCCATATAACAATCGAATTCGTGAACGTGGCAGATGTTTTGGTGTTGCTATCCACTATTTGCACGTGATTGTGAGTGCATCTGTTAGAACAGCGTTTCTATTGGTGGTATTTACCAAGGCCATCAGCACGGACGCGGGTTAAACGAAATACCCCACAAGAATAAATGGTGCACTAAATTGTTCCGCAAGGAAAAGGAGAAAAACCAAACACAGTGTCACTAAAGCAGACGCTGGAGTTATTGTTTTTTTTAAACTTTATTAACACTGATGTTCTTAGGCTACAAACTGTGACCTGGGTCCGGTCTTATTTCTGTTCTTAATTATTTAGCTCTCTCAAGTTTACATTTCGTTTTAGGCAACTACACAAGCGTAAAAAGGACAATTTTCCCGGCTCTGATAACTCAACGGACTCGACATCGTTCGATTAAGACTCGATCGTCTCTATGGCGCGTGCGCACACTAAGGCTTTTGAAATCTGACTACCTGATGCAATTCACATCCATCAGATTCGATGGATTTGCATCGATAGGGGACGATTCTATATATGTCCGTATAGGACAAGTACAGTGCCCTGCGTTGAAAACGATGATCGGTGGACACCTGATTAAACAGACGCACGTTAATCAGGGGGCGATGTACCCATACATCGTTGATGATGTATGCCAGAGATCGAAATAGATTTTTGTTTCAAAGTAAACAAAAACTCTATTTCACAGATCAAATGGTGGCACACGTGATGTAAAATGATGTGCCTATGATACAAGGGGTCGTCGTGGTATTTGTCTAAGATTCCTTGGAAACGCCGATGTAAGGAATATCCAATCTAGCCGTATGGTTCCGGTGCACAAGGAGGCAAATTATTTTCTTGACATAAGTCAGCAGAAACCTCATCGACGGCGGCAAAGGGTCAGGCTGGATGGCTATATGTTTGGTTAATATGCTGGTAAGTAAAACGCACACAGTGAGATACTATATGTTTAATTTCGGTTTTCAGGCGAGTCATCATTGGCATGGAATGGGTAAGGGTACCTAAACAATGATCATATCCATGCCCAAATGCATGATCGGTTGATAGCCGATAACGGGAAATTATCGCAACTGTCGCGGACCTAAGGGTATAGGCGCGATATACAATTGCGTACTATGGAAAAAATATCGGCTACAAATATGTCAACAATACGCTGGCCAGCGTTTGTTTATCGTAATTGAAGACAGGCAGAGCCGATAGGAGATGAACTGGTTCATGGAATATGAACCAGGGAAATTTATAATGTGTGGATGCCGTCGTAGGTTTTCCTTTCAGGTATGATGCTGCCCCTTATTGCAGGTAAGTACTATGGCTTGGTATGCGTAAGAGGAAGCGGTTAATTTAAAGAGGATGGGCGGTTCTTTGGGAATGTATTAAAGAACCGCCACAACGCCACTGGGGTATAAATAGCCATTAATTTCAAAAAATCGATTTTATTTAAATCTGTAAATGTCATTGGATCTTTGAATTAAGGGGACATTCCGGTTTGTTCGGTTCAAAAAATCAATTTTTTTTGTTTCATCGATAGTTTTATACTTCAAAAATAATATGTTAAAATTTGGAAACGAAATCTTAGGCGGTTCCAAAGTTATAGGTCATTAAAGGGTCGGGTCTCCCGCGGATACAAATTCGTATCATAGGTGGCAACTACCGTGTATTTAGAAAGATGCAGAGTATCCATTTATGGGCATTAATTTGCTTCGCTGTTGGCTTGGGCCAACTGCCACTTCTTTGAATATGTCCCAATCTTGTGCGACTGAACAACATGTCCATAAGCGGTAATGGATAGTCGCTCCTGTGTATGTTGTTTTTGCATTCGGGCGTACTGCGGGTGACCTGCAATTGCCTGAGTTTTAGTTAGTTTCATATATATGAAACTAACTTGCCCGTTGTACGGTGCTGGTTGTTTTTTCTTGTTTGGTGACTATGGGAGATGTTCCTACCGGTGACGTCGCGGGGTAGATATTTTTGATGTTTCTTTGTTTCTTTTTCATGAGGAGGAAAAAGTATTTAGTGTAAACGTGGTTTCAGAGCGTGCAGTGCTCGCGTTTAGGCGTCCGTTTCATACGTTTTTCAACGGTAAATTTTTCTAACATGATGTTTAAAAATGTTAATGGTTCGCGTAAGTCAGGGGTGCGTCCGGGGAGTCGATATAAAAAACGAAAAGGATTTATGGGAACTGTACATGAACTGCAAACGGAGTATGCGACTACATCGGCACAAAAATTGGCTACATCGCCCGACTTCGCTCCAACGGTCACAGTGACGGCAGCATACGTGATGTTACTTTTTTTAAAGTTTTTTCCAAACTTTCAAACATTATAAAGTGTACAAACCGTGACGGTTCGATAAACTTTTCAAAAAAATCTAAGAAAGGCCTAGGATTCAAACTGATCGTCGAATGCACCTGTGGTGAGAGGGTCATCGAGTCCTGTCCACGAATCGCCAATAATGCTTACGAAATTAATCGTAGAATAGTATTCGTAATGCGCATCTTGGGTGCCGGGTTAAATGGATTACATTGTTTCACTTCACTGATGGATATCGGCGAATTTACGAAACACATCTACTACGCTGCTTTCGCTAATGCACACACCGCTTGTATCGGCGTCTTTTCTTCCGTAATACAAAAGACTAGCAAAGAAGAAAGAGAAAAAACTGACAACATTGAAGATACAAAATTTACTGCTTCTGAGATGGTAGTTGGAGAAAAAGGGGTCTACTGCTAATTATGGCGTTATGACATTGATCGGCAACAAAACAAACAAAGTTCTCGATCGTACTGTGAAATCGCGTTATTGCCAAGGCTGCAACCTTATGAAAACAAAGAAAGGCCCCCCTGAACATGATACTTGGTGGGATGAGCACGAACCAGTTTGCACATTGGATCATAATGGAAGTTCGGGTAAAATGGAGCCTGACGAAATGTTAGAGATGTTCGAGCGCGCTTTTGATCTGCACGACCGCATTTACGAAAGGTACGTTGGAGACGGGGATGTCAAAATAATAAACGCGTTGCAGAAATCATTTCCAAATGTTGTAAAGACCGAGTGTATCAATCACGTGGGAAAGCGAATCGGTTAGCAATTACGCGGTGTCATAAAAAAAGCAAAAAAAAAACAGACCAATTAGGAGGAGCTGGTCCTGGCAAACTTACGGGAAACATGATAACAGAACTAACGACTTATTACGAACTTGTGATTAGACGCAATGCTCACTCTGCTAATGAAATGGCGAAAGAAATTTGGGCAACATACTACCACAAAATATCAACCGATGAAAATCCACAACATCAAAACTGTCCAGAGGGACCGGAGTCATGGTGCAAATGGAAACGCGTGGAAGCTGCGAATGAGCTGTCAACGTTTCACCACGACAAACCTCCCTTGGATCCTAAAGTACGAACAGCTATTTATCCAGTTTACGTAAAACTGACAGATCCCGATTTGTTAAAAAAATGCGAGGGAGGTTTCACGCAAAATAACAACGAAAGTTTCAATGCTACTATCTGGCAGATGTCGCCAAAACACACATACAGTGGTAAGAAAATCATTGAAGTTGCGGCTCTTACCGCAGCTTGTATGTTTAATGAGGGGTTTTTACCCGTATTGCTAATAATGCAATTCATGGGCATCAAAATTGGGTACGCTGCGAGAGCGTTTGCGCACAAGAGGGACAGAGATCGGCTGCAAGAAGCTGACCACAGCCTAGTATGCAACTCGCAGGAGGCACGAACAGCGAGGAAAAAGGCGAAAATGCAACTGGAGGATCAATTCGAAGTAGTGGAAGGAATTGTTTATGGTCCAGGAATAGATGTCTAGCTGTTAGTATAAAAAATCTCGATGATTTCATGAAAAAAAATCACTTTTATCTTTTGTATGATTTATCTCCAAACTTTGAATGCGTTTTTCTCGAAACGAGTTTTTTGAGTGCGGTGTAAGGGATAATATGAAAACGGTGCATGCGATTCTTATGAAAGTTCGCACACATATTTTTAACAAGCACACGCAATCTGTGAGTGAATTACTTATTTATTTATTTTTTTAGTTATAACTAAAAAATAGAGCAAAAAAGGGCCGAAAAATCAATTTTTTTTCAATAGTCCGCCATTTTGTTGTTTTTTATCAATTTAAAATTTGTTTTCACTCACATTGGGCTAAATGTATTTAAGTTCAATAAACTTTTGGCATTTTTCGTATTTTTTCACCGGGGACGAAAATAACCCTTACACGAGCAGAACGGATGGCTAACTTTGAACCGATTTCGAAGTGACTCGACAAAATTTACAAACGTAGTCGAAAGATGAATATAATGATAAAAAAAAGGTTTTGTTGTATCTTTAATACTTTCTCTTAAAAAAATCATGAAAATAACCTATTTTTTGACCCGACAAACCGGAATGTCCCGTTAAGTGTGTAAATACTATTGGCCACCTTCGCTAACACTAGCATCAACTCTACAATTGCTGGTACATCAAAGGCAAATGACAGCTCTTTTCTGTTTTAATAGATATATCACAAGAACTGTTCTTTGAAGAGCCGTCCTACGAAGTAATGCGACAAATTCCACCAATTTGCAATTCATCTGCCAACGGCGCATACAACACTCTACCAAAACGTTGCTACCGGAATTCTTTGGAACTGCTTTCCAACATGGGTATTTCCATACTCAATTTACGAGTGTTCACAAAGCACAAAAAAAAAAAAAATAAATAAATAAATAAATAAAATTAAAAATATAACAATAAAAAAAAACACAAATTAGTGTGCATGTTCTGAGTTTCCTTAACGTTCCTTATCTTGCTAGTGGTGCTTTTTGACATTTAATGGTACTGCAAAATCCTGTTTTGTGTATGCGTTTGTAGACAAAAGAAATACAAGTGATTAAAAAAAAAAAACAAATAAATACACATAACTTCCGCGCAACCAAGATTAATGTACATGATCACTGAAAGAAGGATTGTGGATTTTGGTACATAACTCAGCTAACGTTCGAAGGATACGGTTCGTCCTATCCCGCGTCTTTCTAGTGTGTGCACCTGTGTGTGAAAGTCTGGAGTGTGCAAACAGGGTGGCCGTCACTGAGAACGGCTGTATAGTCATTGAACTCGTAGCCAAAGTGTTGTGCAAGGTGCGCGAAAAACATATAATTAATATTAATTAAACCCAAAAAGAGGGTGTAACTTTGAATGAAACGACAATGTGCCAAGTGCCGGTCTAAAACTCTCGTTGAAAACACACCGTTCGCCGCTCATCCACAACAAATTTACAGTATTGTCGCGTACACGTGTGTGCTGACGTGTCTACCGCTGTGTATATACCGAACGACCAATAAAAAACGGTGTGTGTTTTAACGTGTATGCGTGTGAAGGAGATGTTCTCTGCATGCTGCTTCACAAATAAAACAATTGAACTAACGGTGGAAACAAATAATGGTAAAAAGAAAAGCAATGTTAAAAGTAATTTCAAAGAGGAGGCCCAAAGCCCAGCCAAACCTCCTTGCCAAACGGCATAAAGCCAACCCAACCAACAAGGAAAAAATTCGCAGAGAAGGAATGACCACTCATGATAAGCTACATTATTCCGAAGAAGGGAATAAATTCAAAGAACTGGCAACAGAAGACCACAAAACCAGCAATAGAGAAATGAGTGACATAGATGTCGAACGTGCTCAATTTATTGCGGAGTTATATAAAAAGAAAGAGGAGCTCTCGAAAAAGAAGAACGATTTGGAGCGACAAAGTAAAGAAGCCCTATCGGCAAGCAACACTCAACAGAAAGAGCAGAAACAACAACAGCAGCAGCAACAACTGTTGGGAAAAAACAAGCAGCAGCCAATAAGAAGGAGAAAGTGCCTCCCATCACAATTAGTTTTATGGAAGCTAAGGACCTAATTAAATTGGGTAAGTTAACATGCAGAACTTTTAAAACGAAAAATTTAAATAATAATAAAATAGGTTTTTTATGTGATAGTTTAGATGACTATCATAAAATTAAATCTGCTCTAAGGGAAGCAAGTACACACCTAAATCGGAGAAAACTATCTCCATGTTACTTAAAGGAGTTGATCCTTCTTTTTCCGCCGAAGAACTCCTCTCGGAACTACAAATCGTCGAAAATGACAGTTTAAAATTCATTGATGTGAAGCCATTCTCCACTTCTCTCTCCCGAAGTCGCAACCGCAAGTTGCCGTTCTTCATTGTCTCCCTAAGTCCCAACAGCAAAGTCGATGCACTTAGGAATATTAAAGTTATTTTCCAGCAAACAATAATTTGGGAAAAAATAAGGAAGGTTGACCGTGTGTTGCAGTGCATGCGGTGTCAACGATTCAGCCACGTTGCATCTAACTGCTGTATAGAATTTAGATGTGTAAAGTGCCAAAACAATCATATCGTAGGAGAATGCCCCTTAGGTAAAGAACAGGTTCAGGATAGAGCAAACTATCTTGCGTCCTGTGCAAAAATACAGGTCACCCGGCCAACTTTAGAGGTTGTCCGAAATTCCAACAACTAAAAGCCAAGTTGGAATTAAAAAAAAAAAACAACTTGAAGAAGAGAATCAAATGAAGGTTCGTTCTTATAATAACTTCATTCCACCTAGTGTATCATTCGCTCAAATTGCCGGCAGTCCATTAAACTCAAACTTCGCGGCACAGGGATGTATTTTCACAAAATCTTCCGCACCTAGCATATCATTTTCTCAAATGGCTAGTAATGCAATTAATACAACGGCGGCGGAACTTTCACGCAACGTCATAAAAGCGCCCGCTCCAGAGGCAAATTCAAATATAAGAGCAATCCTGTTAGCCATACAAGGTCAGATTGCTGGATTTGAAAAAAAAAACTGACTGAACAAGCGGCCCGAATAGATATTATTTATTCGTCCTTGTTCTCAGACAACCCAACATACCACAATTAACTATCCAACTAATTTAACACTAAAAATTATGGCTGTGAATGTGAATTCACTAATTCACGTGGAAAGGAGGGATAATCTCGGTAACCTGCTTGAAGCCGAATGCCCCGATGTGCTTTTAGCTAGCGAAACCAAGCTAAACCAGAGGCACAAATTGGGCTACAAAAACTATAAAGTCATTAGACGAGATCGTCCACACGACACACAAGGTGGTGGAGTTGCTGTCTTAATTAAGAAAGGCCTTCACCACAAGGTCGTTTACAGCACAGCTGTACACACATTTCAGCTGCTGGAAGCTTGCATTATAGATATACCTTTGAAAAGTTAAAGGCATCTAATCGTGGTATCCGTGTATGCACATCAAGCTCCTCAGTGTTCGCAATTTATCAGCGAACTAGATACCATTTTTCGTAATCTCAAGTTAGACTCGGAAAACAATTATTTTATTCTGGCGGGAGATTTCAACTCCAAACATAGTGCTTGGAGTGATATCACGCCGAACACAAGAGGTAATGCACTATTCAACTGGTGGGAAGCAAATGCAACAGAATATAAACAAGAATTGTACGCTACAAGTACACCATCTTATCCAAGAGGAAACTCCTTTCTGGACTTACTTATGATGGACGAGAGACTACAATTATTAGTCACGGACCTAAATACTCGAAATTGCCTTCGCACAATCGGGTATGATAGTGACCATTACGGCCTCGGCGCCGTTTTACATGTTCCAAACGAACATGCAATACTTGAGCAGTACCACCAGATACATTCGTTCGGTTTCCGAAAAGCACATTGGTCGCGCTTTGATCGCATAATAAAAAGAGAACTACGCTCTAATGGAGTAGACCCTCCAACTAATAGAAACCTTCGAAATGAGGAAATAGATCATTATCTCTCAACGATAGACAACATTATCATCAAAACAATGCACCGTTCCATTCCAAAAGCGGCGCACATGGAGGAGAATTTTAATAGATACAGAAACTCAACTCTTGATGCCCTGTATAGACAAAAAAGCGCTCTGCTCTCCCAGCTCAAACTGCTCTACAGACAGTTCAGCTATCCTTATAGCCAATAAATAAAGACAAGTAATTCACATGATTAAAAACGTTCAAAAGCTGATCCGTGACAACTACAGATCAGTAATTAATGAAGAATGGAAACGTAAAATTCTCTCCATTAAAACCAGTGGCGGGAATATATTTCCGCAAATAAATAAAGTATTTAGAAGAAAAGATCATAATGACATTCCCTGCCTTCGAGTCCCAAGGACTCCCGAGAATTGTCAAATATTGCTGAACGCAGGACTCACCCCGGAACATATGAACTCCAACGAAGAACTAATAGTAGTCGAGGATCTGCAAGAGAAAGCGAACTCCAGTGGCGCCTGTTTCGAGGCAGTACACAAAGTGAATGAATCCATTCATTCTAACCTCGATATCGAAAACAGAGCTATCCAAAACCATATTTTGCTGCACAATGAACGGCAAAGTTGGCATTCCGAAAACAAAAGTTTCACCATCTTCAGTGAAAACAATAGAGCGGATGCGCCGCTTAGAAATTTGCACACAAATATATTTGTGAATAAGAATGAACTCATGGACATCCTTAGATCCATTAAAAACAAGAAATCCTCTGGAACAGATGGTATTCCGGATACAGTTCTTAAACATCTGCCTCCGGAAGCGGTGAAAATTTCCACTACCTTGTTCAATAACGCTCTAAATAATGCATACTTTCCAGTACGTTGGAAAATAGCAGTAGTCCATCCCACCTCCAAAAAGGGCAAGGACAGGAGCAATCCCCCTAACCTTCGCTCAATTAGTCTGCTTCCAAACATTAGCAAAATATTCGAGAAAATCATAAATAAGGCATTGATAAACTGGTGTGATGAAAACGACATCATTCCGAACAACCAGTTCGGCTTTAGAGCGGGGCACGACATAGTTCATGCAGCTACAAAACTTGTTTCCGATATACAGTGGGACAAGGCAAAACGACAATGCACAGGAGTATGCTTGGTTGCACTTTGAAAAGGCCTTCGATACCGTATGGTTAGAAGGACTTGTATATAAGCTATCAAATCTAGGTTTGCCCGAATATCTGTTATACATCATTTACGACATGATACTGGATAAACAATTTGTGGTAAAATGTCGGGACAAAATCTCCAATAAAACTTTCCATATTAAAAATGGCTTACAGCAGGGTGCCGTGAATTCTCCCATTCTCTTCAATATTTATGCTAGTGATCTAGTTGGGTCTCTTAATCATGCTATTGCATATGCCGACGATATTGTAGTGTACAGATCGGAAAAAAAAATCGATGCCATAAACAGACTTATTCAAGACGACTTCAATAAAATCAAACGCTTTTGTGTCGATTGGAAATTGAAAATTAACTTCCAAAAAACAGAAACCATCCTTTTCAGAACACCACTTTCTACAGCTTCAAGAGATACAAGGAATAATTGGAAAAACTTTTCCATTGTAGGAAGCAATAATCTTCCGCTGCAAATGAAAACTGTTGTCAGGTATCTTGGTATTCGGATGGACCAATACCTATACTTTGATAAGCACATAGCAGCTGCCCTCTCCGCAGCCAAAAGTGCATACGCAATGACAAGAAGTCTGTTCCGAAATAGTCTCCTAGATCACAAAGTTAAAATAATTTCGTACTCAGCATTTATTCGTCCAATATTAGTGTATGGTTGCCCGGTATGGTTTAACGTTTCCCCAACCTACATGGAACAGTTTCGCATGTTCGAGAGGCAGTGCTTGCGTTCCTGCCTCGGATTATATAGAACACCTGAGTCTCAATACAGGAAATTCTATCCTAATAAGACTCTGTATGACAAATCAGGACTGAATAGGAGAGACAATTTCATTATCGAAATTATTCGTGGTCACACTGCAAGGGCAATGTGCAGCGAAAATAATCTTATCTCGGGAGCATACTACCCCAATGACATGTACCTGGAGGGTCGTCGTTACCAACACGTCAAAGAGATAAGACGTATACCTGACAACAGGAGAAAGCAAAAGAAAAGAAAAAATATAAATAAATAAATTCGTCGAGCGAGTGTAAGTGAACAAGTGTGGATTACACAGTGTGGCCGCCACTGAGAGCGGTTGTTTAAAAAAAAAAATAAAAAATTATGGAAACAAACAAAGTGCCAAAGAGCTCGTCGCCTTTCATGAAAAGGGGCAAGGCATACCTGAAAGCGATGACACGGAGCCGACTCGAGCGACAGCCGAGTATTATAACAAAGCGGCACAAGCCAAATTCAGACGGCGAAAAAAATGCAAAAGGAAAGAAAAACGAATACACAGGCGCAGGCAACCAATTCAACGAATTGGTTGACCTTGACCCAAGTGAAATCGAATTACCTGCTGAGGAAGAAAACAATATCACAGGTACTGCAACAGATTCGGCGGAATTAGAAAAACTCCTTACGGATATTGACACAAAAAAAGAGGAACTCGATAAACAAAGAGAAGCAATCCTCAAATTAAAAGACCTGGTGCAGCAACAACAAAGCCAAGAAAATACAACAGTACAACGAAAAAATCAGGAACAACATCAGGAAGCAAACAAAAGGCAGCAAACAATCGAGATGCAGAAGCAGCAAACAAACCAGAACATCGTAACCACCAAAAAGGAAAAGGCGCCGCTTATAATAATACTTACGTCCATGGAAACAAAGAACGTTATAAAATTAGGTGAGTTAACTTGCAAAAATTTCAAAACAAAACAAATTAATAATTCTAAAATAAAATTAATGTGCGATGATATGGAAAGTTATCGCAAAGTAATGACTGCTTTGGGTAGGACAAAAAGCGAGTACTACACGTACACCCCGAAATCGGAGAAAATAATCTCCATGCTCCTAAAAGGCGTTGATCCATGTTTTTCCCCTGAGGAGGTATTAGAGGAATTAAAAAATGTCGAAACCGACAATTTAAAATTTACAGGTGTGAAACCCTTCTCTACCGCCAACTCCAGAAAACGCAATTGCAAATTGCCTTTCTTTATTGTATCACTGAGCCCCAACAGTAAAGTTGATGCTCTCCGATACATCAAACACCTCAACCACCAAACAATAAGTTGGGAAAAAATTAGAAAAATCGATCGCGTATTGCAGTGTATGCGTTGTCAACGCTTCCGGCACGCGGCATCAAACTGCCACATGCAATTCAGGTGCGTAAAGTGCCTCTCCGACCATATCATTGGTGAATGCCCCTTGGGCAAGGAACAGCTTCCAGATAGGAAAACACTGTCCTCTGTCCTCTGTAAAAATACAGGTCACACTGCTAATTTTAGAGGATGTCCTAAATTTCAACAAATGAAATTAAAATTGGAATCCAAAAAGAAACAAGTTGAAGAAGAGAAAAAAAATAAAAACTCGTTCCTATAACAATTTCGTGGCTCCTTGTGTGTCATATGCACAAATGGCCGGGGCTTCTAAGCAACCAGCATCCATGGAACATACATATAGTAATGGGGAAATGACTGCACCGGAGGCACATTCAGAAATAATAATAATGTTATTAACCATGCAAGGACAATTTGCCGAATTTCAAAAAACACTGACTGAACAAAAGCACGAATAGATACTCTATATTCAACCCTGTTCTCAAATAACTCTCCACATCAAAATCTTCAACCCTCCGTCTGAACTTAACCTAAAAATTATAGCTGTGAATGTAAATTCACTAATCCACATCGAAAGAAGGGATAATTTAGGCAATCTGCTCCAAGTCGAATGCCCAGATGTGCTCTTGGCTAGCGAAACTAAGCTAAACCAAAGGCACAAAATGGGCTACAAAAATTATAACATAATTAGACGAGATCGACCACACTCTACTCGAGGGGGTGGGGTCGCTATCTTAGTTAAGAAAGGTCTTCACCATAAGGTCGTTTACAGCACGGAAGTACACAAATTCCAGGTGCTAGAGGCATGCATTATAGACATTCCGCTAACAAGTCAAAGGCATCTATATATAGTCGCTGCTTACGCTCCTGAATCTGTTCAAGGTACCCAATTTATCAGTGAAATCGATACGCTTTTCCGAAGTCTCAAGTTGGATTCGGAAAACAAATACTTTTTAATGGCAGGTGATTTTAACGGCAAGCACAGTGCCTGGGGCAATATGACCTCGAACACCAGAGGCAATGCCTTGTTTGATTGGTGGCAAACAAATGCGATCGAGCATAAACTAGAATTGTACGCTACAAGTACACCGTCTTATCCAAGAGGTAACTCCTTCCTGGATTTACTTATGACAGATGATCGAATTCAGTTACCAGATACCGAGGTAACTACTCGAAATTGTCTTCGCACAATTGAGTACGATAGCGATCATTACGGACTTGGAGCCGTAATACACGTGCCAAACGAGTACCATCTACTTGAGCAGTACGACCAGGTACACTCTTTCGATTTCCGAAAAGCACATTGGTCGCGTTTCGATCGCATAGTAAAAAGAGAAATACGCAACATTGGCATAGACCCACCGACTAATAGAAACCTTCGTAATGATGAAATCGATCATTACCCCCTAACTATGAACGATATTGTTACTAACACAATGAATCGTTCCATCCCCAAAGTAGCTCATATGGATGGCTATACCCACCGATACAGAAATGCCACTATCGATGCTTTGTATAGGCAAAAGAGCACCCTGCTCTCAAAGCTGAAATTGTGCTACAGGCAGTTCAGTGACCCAAATAGCAATGAAATCAAAACTATCAAGTCCTTGATTAAAAATCTTCAAAAACTGATCCGGGATAATTACCGAGCAGTAATAAATGAGGAGTGGAGCAACAGAATTCGAGCTGTCCAAGCAAACGGACCGAGCATGTTTTACAAATCAAGAAAATATGTCGAAGAAAAGATCACAATGACATTCCCTGTCTCCGAATTCCACGGTCTCCCGAGAATTGCCAGATAATGCTGAACGCAGGACTCACCTTAGAGCACATCAACTCCAATGATGAAGTAATAGTAGTCGAAGATCCGCAAAAGAAAGCGAATTCAATTGGAGCCTGTTTCGAAGCAGTGTACAGAGTTAACGAATCAGTTCATGCTAACACTGAAATTAAAAGCAATGCCCGTCAAAGACATTGCTCGCTACGCAATCAACTTCACAACTGGCGATCCGAAAACCATAGTTTCATCACATTCGGCGAAAATAATAGAGCGGATTCTCCCGTCAGAAATGAAAATACAAATATGTTTGTGCGCAAGGATGAACTTAGAAACATACTTAGCTCAATAAAAAATCAGAAATCATCTGGAATAGATAGCATTCCAAATGTGGTTCTAAGGCATTTGCCTTGCGAAGCAGTGAACATATACACTACTTTGTTTAACAACGCTCTAAACAATGCACACTATCCAACCCATTGGAAGACTGCAGTAGTCCACCCTATCCCCAAAAAGGGTAAGGAGAAGAGCAATCCAGCTAATCTGCTAATCGATCAGCCTGCTTCCCAAAAAAATTATAAACAAATCACTGATAGGTTGGTGTGATGAAGACGATATCATCCCCAACAACCAGTTTGGCTTTCGAGCGCGACATGATACAGTTCATGCAGCGACGAAACTTGTTTCCGATATACAGTGGAACAAGGCAGAGCGACAATGTACAGGCGCCTGCTTGGTTGACTTTGAAAAGGCTTTCGACATCGTATGGTTAGAAGGACTTGTCTATAAGTTAACAAACCTGGGTATGCCGCAATATTAGTTATACATCATTTATGATATGATAATGGACAACTATTTTGTGGTGAAATGCGGGGACATACTCTCCAACAAGACCTTCCAAATTAAAAATGGCTTACAGCAGGGAGCTGTGAATTCTCCCATTCTATTCAATATTTACACTAGTGATCTAGTGAGTGCTCTCGAAAACGCCATTGCGTACGCCGATGGCATAGTGGTGTACAGAACAGGAGGAAAAATAGACGACATCAATAAGCACCTTCAAGATGACTTCAACAAAATAAAACAATTTTGCGACGACTGGAAATTAAAAATTAATTTCCAGAAAACCGAGACTATTCTTTTCAGAACGCCCCTATCCAGGGCCTCGAGGGATACAAAATACAACTGGAAACACTTCTCTATTGTAGGTAACAATAACCTTCCACTGCAAGTGAAAACTGTAGTTAGATACCTTGGTATTTGGCTAGACCAGTATTTATATTTTGACAAGCACGTAGCAGCCTCCCTCTCCGCAGCTAAAAGTGCATATTCGATGACAAGAAGTCTCGACCCCAGAGTCAAAATAATTTCATACTCGGCATTCATCCGACCTCTTTTGATTTATGGATGTCCAGTATGGTATAATATATCTCCACTTTACATGGAGAAGTTTCGTGTGTTCGAACGGCAGTGTTTGCGTTCTTGACTCGGACTTTATAGAACACCAGAGTCGCAATACAAAAAATTCTATGCCAACAAAATCCTGTATAACAAATCAGGGTTAAATAGGATAGACAATTTCATAATTAAAATTATTCGTGGTCACACAGCAAGGGCAATGTGCAATGACCATAATCTTATCTCGGGAGCATTCTATCCCAATGATATGTATCTGGAGAATACCCTCCAGAATGGGTTTATTCCCCCAGAAGCGCTTCCTTTCTTGGATCAAAAAGGCCTTATCCAAGACATGCATGGAGTCCCGATTATTTACCACGCTCTCCGTGGTGCCAGGGACAAACGAATTCTCCATGATAGTGATATCTCCAATGCCCCAGACCGCATGCGTTTTAGCACGGCGATCAGTGAAAGAGATAAATCAGCCACAGATCGAACATCTCCCAAATGGTGGTGGCTTCTCAACGAGGAGAGGACTTCACTTCCTCAGATATAGTATGCCTCTCAAGAGCAACGCTCTCCTTCCTCTTGTCCCCCCTCCCCATGTCCTCCTTTCCCAATTACTTTTGTGTAGCTATTTTATTTTATTTTTTATTTCTTATTTTATGTTTTATTCGTTTTGTTTTGAAGTTTTTGTTTGTTATAATAATTTAAAAAAAATAAATTGTAATAATAGTATATACATGTAAACGAGGAGTCCCTCTAATATATGACTTATTTCATATATATATATATATATATATATATATATATATATATATATATATATATATATATATATATATATATATATATATATATATATATATATATATATATATATAAGAAACAAAAAAAAAAGATGTACGCCGAAAGGCATATATAAAAATCAAGATGTAATGTGTAACTTAGAGAGCTCGCATAGAGCCAGTAAGTTAATTTAAGGATTGTGATTGTAGAAAAGGGTTTAACATTTACCCCTAATATTATACATGTAAAAAGAATTAGGAAAATAAATAGGGTTTAAAAACAAAAAAAAAAAAACTAAAAAAACATGTACCTCCAAAGTGGGTTTATCCCACCTGAAGCGTTCTCTCTCTTGGATAGAAAAGGTCTTATCCAAAACAAGCACGGAGTCCCTATTATTTACCACGCTTTTCGTGGTGCCAGGGACAGACGGATTCTTTATAACAGTGATATATCAAATGCTGCAGTTCACTTGCGCTTTAATTAATTTATTATTAGGCTTAATCCAAGCAGCTTAAGTTAATATAATATAACAACTTACAGACTAACTTAAAAACTAAAGTAGTAATTAAAAAAAAAAAAAAAAAAAAAAAAAAATATATATATATATATATATATATATATATATATAATTTAAAAAAAAGAAGAAAAAAACAAGGAAGGAGAAGAGGGCTTGAGGTGTGACAGTGAGGGGTACGTCTACGCAGTGGTATGGGGCGGGGTTGGAGAGCTGGGGGGAGAGGTTTGAAATTGAGGTGGGGTAGGGCTAGGACGGGTTTATTCTGAGACGCCGTTTGAGGGCAGGAGTGGAGAGGTTGAAATCAAAGGAGGTGGGGAAAGAGTTGGCATGTCGTAGCATACGCGAGATGGGTTCGTTAACGCCGTAAGACGTGTGATGAGTGGGCACGCAAAACAGACGAGGGTTCCGCACATTACGTGGGTTTGTATAAAATGATAAAGAGGAGAGCAAACTTGGGCAATTGATTGAGCCTGACAGAAGGCGATGGATAAAGATGATGTCAGCATGGATTCTGTGCTCCTCAAGTGTGTTAAGATTGATTAGAAGGAGCCAGCCTGTGTATGGTGGTAGAATGAGTGGTCTTTCCCAGTTCAGTCCACGGAGGGCGAGGCGCAAAAAACGACGTTGAACGCCCTCGATCCTACGAATGTGAGACTGTTTATACGGGGACCAGACCTGACTGGCATATTCGAGTAGTGGCCGGACAAAAGTTGTGTAGAGTGGTCGGGTGACGTAGGGGTTTAGGAATTCCTTCGACTAGCGTTTTACAAAGCCATGGGCGGCGTTGGCCTTTAGGGTTGTGTTATCGATATGTGCGGTAAATCTAAGTTCCTTATCGCATAGGACGCCCAGGTCGCGAATCGATTCAACCGATGTTATCGGTTGGTCTAGCAAGAGATAGGAACGTGGCTGGGAGGGGGAGCGTTTCCGAGAGAAGGTGATTGTGTGACATTTGGCGATATTCAGTTCCAGGCAGTGATTTTGGCACCATGTCGAAAAACTGTCAAGATCCGATTGGAGAAGTGAGGAGTCAAGGGGAGAGCGGATTGTCTTGAAGATTTTGGTATCATCCGCGTAAAGCGACATGAGGGAGTGATTGATGCACGAGCCTATGTCGTTTATGGCAAGGATAAATAGTAGGGGGCCGAGATGACTGCCCTGGGGGACACCTGAGGTTGGAGAGAAAGGATCGGAGGGGGTGGATCTAAATCGCACCCGACAGGTTCGAGAGTTAAGATAGGATGAGATTCACTTAATCAACAGCGGTTCAAAACCAAGGGAAGATAATTTAAAGAGAATAAGGTTATGGGAAATCTTGTCGAAGGCCTTGCTAAAGTCGGTAGTGACTACATCAACCTCATCGCCGTTCTCTAGGGCAAGGAGTGTGTGAGATGTGAATTCGACAAGGTTGGTAGTAGTGGACCTGCCGGGGAGGAAGCCGTGCTGGTTAGAAGAGATGATGGGGGTGCTGCGAAAACATAACGCTACGCATAGAAGGCCTTCGAACAGTTTAGGAATGTGCGAAAGCTTAGCAATGGGACGATAATTGGATATATCGTTTTTTGGCCCCTTTTTATGTATGGGGGTTATGTAGGAGGATTTCCAAATGTCGGGAAATAGGCCTTGTGCAAGGGATAGATTGAAGATTGACGCGAGCGGGAGAGAGAGAGAGAAGAGGAGCATTTTTTTAAAGAAGATAGCAGGGAGTCCGTCTGGGCCGGGACTAAATCGTCTTTAAGTTGTTCAAGTTTTTCTTTAACTTGGTGTTGTTGAATGTGCAGAGGGATGAGTGGGCCGAGGGAGAATTGAGATATGCCAGTAAATTAGGAGGGGTTAGGCTCGAACGAGTCGTCCGTGAAGGATAGTTTGAAGAAGGACGCGAAAAGATTGGCTATGGTTTGGGAGTCAGATGAAGTAGTTGAGTCGTAGAAAAGAGAGTTGGGATAGGCATCTGATTTCCGTTTATAGTTGATAAATTGGTAGAAAGATTTGGGGTCATTGATCAGATTGAGTTGGGCTTTGGTAAGGTAATTGTGGTAAAGGGAGCTATAAAGCTCGGTGAATTGGTAAAAGTAATCGAGATAGTTGGAATAGTCCAGAGGAGAACGCGTATTTAAGAAAGTGTTCCACAACTTATTTCTCTTGTTACGGAGTGTGCGGAGTCTGCGGTTATACCAAGGGGGCGATGAGAATGATAACCTGTTTCGGGAATAAGGGACAAATAGGGATATGGCGTTGAAGATTACTGTGTAGAGTGAGGCTGTAGCGACCTCAACACTAATATCATTTAAGCGGGGTAAGGTATTGCTGAGGTACTCATTTATGCGCCGGAAATTGGCTTTTCGGAAATTGAAAGAATATTGGTAGGGGAGGGGAGTGGGTGTGCTGTGGGCTGGGTGGTCGCGGAATACGGATAAGAGAAGTGGAGGGTGGTGGTTATCAATGGTTGAGAGGATGTGGGGACTAGGGGTAACTGAAGAGTTGCAGGGGTCTGTCGTGAACACTAGGTCGAGTTGTCTGCCCAGATGATTTGGGATATTGCTGACTTGGTAAAGGCTAGAGTCGGTAAAGTTGTCTATTAAGAGACACTCCTTGGTAGTAGAGGGGCTAGAGATATAGTGGGACTCGTCGTCAGACAACGACCATGGGAGATGGGGGAGATTGAAATCGCCCAGGACTACAATGTCGTCTTGGGAAGAACTCAGTTCCGTTAAGCAGTCGATTGCAGCAGTAGCGAATTCGTATGCCTCCGTAGCTTGCGAAGGTGGGATGTAGAAGCAAATGATATACAAGGACTTTGAGCGGTGGTCAACTTTTATAGCGACATAGTCGAGGTACGGTGAAGAGGAGAAGGTGATAAGAGAAGATGTTAGTCCGTTATGGACGGCGGGCAACACGCCTCGGCAGGGGGTGTCAGGTAAGGAATGATGGACATCGTCGTCACGAAAAACTGTTAGGGAGGGGGGGAACAGTTCTAGGCTGTTGATACTGGGGATGATGAGGTTGGTTTCGGTCAGAGCGTATATATCAAAGGGAAAGGAGTGGGTATTGTGTAAGATCGACTGGGTTTTGGAGCGAAGTCCTCTGACATTCTGGTAGTATATGGTTAGGGGACAAGAATTGGGAGACCCTATGGAGAGTAGGGTGGGCAGCCGATAAGGGCCGAAAAAGTTTATTTTTAGTGGGTTGGCTGCGTGGTGAACCAGATGCCATTTTCGAGCAAATGTATTGTCGGAGAGCCGAGAGGTCTCTTGTTACTTTAAAAGGGGGAATATTAAAATTTTCGTGGAACTTTATGAACAGGTTACGAAGGCTAGGGAAATCGGTGGGGAGACCTTCTTGTTGAATGGAGATCTTAACGCTCGTTTTCGTTTTGCCTTCATAGCAAACTGCATCAGATTTACCATGAAGATAAGCTAGATAAATGCGGACGTTATTGTAGGTCCGATTATTTCGAAGCTTTGAGAGGGCATAGCGGCATTCAGATGTCTTAAGGGATTGTTGAGTAATCTTGACGGGGGGCGGCAGAAGGGGATCAAAAACGTGGGGGCGGGGGGGGGGGGGGTGAGGCGAGGTGAGGAAGGGGGGCGAGAGGGTAAGAGATTCGATCTTATGCACGGTTCGGAAGACAAATGGGCTGAGCTTTCGTGGGCGGGGCCTAAGGGATTGAGAGTGTGCGATCTGTGGAATTTGGTATATTTAGCACCTGTTTTAAGGTCAAAGAGCGGAAAGGGGCTGGTGTTGGGCGCAGGATGAGACGTGGGGGGAGTGGTTTGGTTGGTGTTGGGCAGGATGACATGACGGGAATGTGTGGGGGTGGGTTTGGGATAAGGAATGCGGTCACGGCGAGGTAAAGGGAGGGAAGATCGTTTGAACCTAGGCTTGAGAGAGGGTTTGGTGGGTCGACTTAGGGTTGGGTCGTGGACGCGAGTGCGCGTGCTTCTGGGAATGGGGAACGGAGTGTGCATGGAATTTGGCTTGGACAGGGAATTTTTAGGACGAGTTGTAACTGGCAAGATGCGATCGAGATAAATCTATAAATGACCGATCCCATCCCAACTGGTGGTGGATTGACAATGAAGAAAGGATTTAATATCCCCAATTATAGTAAGATCTTCAGACGCTACGCCTTCCCTTCCCATTCCTTATTTCCCTTTTCATATTTATTTATTATTCCTTTTCATTTCCATTTTTCATTTAGATTCCTTTCGTTTTAAAATTTCTTTATGTTAACATGTTTGTTAATATGTTTGTTATTTTTTTTGTTGTAAACTTTTTTACCTTATATTATAATTTAAAAAAAAAATAATACAGAGAGAGAACTTCTTCTTCTAAAATATTCGGGTAATAGGAAATATATAAAAATATAAAAATATTATTGTACCCCGAAAGGCATTACACAAAATTGTATCGTGTAATTTAGAGTGCTCGTTTAGAGCCAGTAAATTATTTTAAGAATAAGAAAAGATTTTAAAATAGGATTTTGCATTTTAGTCCTAAGTCAACATTTGTTAAATTATTGTACAATAAATGCGTTATTCAACAACAACAACAAGGATTGTGGTACCACACAAGTTCATAGGAGACATTGACTTCTTCCTATGGTACAACCTCTTTCTTATGCAGTTACCAATGACCGCCATCAATTAGGTCTGCACAGATTTATACAAAAAGTCAATTTTAGGTGAATCCACACGGAAGATTGTTCTTCAGTAAAAATAAGAGCTTGGAACACTCGGATTGGGTATGCATTCTCCCATGATTATCTTTTTCACCAATCCTCTTTTTTTACTTCGTCTCCAATTCTCTTTTATTTAAGGGTTTCTTAAAATTCCCGTTTATGTGCGGGTTCAAAAATCAGTCAAGCGAAGATGGAGTCAAATCGACTGCCCTAAGTAGATGTAATTTACATTTATAAAAAACACTAAAAAAACACAAATTTCTCACTCAATATTCCTAATCACCGCATTACACCCTCATACACATCTGAATGTGCTTCTCAATTCTGAGTTTATCACCTGTAGTATATTTGAATGAATGAAACAGTTTTCAACATGAATCTCACTAAATGTATTTTTGAACACAAGCAGAGACGATTACTTTGCAATATAGTTGTTGGCCGAGAACAGACCCCTGACAAATGAGCAAATAATCACATCGTGATTCACTAGTTTCAACCCGACGACAACAAAAGTATGTGTGCACGGTCTGCCCATAAGTCATCTCTGACAGAAGACAAAAACACTGGCAAAAACACAAGCACTGACGAAACACTACACATGGTCTCCTGTTGGTATTGACATTATCACCCGGGGAGCGTGGAACCGATTGTCAAAGACATTAAATACACAAAACACATCTAGTAAAACCTTTTTCATTTTTTCAAAAACATATGAACTGCAAACCATCACAACTGACAAAAACAAAGCAACAAAAACAGCCCGACCAAAAGATGAAGGAATTTCACAAAAGGCCATTGGAACGTTTCATTATTCCGTCAATCAGCTAGTCAAACAAATAAAAAACAGAAAAATAACACGGCAGCTGTATATACAGAGAAAGGCGTTTTTAAAACACTGAAGCGAGAACTGGAATGACCCAACTGTCAAAACGACATATGCTCCCTACGTACTACAACACAGTTTACACATTCTCCAGCAGGCCATTTATAAAAATATCAGTCCACCCACCGGTCGTAGGGAGCACAGTCAGATGATGGATTAATCGCACCACAATCACTCTAAACCAGCAAGTGTGAGATGTGTTAGACGCCGTCCCAGGCGCATCGGAGACTTTATAAAATTAGATTTACTTTATGAGGTAGAGAGATATCAGGAGGTAGGCCAGTGTGGCTCGGCGTCCTCGCCATGTGGCGAGAAGTAGTCAGTCCCGAAATACACTTATTCCCTGTCAGCACGGGGTCTGAGGCATACGTGTACATCTCTGGTGTACATCGGTGACCAATTCAAGGCCCTCGGATAGTTTCGTGTCCTTCAAGAGCACAACACTCGCGAAAGACTAACGGAGTACCAATAACCGGACTTAATCACGTATATCGAACGCGGGTATTAATCTAGGCTTGGAAGACCTATGTTTAACGACGAACATTTAAAGGCGTACATTTTTTAACCGTCCACAAAGACACAAAAAGAGAGACAGGACCGGCGTGAATAAGATACCCGAGAGCAGTCAGAAAACATACTACTGACCGATTTTTGCGGCAACATATTTTGGCGAATTCTTTGTACATTCTTTTTTTCTCGTGTGACTTTTGTGTGTTTTTTTTTATTTAAATTGTAGCTATTTGCTTGTTGTTTTTTTGTATTTTGGGTTTTTGATCTTCGATAGCTAGAGAGGATCAGTGGCCATGTGCATCGGTTTCATGGGCCTTAATCGTCGCGGCACTTGGTCTGAACGATGGAAGGAAAGCTTTTGCCTTTTGCTTGACGATAAAAATAAAAATAAATATTGTGATCGTATTTATAGATTGTCACCAATAAATTGACGCTTGCCACATGGCGCATATGACTAAACTGATCTTGTCGCCCATGTCCGACAGGGTTAAATAAATTACATAAATAAAAAAAAAAACGCATTATACAACTAAATTCATTTTTAAAGATTCGTGAGAAACAAACACACAATGGCTTGTCACAAGGTTGAGGGCTCCGCCTTATACTTATAGCGCGCCACGCAGAAGAGGAATAATAAATAAAGGAACAAAGCAACGCTTCCGGTTGACAAAGGAAAAGTCTCGTCTGTTTGTTTTGGAAACGACTAAAGTGTTTCCTGATTCTGAATTTGTGCAAACTTTTATGTGAAGTTCACGGCGAAAAGACTTTTAGAAAGGACAACCGCAATAGCTTCATAAATCTAGAGGCGTTGATATGTTTGATTTATGGATTTTTAAATTTAAAAATTACATTACAAAGAGAAATTTTCTTCACGCCATTTGTGAAGTTTGTTGGTGGTCTTATAAGTTTGTTTGGCATAGATAAAACGAATTTTACACGAAGCAATTTTTTTTGGTTTTAACAAATTCGATTTTTTATAATTTCGATTTCTTATAATTCATCTGAACCACTTTATTGTAGTCCGCTTTGTACAATGTACTGAAATTGACATCCCATTTACTAGTTGTACGTTTTGTTTATTACCATATCTATCACGAAACTAGCAGTGTTCTTTTATCTAATAAAAAGATTGTGCGGCAATTATGAGGAATATGTATTCACCGGACGCATTTTCAAAAACGTTTGACACCACATTCTGACAATTTAGATATTCACGAGGTACATTCACCAGTCATTCCGCTTTATGCTGTTCAAAAGATAAACACAACAAAATAACATAACAAAAGTAGTCGATAAATGACCTAAGGGAGTATTCTATTCTAGAATTTTGGAAAAATCATTTTCTTGTTTTCATATTTTCAAAGCTTAACCCTCTAAAAATATGTCTTTAAGAGGATTTTAAGAAATTCAAAGAGGTATGGCTGTTTTGCTGATGCGCCGTCTAAACCGGCTCGGCCGGAACGAATCGAACAAACGACATTAGAGACTTTTTGTCAACGCATCAAAGGAGGCCAGAACTGCTCGGTTGGAAGAGAAAAGCGCGAAAGGTGCTTATTTCGAAGTCGAGGTAGGTCCAATGTATGCAGCAGGAATGCCAGATTCAATAAACGTAAGCCTAAAATATCATTTCATAACTTAGACCCCGAGAAACCTTACGTGAAGCTTTAAACGCGTTTTTCTCGAAACTGTGTTTTTTAAAACAATACCCACGTTCTACAAGGGTTGCCTTTTATATTTCGGGATTAGAGAACAAAAACAAATATTGATTATCGAAAGTCATTTTACTGTTTTTCAAAATATTCCCCATGAAGATCTATACACTTTTGCATGCGTTTGAACCAATTGTCGAAGCA
This sequence comes from Microdon myrmicae, assembly GCA_963931805.1. Classification (NCBI taxonomy): domain Eukaryota; kingdom Metazoa; phylum Arthropoda; class Insecta; order Diptera; family Syrphidae; genus Microdon; species Microdon myrmicae. The sequence goes on from OZ007502.1 coordinate 32,981,711, forward strand.
CTTTTGCCACTCTGATTGAGGTATCTCCAACACGTGCATTCTGAATGCAGCAACCGCTTCTTCAAGTGTCGAAAAACGTTGACCTCTCAGTTTGTTTTTTTATAACGGGAATAAATATAAGTCATTCGGTGCCAAGTCAGGACTATACGGCGGATGACCCATCAAATCGATGTTTTGGGTGCTCAAAAATGCAGTTGTCGCAGCCGATGTGTGAGAGCTCGCATTGTCGTGGTGAAGAGTGATCCGTCTTCGGCGGTTGATTTTCCTGATTTCTTGGAAGACAACTGGCAAACAAATGGTTGTGTACCACTCAGTGTGTTGTTCTAGTGGTACGGTTGCGACATGTCCAGTTTTTCCGAAAAAACAGGCGACCATTTGCTTGGAAGTGCTTCGTACGCGAACAACTTTTGTTGAATTTGGCTCACCTTGAAACACCCAGACAGTCGACTGCTGTTTACTTTCGGGCTCATACGCGTAAATCCACTATTCATCACCTGTCACGATGTCATAGACGTGTTTCGAAGCACCGCGACCGTATTTTTTGAGCATTTCTTTCGACCAATTGACACGAGCCTTTTTTTGGGCGATTGACAAATTGTGTGGGATCCAACGCGAACAAATTTTTTTGACAGTCAAATGTTTATGCAATATTGAATGTATGCTGGTCCCACTAACGCCTAAGGTTGTCTCAATCTCACGATAGGTCACATGACGATCTTCCAATATCAGTTCGCGCACAGCATCAATGGTTTTCGGAACAACAACTGATTTTGGACGACCTTCACGAAATTCATCTTGGAGTGAACTACGACCACGATTGAATTCACCATACCATCGATAAACACTGGTCCTTGATGGAGCTTCATCGACAAAAATTGAATTAAGTTCATCCATGCACTGTTGCTGAGTTAAAAATAATCGCACGAAAATGTTGACGATTTAATTCCATTTTTGGGCCGAGATGAATCTTTTAAGTTACTGTAAACAACACAAATAGCGCTCGTATGTCAAAACGTTCCGAGTGCGTATAACCTCAAAAATGTCCAACTTTACGACAGAGCTGTCAATTGCCAGATTGCAACACTAGGGTTGCCAAATCCCGAAACATAAGAGGCAACCCTCGTACTGAACCGATTTACTTCAAATTTAGTATATATCGTCTTTATATGCTTTTCTATTGCATGAACTATCCTCATCCCCAAATTTCAATGTTAACTATTTTTTAAAAATTCGAAAAACTAAAAAAAAGTGGTAGAAAAATAAATTTTTTTTCAAGCAGTCGCCAGTTTGTTAAAAAAAAATCTTTTTCAACTTTTTTTAGTTCCAACGATAGAGGCATTTCTGTAAATTAATAATCTTTTTTTTTCAGATTTCTAGGAGGGTTGTTTTTTTTTACAGCACTTCAAAAATTGCGTTAAATTCGTGCATCTAGACCAGAATACCCCCTTAAGAGAATTAGAAGGTAAAAAAAGGTGTAGGAATTAGAATGCCGATTTTCCTCAGCACCTATATTATAAATAAATAAATAAATGTATATGTTGGAGATGGTAACGCTTACACGCACGTCGATATACGGCGCACACTGTTGCGCAAGTCCACACACACATATGTACCCCACCACACAGTCGTCACTTAACCAGCACCAGTCACATGCCGGACGTAAAGCAGTAGATATACATGTACTTGCAATTAGGCTGTGGCGTCTCTAACATATACACACACAATATACAAGCAAATAGTGAAGCACACCGAACGAAAATCGAATAAGAAAATGCATCCGAACCGTATACCGTAGCGATAACATAACAATTCACATCAGTGGAATATACTCGAGTTTCAAAATCGCGTTTTAAGCACGGCCAGTAGCCTGATGTGTTACGCCCTGGTTCAATTTTTGGTGATTCTAACTGTCATAGCGTCAGTTCGAATTACACGTTCTTCAATATCATTCCAAACGCTATAATTGGTGACTCACCGACGTGATCTGTATACACAGCACACACTTTCCCATAGTAAAACAGTTCTTCACGACACTACCACGACTTCCACATAGAGCACCGGCACACTCGCCTGCTCCGATGTTCTCTCGTTCGCTCCGTCGTTCGCACATGAAGTTGATCGTAACAAAGTTACTGAGGAGGGACTAGTGTGGCGTCTCTAACAGAAACACACACAATACACAAGAAAATAGTGAAGAACACCGAACGAAAATCGAATAAGAAAATGCATCTGGGCCGTATACCATAGCGATAACATAACAATTCACATCAGTGGAATATACTTGAGTTTCAAAATCGAATTCTAAGCACGGCCAATAGCCTGATGTGTTACGCATTGGTTCAATTTTTGGTGATTCTAACTGTCATAGCGTCAGTTCGAATTACACGTTCTTCACTATCATTCCAAACGCTATAAGGCATACAAATAAAATCTTCATTAATTATATCACCTGATACTGTCTATCACCCACAGTGCATGCATATATACAGTCTTCCATTTTATAAAAAAAATTTCTCTGGGCTACAAAAAACTCGAATCTCCTACCGAACAGAAGAGCGTGGAATTGTCGATGACAAAAACCGATATTAGGGCGCTCACAGGGGACACGAAGGAGTCAATGTACCTGCGAGAAGTCAAGAAATGTCAGAAGGTCTCACACATTGCGACAATTTAAGCACATACAACTATCAACGTCGACGATGTTCCACAATCGCACGAAACACGTCCATATCCATTTCAGTTTTGTACGTGAAGCAGGAAGGGATCAAGCAATCAAGTTATTGCGCATAGCGTCGAAGGAGATGATCGCCGACATTTTGACAAAGGCGGTACTCAAGAAGAGACACGAGTAGCTCACGCATACACTGACCGTGAGATAGACGACATAAAACCACTCCAGCGTACGTGGTCGCATTAAGGGGAGTGTTGGAGATGGTAATGGTTACACGCACACCCACGCCGGACGTTCATCAATACATATACTCGCAACTGTGCATAAAAATAAACTCTTAATTAATTATATCATATCGTCATCATTCGGCACTACAACCGGGATCCGGTCTTGGCCTTTTTTAGCAAGTCCCGAGTCTTGTTAAATTTTCCATAATAATTTGTTTTTCCGGGCAAGGTTATTAGCCTTATTATTATTATATCATATGATGCCTTTATATTCTTCTATTTAAAAAAAATTTTTTTTTTGGCAGACAAAAAACTTTACTGCGACCTGCTCCGAGCGGAAAAATAATTATTGCACTCCGAGAGATCTTTAAGTGAAATTTGTGCATTTGTCACGAATGCACGAACTAACCAAGTTTTTCCACCAGTATATAACATGGTTTATACCAACTATCTGTGAATTATAAACGACGAAAAAAATTCGTAGCTAACTGAGACAACGCAATGAAAATGCAGTCATAAATTATGTCACCTGTCTATTATCCACAGGTTATGGGCCTAGTGGCGATATAAAAGTAATAATAATGAAGAAAAGTAAGAGTGTGATAAAAGTCAGCGAAAAGAACAGGCAAGTGAGAAGCAGTTAATGACAGCGTAGCAAAGCTACCATCAAAATGAATCCAGACAGAACGCCGAGGATTGAGTTGCTAAAAAGCTCGAATTATGAGGTACAGCAAATTCGGATGAAGGCTGTGTAGTACTTCACTACATACACCCCATTTAACGTAATAATATCATGCAACGTTTCCTCTTTAATTAGCTGCCCGTGACGCGCGGTCATTCTACAAGCTACGGGTTGTCCAATTACGAGTCGTTCATACACGCAGGTGTATATTTTTCGCATACCGTCATTCATATCCAAATGCTAAAAGCGAGTGGATAGAAGATTCCGTGGCAATTGCTTACGCCACAAATAGGAAACGTACGGATAATAAAAAATCACCGTACACCGGTTGTCATGCACTCGCTCAAGGATTTCCCAGTAGAAATGCGTATGCCTGTGAAATTAAGACACATGAATAATAACGAATCGCCACCGGAGATTCCAAGTGACGGGATATGCCAAGGCCACCACACTTTAAGTGGACCAATTAAGTGAAATATCATTTTATTACACAAAACCCCCTGGGGCTTGTTACTGTAGTGTTGGGTGCAGTTGGGGATGAGTTATATTTTAATTTATGGCATTGGTTGTAAACGATAAATGTTTTTAGTCTGCTAATAACATGTGTGATGGGAGCTGTGAGAAGTTGTAGATAAAGATGTTTGCCGATAGTGTTGGATGCATTAACTCGCCCACAAAGGAGATTTTGAAGTACTCTTAAATGTCAGATCACAGTGCGAGCGGAAGGAGGAGAAGTGAATAAGGAAAGAAGGTATCGATGTACATTGTCTTAAATGCCTGGATATTACAACGACGACGAAACACATGATCGGGTAGAGCAATCCACAATCGTGTCGTTCGGTAAAAGAATGGCTTTCTGTGTTTATTTGTGCGCCTGAAGTTCACTTTCCACGTGAATTGATGCGCATTTTCAGAATGACGCGTACCGCTGGAAAATGTCTGAAGAGGCGGAAGATATTCAGCAAGCGAAGTTGAGCAACGATCATGATAATACCTATAGAAAAGAGATAGGCATGATACGTTGCGCCTATGTTCCAACGAGGGAATTGGTCGATTTAGGGCTGGGTCACCAATAAGTTTCACTGCTCGATTTGGCATCCTGTCAAGTTCGTTCCCCATCGACCCAATTTCCGATTTGCAATTGCGTTGAAATGCGATATACCTCCATCGGTTTGGTTCACAGTTCAACATCCGCAATTGCAAAGTGACCCAATAAATTTTAATGTGCAATTACGCAATTTCTATTTCAACGGTTGTGCGAAAAGTGGGGCAATTAATTGCATTATCGCTCTGGGGGTCATATGGGTTTAAAATCGGTTGGCATTTTTTGGTTTAAGTGCATCAATGACGTTATGTTCAGGTCGTCTTATCTAGCTCGTCATTGATACACTTACCACACGTGTAGTGCAGTTTTGGATGCGCCCGACCGAATATGGGAGTTGAACTCCTTTTTGGGACGCATATACGCCTTGTAAATAGTGGCCAGTTTGGACGGAGTGAAGTATTTTTTGCATCTCTTAAGGAACCCCATACATTTGGCCGCACTATTCACAGCTTCAGATATGTAATCGCTCCAATAATTGCAACATGAGTCAGTTCAACGAGAATCCGAACAAAGAACACTGGGGCGCAACAAAGAGTCTCGAATAGCTGAAGGGGACGTCGAACATGGCGTTTGGCTTTGAAGGGCCATTGTATCAAATCGTCAGATATTCTGATGCGGACTACGGCAGTCATTTGGACGATTCGAGATCGTACACGGGATACACATTCAAGCCAGGAGGAGCCACAATCAGCTGAAAGTCCAGAAAAGAAAAGAGCGTGGCATTATCCGTGACAGAAACCGAGTACAAGTCGCTCACAGAGGCGACGAAGGAGTCAATGTCTCTGCGAGGACTTCAGAATTGTCTCACACATTGAGACAATTTAAGCGTAATACGTCTATCAACGGCGACGATGTTCTACGATCGCACGAAACACGTCAGGATCCATTTCAATTTTGTACTTGAAGCAGTAAGAGATCAAGCAATCAAATTATTGCACATAGTGTCGAAGGACATGATAGCCGACATTTTGACGAAAGCGCTACCCAAGGAGGGACACGAGTAGCTCACGCACACACTGATCGTAAGAGAGTCGACATAATACCATTCCGGTGTACGTGTTCGCATTAAGGGAGAGTGTTGGAGATAGTAATGCTTTTATGCACAACACACACATATCGATACACAGGGCACACTGTTGCGCAGATATACACACATATATACCCGATCACACAGTCGTCACTTAACCAGCACTAGTCGCACGCCGGACGTACATCAATGGACTAAAGAAATTTGTAATTCTTTGGTTTAAGAATTACTACATGTTACGAGATAGGGATCTTGGCCTTATTTAGCAAGTCCTGAGGGATGTTAAATTTTCCATGATAATTTGTTTTTCCAGGCAAGGTCATTAGTCTTGCGCCAGAGGCTCCCAGGTGGGGAAACGAACCCTGGTCTCCCGCGTGACAGGCGGGGATACTAACCACTATATTATCGAGAAGCCCGATAGGGGTGATTGGGTTGGAAAATATTCGTATGTATATTTTCCTTTATTCATATGTATATTTTCCATTTTCAATGCATACACTTGCAATTGTGCATAAAAATAAACTCTTAGTAAATTATATCACCTGATGCTATCTATCATCCGCAGTGTTCATGTATCGTTCCATTTTATAAACAAATTTTCTCTAGGCGACAAAAATATTCTTTAATGCGAACGCGAGATCTTTGAGTGAAATTTGTGCATTTGTCACGAATGCACGAACTAACCAAGTTTTTCCACCAGTATATAACATATTTTATACCAACTATCTGTGAATTATAAACGAGGAAAAAAATGCGTAGCCAACTGAGGCAACGCAGTGAAAGTGCGGACTTGACTTAGTTTTAACCGGATAGTTACACGAGTTCAGAGTGGAAACAAATTGGTTCTCACTATTTAGGCTACGTAATACGCTGTTAATTGCTGTGACGACTTTTTTTCGATATAAAAAAGGAAGAAAAAAAATAGCAAAAATCAGAATTCCAGGCCGAAAATAAAAAGTATTTTTTCGTCCGAAGAATATTTGTTTGTTTGTTCTCTATTTCTTTCTCCATGTTTAGTAATTTTTTTTCTTTTTCTTTTATAAGCAGACACCCTACTTTAACACAAACTACGGGCGCCGTTCAATAACTCCCTAGAACTAAATTTTCAGATACGAAATTATTGATGTGGCTATTGCTCGTGCAAAAAATAGATATGTGGGGAGGAAGTGTATTGTGCCAGGCATGGGCACTCGGTTCGCCTTCCTCCTCCATCATAAAACGTAAGTTCCACCACAGCAGACTGTTCATCAAATGAACGGAGAATGAACGATAACATCCCGGAAACTGCAGCACAGAAGAATAATAAATAAAACGCACTCTCTATTGGTGATCTTTTTTTTTTCACATTTTACACTATTGTATTTGGACCGCGGTCAATCGAGAAATTACTTTTAATTGAGTATTTTTCATATCAACTTAATCTGACTCAATTTTTACAACTCCAGTATATGCGCGTTCTTAACGCGCGACGAGGAGCGGGAGCGGCACGACCGTAGTGGTCGGCGGATGTAAATGGACCCAGCGATATTCGGCTCGTGCAGAGCCGATTCGCTAATGTGGTGAGTTTGGTGGTGTGGTCAAAAGGAAATGAGGCGATCTCTGGCACGCGGTGGTGTGCGTGTGTGTTCGTACACATCACCGTGTTTATCGATGCGTTTAGGAAAGGATAAATGGAACCTACAACGAGGAAAAAAAGAACAAAGGAGAAGCGACCTAAAACATCGTTCGGTAATGAGGGTCAGCTGAGTAAATAGCAGCCACTCATTAGATGCTAAAAGGGATTGCGATACTCCATACAATGGAGATCGTATATGGTATCTTTGCAGACTGGAAGAATCGGATTCTTTGTTTGCACATGTTTATGCTATAGAATCCAGTCCGGCGGCTAAACGCACCGTTGGTGATTATTTGAAGATTCAAACAAAGAAGTATTTCCGAGAGAAGTGCTTGCAGCTGAATCAATAGCTGCAAGTCTTCGGAAAGCATTATAATTTAGATGGTTACACAATGGCGGTTGTGTATACCATCTGTGTCAATTATGCAGCGCATCTATGGCGACACCAAGATCGAACTCCAGTATGAATATCTACACTAATTGGAAATTCGGTTCTTGGTCGCTAATGCAGAGATGCATTGATACATGTATGAATGCCCTTGTAGGAAAAATTCTTTGCAGGCATTTCCAGGTAATGCATTGAAAGCATTAATTATCCTTGGTTTTTGCTGCGGGGAGATTGCGGTGCAGATGTGGGAAGGATGGAATTTGCCTGGCACCGAAGGTTTTGGGATTAATGATAAGTTAGGAAAGAATTCTTATAGGGAATTTGTATGCGAAGAGATGCATGAAAGGTAAGGATTCTTTTACAGGGACTTTTAGATTATAAATTTGATCTATTTGATGCGTGAAACATTTACAGGTGCTTAATGCGATTGCATTAGCAAAACTTATAAGTTTGAGTCGAAGTTATGGGGGTTCTTCAGGTAAGTAACAGTGGCCACAGATACCCTTTAGGAGACAAACAGTGTTGCACATAAAATAGACAGTTACGTGGAGGCGATGACAATAAAACAATGCAATCGTTTAACAAGTCTAGCATTTGCGACGATATGGAAGAACGTGAGATTCGAACCGACGCCATGACGGTTAGAATCACATAAAGATAGCACCAATGCTCAACACATCAGGCCACTGCCGCGAGTACGAATTTGATTTCTAAATTCTCCACCCAACTGATGTAGAATTGCTATGTTATTGCTTGGTATACGGCTGATGATTTTGCTTATTCGGGTTTCTTTCTGTGTTGTTCTTCACTATTTGTTTTTGTACTCTATGTGTATCTTTTTTTTTTTACTTCTCCCAGGAAAGGCGAACCTATAGCGGTGAGTCAGTCCCTGGGATGCTATTTTCGACCGGGTCCATCAGCCAAGCTCCGCAAGATGCTCAAGGATTTCTCCCAACCATTTCACGAAGTCTCTAGCTTAATGGGGTGGTATTTCACCGGACGGCTGGGCTTTGGCACCCTACCTACCACTCAGTAATTGTACCGAAGTGCACAATGGCAAGAGTCACCAGTTGAACTTGGGTTTGCACAATCAAACGCAAGGCAAAATGTCCAACCAAGTCAGCCATTGAACCGGTGTTAGCAATGCCACAAGGCCTTAAACAACTTTTTTCAGAGGGGGACCTGACGTTTTTGTCTTGATTGTTTTTCTGAACCGGTGTAATAACCATCCATAATATCCTACAGTTATTATTTTCATTTTTCCACGTAATCGATGGAGACGATTGCGTATGCGTTCTTAAATAGTCCTGACGGCTGTCACTATCTTCGGAGCACGTTTACCTCCAGACACCGATTGTTTTGATTTTGGAGTGTAGTAGTGTACCCATGTTTCGCTCACAGCTAAGAATCAACGGAAAAACCCTCGTCAAGATTTCGACGAAAAGCGCCAAAACGGCATCAGAGTCGACTAGATGAATCCCTTTAGTCTCCTTTGAGAGTGAATGCGGAATCCATCTTACCGAGATTTTGTTCATACTTAATTTATGTGCAGCTACACAGTGAGTGGTAATGTTTATTAAAACAAACTATTTTCTATAACGAGAGCGCAGTTTCTTAGAAATTCTAAGGATTTATTGAACGGCCCCCATATGCAAACAAAAATTTGTTTTCGTTGATCGCGAATGGACACTTGCGTAAAAACAGCTTACTTCGGATTGTGATGTTCACACCTCAAAGTAATAAATAAGTGCTAGCGAATTGCAATGTAAATATTCGCGAAATCTTGGGTAAACAAAGAACGCACTGGAATGCATGCATCTTTATAGATGTTTAGATTACATTCGTTGATAGCATGCCTTGATATTAATAAATTAAGGGTAAAAGTAGTTTGAAAATTAACCATAATAAATATATCCACCATAGATTCTTAATGGATAAAATGCAAAGGTCCTGTGGGGAAGGAGTTTTGATGCCGATCACGGGCACGGTTTCACTTCATTCCCCAACGAAAGAGTTCTCTAGATGGCATACCGGAGAAGACAGTACGACAGTTGATTCCAATGATGGAGCGGACACAGAACAGCAAAGACAAGCACTCTGATATAATTTGTTTTTAATTTGGTTTTTTTATTGTTCCTTTTTAATTTTTTTAATTAAAACACCAATAGATTTTATTTACACATCAATTTCCTATTGCATTGGGCGAGTAACATTTGTACTTTACAAAAACTTATAGCTTCACTAATTCTATCTTACAATAATGATTTTTTATTGTTTTGAATTTGGAGAGGTACGATGATGTTTGGTAACATTAACTGTAATAGGTCAAGCCGTTTTACACTATTTTATCAAGTTGAGACTTTTATTTGATATGTATTTGAGGATTTAACACTACTGAGCACTCCTTCGCACAAGCGCAGAGACTTTAATTGACTCACTAGTGGGATTTACTGGTTACTTGACTTTACCCGCTCACGGAAATTACTCGACCCTCGGCGCGTGTGCTCTCTACGGGGAATGCAATCTGACTCTTCGTGTCGCCCTCCATGGCGCAGAGTCAACCCTTGGTTGAGGTGGATTTCACTGGTATGGTGAAAAGAGAAATAACATTTTTCATTCGCCCTGCAGATCAGGTTGAATGCCCATGCACTGGAAGGAAGGACAACCGAAATTGCATCGGGGATTGGATGCGAAGAAGAGAATCTAACCCAGGCAGCTGTGAAAACAAATGTTAATACAATGGAGACCGAAGGGCATTGCTATCGTTTACGATAGGGAATATTGCCGGGCGGGCCGAAATAGATTCTTCTGTTTGTATGTTGTGTATACAACAGAACTCGAAATGAGTGGCAAGCGTGAGAATAGTGGATGATTGTAGATTAGACAAACGGAGCATGGGACGTGACCATTGCGATGATTGTTTAGATAAACCAATCATGGGGCGTGTCCAATTCGATGATTGATTATAGGTTAGACAACCGATGATGGATAATTAGGCTTGCAGCTGTGCAAGCAGGCAACTTGTCTTGGCTTTGTCGTTGCGCATATGTACACAGAAAAATGATTGTGTAGACGATGGACGAAAATTGCCAGCAAGGAGGATCGAAATGGTTCATGAAGAATGCGACCGAAATGGTTTGTAAGGAAGCTTGATGCTTCTCGGTTGCAGGTAAGAGATAATGGTTCGAATGTATTCTATTGCAGGTGGGGAATGGGGAGTTGCGTTAGGAAAATGGGTGGTTCTTCGAGCGAGCTTTAAAGAACCGCCACAGTCCTCCAGTGAGATTAGTCAGCCATTGCTAGTGAATAGAAGGCGGAATATTAGAGCTAATCCATGGGGCGCCAATGAGGAGTTGAGATATGGTCGCTCCGTCCGAAAAACGCAACTGACAGACGAGTATTGGAGGCTTAAAGAAGACAATAGAACTGTGGTGAAGAAGTATATACCAGCATGGGTACTTGGTTCACTTTTTCCACCGTCAGAAAGACAGCCGAATACAAAACACGATCACCGAAAACAATGACAGAACATTGGAACACCCAGGGAAGCTTCGACACGGTAAAAGAAGCACAAGGTACGTGTACGTTAATGTTTTATTATTTTTCATTTAAAGTTTTTATACTATGAAACACGCACTTTCCACTCAATTCGACGTGACTGATTTTGCAATTTGGTATATTACTTTAAGCGATAACTCACAACAATTCTTTTCACTTTATAGGTGCTACTGTACGCGCAACCGACTCACTCGACTCGAATTCCGTCTATCGTTTACACACCGTACCGGCGCTGGTACGGGGGATAGCGGGCGACCCGCCCACCTTGATGGTTATATTACGACTCAACGATATTCAATCGTTTGGGGTGAAAATCTTTGGTAGTACACATGTATGTGTGAATGAAGATCACATTGGTTTTTTTTATACACAAGGCCATGGAAACAAATCTGAAAACAAGAAAAGGAATGATGTGCATCAATGGGATGTGCGTTCGGCTAAGTAAACAAGCCGAATCTCATTGGGTGCTTATTGGGGCGTGGTGTTTGTTCAATGCCGCTAGTCATGAGAAACAGATCCAAAAATATGGGAAGGCACAGAGATCGGGTAGATCATTGTCTAAGCTATGCATTGCAGCTGTAACGATAGCCGCAATGCCCATGCACATGGTGCTAATTGATTCTAGCTTATTTACGGGGAAATGGTATTGAATTCCTATTTGCATTTGCTTATGCTGTAGGATTTAATTCGCGCCAAGAAACGCGAGATGCGTATATTTGTTTTGGTCCCTGTTATGATGGTTACAATGTATGTAAACCAAATCATTTTGTTCTCGGAAATGCGTCTAGGGGGAAATGCACTTGGTGAGATTGGGATTCCTGCTAAGTTAGGAAAGGATTCTTACAGGGAATTATATGCGAAGAAATGCATGAAAGGTAAGAATTCTTTTACAGGTACTTTAGGTTATATAAATTGGATCTATTTGATGCGTGAAGCATTTACGGTGCTAATGCGGAGGCATTAGCGAAAGCTTATGCAAACTGGGTTGTAGGGATAGGGGTTCTTTAGGTAAATAGTCAGTGGGGTCAGGCAGAACCCCCCCCCCCCCCCCCCGGTGACGTAGTCACGAAATAAAGGACGTAGGACTGAGGAGACGCTCGAATGGGTGGTGAGGTGCTGGTAGGAGGGCTGAACGCTTGGAAAACAAGGTGGCTTTGCGTACTTCCGGGGGCGCTTTAATTGTTAAGGGAACTGTCGTGATGACAGGTTCCTGGTTATGGTTTGGGCCTGTGTCCATAATTGGTGATGAACGCGGATGTTACCGCTTGATGCCGCCAAGGGCAAGGGTGTGCGACGTGGTCCATTGGCCTGTTGTGGGTCGCTTGGACCAACAGGTTTATCGGCCGAGTAGGTTGGAACCTATCGGAAATCGGCTCGCGTCCGCAGTGACGAAGTAGCGTGTGCGGGAAGAGGCATATAGAGGCGCTGTGGGTATCAACCTATTGTTGGCGGTATCTGCCAACAGGTTGTATCGATCTAATAGGTCAAACCCTATTGGGGCTCGCTGGCATCGTACAACGAAGTGCTAGGAGATGAGACCTACTGTGTTTCACTGACATCGTGCTACGAAGTGTCAGTGGATAAGATTAAGGAGACCGAGTCCAGAGTCGGTGTCTTTCGTCCATACGTTTGTATGGCGAATTGTTTGCCGCTGGGACTGGTAAAGGGGCGGACACTCCAGTTGCGCGGCTTGCCGATCGAGGGAGGACCCGCATTTCGGCACCGATGTCGACTACGGCGCTCGGTATACGGCAGCTACAATCTCGACCGAACGGCTGGTTGTGAGGAGGTGCCGGCCAGTCGCGCTTGGTTAAATTTGGCGACTTAGCTTAAGGGCTCCTGGTGGGAGGTTGATTGTGTCCAACCGCAGGGCGCCCTAGGAAAATGATGCGCGCTCCGATGTGTGATGCACCTGGGATATGGGGCGGCTTAGTGGGGCGTGTATTGCCTTGGGTTGTCGCTAATTGAGCCGCGGTGCTTGGGGGACGTCGAAAGTCCCTAAGAGGTAGGTCCTTACGCCAGAGTAAGGGGGCAGAACCGGCGTCCTAACTAGTATTTGCTACGCGTAGTAGCTGTGGTTTAGTGAGGAGCCGGGCCGTGGCAGAAGGGTGTCGAACAGAGGCAGGCAGACTCGCATAAAACTGCGTTTGGCGGACGTCTGCGCCCATATGTGGGGGAAAGGCCTACAAAAGGTGGGTAGAGGCGAGTTTTGCCTGCGTTTAGAGAAGGAGCCGGTTTGTGAAAGATGCGCGTATAGCGTTTGAAATAATAGTGAAGAAGATCGTGTGATTCGAATTGACGTTATGACAGTTTGAATCACGAAAAAAATTGAACCTAAGCGTTACCCATCAGGCTACTGACCGTGTTTAGAATTTGATTTTTAAACTCGACTATACTCCATCATCATCATCATCGGCACTACAATCGGGAACCGGTCTTGGCCTTATTTAGCAAGTCCCTGAGGATTGTTAAATTTTCCATAATGATTTGTTTTTTCCGGGCAAGGTCATTAGTCTTGCGCCAGAGGCTCCCCGGCGGGGAATCGAACCCCAGTCTCCCGCGTGACAAGCGACTATACTCCACTGATGTGAATTATTTTTGTTATCGCTATGGTATACGGTTCTGATGTATTTTTCTTATTCGATTTTTCGTTCGGGTTCTTCACTATTTTGCTTGTAAATTGTGTGTGTATCTGTTAGAGTCGCCACAAGCGGAGTTGGGTGCTTATTGGGGCGTTGTGTTTGTTCAATGCCGCTAGTCATGAGAAACAGATCCAAAAATATGGGAAGGCACAGAGATCGGGTAGATCATTGTCTAAGCTATGCATTGCAGCTGTAACGATAGCCGCAATGCCCATGCACATGGTGCAAATTGATTCTAGCTTATTTACAGGGAAATGGTATTGAATTCCTATTTGCATTTGCTTATGCTGTAGGATTTAATTCGCGCCAAGAAACGCGAGATGCGTATATTTGTTTTGGTCCCTGCTATGATGGTTACAATGCATGTAAACGAAATCATTTTGTTCTCGGAAATGCGTCTAGGGGGAAATGCACTTGGTGCGATTGGGATTCCTGCTAAGTTAGGAAACGATTCTTACAGGGAATTATATGCGAAGAAATGCATGAAAGATAAGAAGTATTTTACAGCTACTTTAGGTTATATAAATTGGATCTATTTGATGCGTGAAGCATTTAAGGTGCTAATGCGATTGCATTGGCGAAAGCTTATGCAGACTGGGTTGTAGGGATACGGGTTCTTTAGGTAAGTAGTCAGTGAGGTTAGGCAGAACCACCACAGAATGTCTACCAAGTGAAAGGTTTGAATTATGGTTGATATGGAAGGGTCAGGACTAAGTACTGCCCAATGGCGCCCACGAAACCTAATAATATCTCGTCAATATTAAGGAAAAACCAAAACTGGGATCTAGAGATGTAATTGAATAGCAACTAAAATAGTAAAAAAAATAAATGAGAAAGTGAAAAATAATGGCACGCCTATTCGACGCGGCCAAAGCTGTCTCAATAATCTACCATATCCATCTATGAAAAAGAAAGTAAGTGAAGATAAAAATGAGCAAAAATACAAATAAAGGAAAACAGTTATAGAACATTTCATGTAATTGAAAGAGTATATAGCTCCACAATAATCACCTGTTGAAACCATGTTGATATTCAAACAAATACATCTATACTACGTAGATAAAGGCGTAATCAACTTCTCCATTTTCACAGAAACCAAAACAAATAGATCGTTTTTTCACAGTGTAAATATTTTAATTCCAAGAAAAAAGGAAAACATCTGCTGCCTGTGAGGATATTCGAAACACAGTATTTGTTCTTGATTAAATATTCCCACTTCTTTGCACCGATGGGTAAAGGATGCCTCACCAAATGTTCTGGAATGTTGTCTTAGGTAAAGCAAGTTTTCCCTCGTTTAGGCCAACGAAAAGTTTAAAGTAGGCAGACATGATTCTCGCAGTCAAATGTATTGATACTATAAAAGAAGGACGAAAGGGCTTTGGAGGGCCATGGTATAGGGAGAGATTACACAGGAAGAGGTATATTTATCAAAACAAGCATGAGGGTTTGCTCTTATTAGTGAGTTGCATAAATAGTCTCATGAAATATAGGATACACTAGTATAATTTAAGTTTCCAAAAAGAATAGAAACAAAGCGTTGTCAGCTACCCACAATTTAAGTCCACAATACATTGCGGTGAGTACTTCAGTTGGCACAACACGACTTCCATTATGCCATTTCGAAATCAACTAAACCATTCTATGCCACTGAGAAAACATTGTTCAACTCAGATGTTGAATGCCAAAAGAAGAAAAGCTTAAATAAAATTGCTAAAATGCTTTGGAGAGCTACCATATTGCCGAGCACTTTAAACGCGATGCGCAATTTGCCAGTATTTAATGTTCCAACTCCCTTTCCTTCTAAGCAATAAAATTTACACTCCGCATCAATTAATCACCAAGGGGAACGAAATACTGCATCGTCGTCCCTTAGTTGTGGTCTCATGGCGACATACAATGCAAACGCGTAGTGAAATGGTCCCTATGGCCTCCACTTAGATATAATGATCGGATATCCTCTTTCACGGTGTCTAATCCTCTAAGCAATAGCCCAGCGAACGTCTTCTTTGCTTTTATGAACTCGGAAAATTCGCTTGTGGTCAAGTTAAAAACAAACTTTGTTTAACCTCATTATTTTGAATTCACGGCAAAAGTTTATCAAAAGAAAAAAAAAAGAAACAAAACAAAAAGCCAGCAACAACATGAAATAAAATAGAAGGGAAACAAACCAATGTACAAGAAGGCAGAGCGACGTAAAGGAGAAAAGTAAAGTTTTTCGGTCTGTTGGGGAATTGTTTGTCCAAGTTTTGTGGATGAACGTTTATAAACAAAACGACGGAACGCTGGAGAACACGAACTCTTTTGAAAAAAATTCAAGTTGGCCGACTAAGAGACTTGAGGTATACGCGGACCATTGCATCTAGAACTTTCAGGAGCAGACGACGACAAAAAGTTATCCGTGGATTATCTTTTTTCCCAGAACCGACTGCAGACACAACGTAATTTTTTCTTGTAAAAATTTGTTCCCACATATGCGGCGCTAGCTAAAAGGTCGGAACCGACTTTAGTTTGTATTTTAAATCTGAGATGCATGTAGTTGCTCTCAGTGCTGTTTAACACAGATACTTTTAATGTAAATCTTGGCATGTTTTTATGGTGCTCTAGGAACACTTGGTCATCTCGAGGGTCGTTTACGGCGTGTACCTTGCAAAGTGCATTGCTTGCTTTTGCCTTTTAATCTGTTGAGTAGACGGTATCACATTAATTCGTCAGCACCCTTCGTACAGAATTGTATGTATGGCGATATGGCGTACTTCAAAAACACCAGGTTTTGAGTTTTCTTGTGAATGGAAATATACAACAGCTTTATAGGTAAAAGGGAGATGTTAAGTTGTGGTACGTTCTGATGGAAATACCGATTTATACACGAAGCAAAGTAATGTGTGAATAATTTGAGTTATTTTTAATCACCGTCTGACTTGTAAAGCCAGTCATGGATGTAGTCAGTTTAAGAACAAGGTCAAGGTAAAGTTTGAAGCTTTAATTTGTGGATATTTATATTGCGATTAGTAAAAGTTTCCAACTTCCCCGATAAAAGTTAAGATTTTTCAATGTATGAGTGGAAATGTCACGTTGTTTATATACGAG
Organism: Microdon myrmicae; assembly: GCA_963931805.1. Classification (NCBI taxonomy): domain Eukaryota; kingdom Metazoa; phylum Arthropoda; class Insecta; order Diptera; family Syrphidae; genus Microdon; species Microdon myrmicae. The sequence goes on from OZ007502.1 coordinate 32,998,713, forward strand.
AAAATTTGTTGTAACAAACATGCCCTTGTTTTTAAAATCCTTTTTAAAGACAAAGCACACCATACTCGAAAGTAGAGGGAGAAAATAAGGAAAACACCGTTGTGCCCGTCGAAAAACAAGTATCATGAATGGTTATCGAAAACTCCAATGAAACGGATATGCTGTATATTCAATTGAATTCTAAATCAGGATTTAATTTTTCATGCCAAGGTCGCAAGTACCCCATGTCCCAAAATAAGCGGGAATCGCTTTCTACAAAAGGCGTTTATCGAAGTCAAACATCATAACAATACTTGTTTCTTTTGTTGGTTCCAAGGAAATTATAAACAGGAAATTGGTTCCAAGAAAATTATAAACACTTGGGACAACACCTCTTGCTGAGTATAATTGTTAGAGATGCGGCATTAAATTCTTCGGAGGATGCTACAAACCCCATCGCGCTAATTCCTGGAAGACATCGTATACCACCGATTAAAGTAAGGGTCAAATGGACCAGTCGACTTTCTGACAAGTTTAAGTTGGCTCTTACAAGGGTGCGGCGCCAGCGGGCCAATAAAGTTTGTCAATTATAGTAGATCAAAAGAACAGGCTCAGTCGACGTCATTTTGAAATTGAAACCTTTCAAGCGCACCTACTCTGCCCGACAACCGATAACGACAAAAGTTCATTGGAGGTGTTGGGGAATACATCAAGAGAAGAATACAGAAAATGGTTGCTAACCGGAAAATTCGAATCGGGTCTATTATGGAGGAGTGAGGACAAAATACTCTTCAATACTTACAATCAAGTCTATCAACGCTTGATTAATATCGAGAAGACAATAGACAAATACAAGAACTCAAAGAAGATATACACAAATCAGCCATTTATTGGACGAGGGATATGTCCAGAAGGCTGTGGGTAATTTTTACTAGGTACATCGGCAAGGACGCGGGTTCCGTAAAAACACCACAGATAGTTCACAAAGAATCGTCACCACGAAGAATGTAGTAAATAAAAGAAACGCGGGAGTTATTGTTCTGTTTAATTTTTATTGTTTATTGTTCCCTTTATCCAGAAGGCTGTGGGTAATTTTTACTAGGTACATCGGCAAGGACGCGGGTTCCGTAAAAACACCACAGATAGTTCACAAAGAATCGTCACCACAAAGAATGTAGCAAATAAAAGAAACGCAGGAGTTATTGTTCTGTTTAATTTTTATTGTTTATTGTTCCCTTTATTGTTATTTATCGGCAAACTTAAGATTTACTGAAATACATTGAAATGGTTTTGCCATAAATGCTAAAGGTACGTCTTTATTAAATTACAATTTAACCTCCACAGAAATACTTGAAAATGTCTTGAGATAAGGTTTAAACGTTCTCTCTCATTAAACAATTACTTAACGTTCACTGAAATACATTTGGAATTGTTTTGACACGAGTGCTAAACGTTCGTCTTTATTAAAATTTAACATCCACAGGAACACTTGAAACTGTCTTAAGATAAGGTTTAAACGTTCTCCTTCATTAAACAATTACTTAACCTTCACCGAAATACATTTGGAATTGTTTTGACACGAGTGCTAAACGTTCGTCTTTATTAAAATTTAACATTCACAGGACTCGCGAGCGACCACTCTGGCGCGTTAAACACTCGACTCGTATTGTGCGTGTGCACGCTTATGGGAACGAAATCTGACTCCTCGTCGTGAGTGTACACGGCGAGGGATGATTGTAGGACTCGAAAACGCAACGTCCCCGGTACGTGTGCGTGGTTCGGTGGTTACGATCTGATTCGACCGGCTGTTGCACAGAACATACCACCAACCGCAACAGGGGTGGATTTCCACCGATGTGTGAGGAACAAAGCCGATCTTTTTCTTTTGTGACAATGAACAACCGAATTGGGTCAATCGGAAGTATTTCCATGGTCACCGTACAGGTCTGGTTAAATGTCCATTCACTGGAAGCGAGCACAAACGAAAATGCGAAGGGTGCTCAGAAGACAATCCAAACATGCAGCTGGTCAAATAGATGATTGTAAACGGAGGCTGGCTGTATTGCCATCATAAACGGTAGAGGATAGATTTTTCTGTTGATGTTAAGTCAACAGAAACTACTATCCTCGACGGCAAGGGGCTAGAATGTTTCGGAGCATGTTTGCTTTGGGAATGCCTCATAGAGCATGGCCATTGATACGATTGTTTGGATAACAATCATGGATTGTAGGCAACTCAATAATCGTTGTTCGCTTGGGCGACCGATCATGGGGAATGTGGCTTGTAGATGTGGACCAACGGATGGTAGGGAAAGATAAACACAGTGAGATTACTGTGTGTTTGGTTTAGAAAAATGGATCGTGGAACACGGCCGTTGATATGATTGTTTGGGCAACAATTATGGGCGTGTCCAACTCGATGATCGGCTATCGGTTTAGGCGATCGGTCGTAGGAAATTTGGCTTGCAGATGTGCAAGCAAGCAAGTTGCCCGGCTTGTATTTTGCACCAACGGATTGTTAGAACAAGAAGACACTGGGGAATTTGAGAGTGTTTGATGGGCATGTTGCCGCCCAGAGGAACCGATCGGGTTCCTAAATGATTCATGTAAGATGAACCGAAATAGTTTGGTTGATATGCTTTGTTTGATGCCGTGGCAAGATAATGATCTTGCCGTGGGATTATATTTTAGGTAAGAACTGATTGAAGGAGAGCTTTGAACTGCTCATATGCAGGTAGTAGGCTATGATCGGTAATATAATGTAGGTCGGGACAGGGGAGTTGGGTTAGGACGATGGGTGGTTCTTCGGGCGACCCTTAAAGAACCCCTGTAGCGATTCTAACACAAGCCACCTTTGGAAACAACCACAGAATGAATATTTTCCTCACTTCGCAATACTACATCCAGTTGAAAGGAAGCCGCATATAGTACTCGACACAGGCGGGAAGTTCCACAGAAAAAGCCTCAACGACACCCTGTTACCTGGATTATATTGTGGCGGGGAAATATGGTGCGCTGGCGTACGGCGCTGATTCACTTCCTTCCGCCATCATCACTATAAATTCCGCTGTAAATAGTTCCGGACACAACACTGAGCAACGCCGCAAAAATTCTCACCAAGTTCAAAATACAGGACAAACACTTCACAGCAATAAACACACTGGTATTATTATTTCGATGTATTTTTATTGTTTCCTGTTGGTATAGTTAGTTAACATTTATCATCATCATCATCAGCACTACAACCTGGAACCGGTCTTGGCCTTATTTAGCAAGTCCTGAGGCTTGTTAAATTTTCCATAATGATTTGTTTTTTCCGGGCAAGGTCATTAGTCTTGCGTCAGAGGCTCCCCGACGGGGAATCGAACCCCGGTCTCCCGCGTGACAGGCGGGTATACTAACCAGTTAACATTTATTAGTGATCATTTAATACACAAATCCGATTTCTATTGTTCTCTTAATGATTTAGTTAGTTAAACAGTTATGGGAGTTCACTTAATTACACGTTGGTATGTAACAATTATAGACGTCTCAAAGGATTACACGTTTGTATGAAACAATTATAGAACGACTCAAGGGATTCCGCGTTTGTATAATACGATTATGGAACGACTCAAGATACGCATTGCGGCTGGTTCAAACTCGACTGCGGGATGTGTACACAACGTACCGGCGCCGGTACGGTGGATGGTGAACGCGACCGGTTCGATCTGTGGTTGTAATAAAACTCAACGATATTCAATCGTTTGGGGTGAAGATTGTTGGTAGTATACATGTATGTGTGTACATGGGTTCTTTCATGGACACACCATGACAACGAATCTGAAACACCAAGAAGGGGCATAATGTGCATCCATGAGAAGTGATTTCGGTTAAGCAAAGGAGCCGAATCTCATTGGATGCTAATTGGGTTTGTGTTTGCTTATACTACTGCTGATGAGAAGCAGATCCCGAAATATGAAAAGACGAACGAAACGTTTGGGTCTTTGTCTGAGATGTGCCTTGCTGCCAAATAAATAGGCGGCAATGCAATGTGGAAATGTGCTAATGAGTTTTAGCTAGATTACCGTGAATTGGTGTTTTTTGCATCGCTGCCAAGGGTAAGTATTACATACCTTTTTGCATTTGCCGTAGGATTTGCTTGGTGCCAAGAGACGCGATATGCGTATATTTGTTTTGGTCCCTTGGGTGTAGATCGCCAGCCAATGTGTATATATGGTGATTTATGATACACTTGGTGAGGACGGGAAATAGGCGACGCAATGTGTATGCTCCCCGTTATGATGGTTACATTGTATGCAAACCAAATCATGTTGTTTTCAGGAATTCGTCTAGGGGGATTTGCTTGGCACTGAAGGTGCCGAATTGGTTTGAGTTTCCTGATAAGGTAAAAAAGAAATCTTACAAGAATTGTATGCGAAGAGATGCATGAAAGGTAAGTTTTCTTTTCCAGGGACGTTTAGGTTATATAAATTTGATTGCTTTAATGCGTGTAGCATTTAAGGTGGTAATGCAATTGCATTAGCGGAAGCTTATGCAGACTGGGTTGTGGGGATGGGGGCTCTTTAGGTAAGTAGTCAGTGGGGTTTGGCAGAACCGTCACAATATCACCTTCAATAACTCTTCGGAGTACTGGTTAGATTCAGAGAAAAGTCAGTCGCCATCGTTGCCGTTATTTAAGAAATGTTCCTCCAACCCCAGACGCGCGAGCCCAGTCGTGATAACCTGAGATTTCTTTGGCGCAACGGACATCGAGTGAGGCAGCCGAAAGAATATCACAAGACTTCCGTGATATTTGGAACCATGCCATCACCATGAAAAGGATGAAAAAACTCTGCAGAATTCGAAAAGGAATATCCGGTCAATTCATACGCGAAACCACTAAATAGTTGGATGACTACTTGTAACTTTCTCAACAGTGGAAGAAGCCAGAGACGGGGTGAAAGTGGTGAATCTACACCCAGGCTATATTTCGTTCACGGCTATGAAGCAGCAATAGGCCACAAGTATTCGAAGAACAGAAGATGAAAAACAAAAACATTGGCCTTAAATGGCTGATGACTACAGACACATTGGGTTGTAATGGAGGATTTCAAAACACTTCCCTAGACGCCCTCACATGAGGATACCTTCTCTCCTCACCCACTACTTCTGTTTCCGCTCGCATTGTGCTGTGACATTTAAGGGTACTCCAAAATCCCCGTTTGTGTGCGCGTTAATATAAAAAAACGTATATATATATATATAAGCAGAAGAAGAAGAATGAACAGGTTGAAACAAAAAACCGATATTGCACCGTCGGAAACAAGAGAAGTCTCTAGGCCCAGGCAATGATAAACAAATTGAAGGTGACATAAACGGCGCCGATATTAAACTGGAAAGAAAGCTCATAGCAAGGACAGCAACAAGAATTTGGGCATGGTCGCGAATAAAAAAGAAACCAAGAATGAAATTCCCGAGAAGAATCAATGGAAATTGTGAAGTTGTATCACACCAAAGGAGGAAAGGGGGAGAAAAACATTACCCGCCTTGATACGAGGGTAGGTCAATAAGTACTTATTGGGTTGTACCACTTGAAATCCGTTTTTCGTTCAGTCTGAAATAAGAAGTGCACGAGCGAACATCTATGCCAGAACATTCAATTTTCTTTTTTTTATGAAGTAAAGTGGTACGTGTGCCAGACGTGTGACCATTTTAGGGTTACAAGTACAGTTATTTTTTTCTAGGAATTGTTTACTGTGCTGCCGGCAGTTTAAATTCGAGCCCTCTTCCTTTATGAATTTACAATGGGACATAATGCGTCATTAGCAATGAAAAACATTAATGAGGCATTTGAGGATGTAGCGGTAGAGAAGTCTCTAGGCCCAGGCAATGATAAACAAATTGAAGGTGACATAAACGGCGCCGATATTAAACTGGAAAGAAAGCTCATAGCAAGGACAGCAACAAGAATTTGGGAAAGTTCCGTTCGGGAGATTTTAGCCTCGAAAATGAATCACGTGGGAAGCCGCAAATGTTACCAGATTTTAAGAGCAACGATGGATGCGGACCCAACGAATTCGGTGCCGGAGATTGCATAAACCATGAGAGTATCCCCAATGACAATACGTCGACATCTTCCTCTCAAAGGAAAGGTAAACAAACTCGATAAGTGGGTACCCTATGAACTGAACGAGTCCCAAAAAGATGGCGCCTGGAAATCTGCGCATCGCTTAGATTAAGAAACCAAACTGAACCGTTTTTGCATCGGATAGTCACCTATGATGAAAAGTAGATTCTGTATGATAACGGTAAAACACCTGAGCAGTGGTTGGAGGCAGGTGTAAAACCAAAACACACCCAAAGCCCGATCTTCACTAAAAAAGGTTATGGTGACAATTTGATGGACATCGAAAGTACCAATGCACTTTTCATTTCTTCAACTAGGAGAAACGATAAACGGTATCAATCATTGTGAGGAAATCGACATATTGCAGGCCTAACTGGCTGCAAAGCACCCTGCGTCGGTCAATAGAGCCGATCCTTTTGCATGACAATGCTAGACCCCATACCTCATAAGAAACGGTGCAAAAACCGTTGCAGTTGGAATTTGAAAATCTTCCGCATCCACCGTACTCTCCTCACATTTCCGCAACGGACTACCATCTTTTCCGCAATCTGGATTCATTTTGCCGGGAAAAGGTCTTCCGGAACCGAGCAGAGGACATAAAAGCCTTTGAAGATTTCATTGCCTCAAAAAGTGAGCACTTCTACTTCTACGAAAAAGGAATATTTGACCTTGTATCACGTTGGAAGTATGTCATAGAAGCCAAAGGATTCTATTTTGATTCAATAAAAATTTACGGAAAAATAATATTGGTTTTTTAATTTTTCCTATTAAATAGGACATTTCATATGGTACAACCCAATCCAATAGAAACGCCTACGATGACGCTCGATGATCTGTTTTTAGTAAGCATCATTCCTCACGAGATATCTGTCAAATACAATATATATATATATATATATATATATATATCTTGAAGGTATCTGATAAATTGGGTATGAAAAAAATATCTGCGAGTTGGGTGCCGCATTTGCTCTCAGCTGAGAACAAACACAACCGCATGGTCTCTTTTAAATCTCTTTTGGAGTAAATGCGTCGCCACCCAGATGAGTTTCTGCGCAGATTAGTAACTGTAGATAAAACATGGATACACCACTACCCTCTCGAGACGAAAGAACAATCAAAACAGTGGATTGTTGAAGGCGAACGGACTCCAAAGACGGTGAAATCAGCTGGAAAGATTATGGCTACTGCGTTTTGTGATGCTCGTGGTATTATCTTCATTGACTATTTGGAAAAGGGGCAGACGATAATTGGATTGTGTGTCATTATTAGGTCAGCTGAATGAGAAAATAAAAGAAAATCGTCATTTTCTAAAGACTTATTCACCTGCTCTCGTACTGTTGAACCGTGGAAAGAAATGCCAAGAAAACTGGTGATAAATACAACTGACAGAGGGTATATGATTCTATTTCAGACAAGGATGATTTGAACAGAACGATGAGGACGAGTACGTTGACAATGATATAGTAAATATACCAAAAACGAAGGTGGACTCCGAACAGAAGATTGGGATAAGGAATCCAAGTATCGGTACGGTATTATAGAAACATAGGTCCCAACTCAACGTACAAGAATAATAATAAACTCGACGGCCCCAAGCGGTTAGTTGGCCGCATTTGGAAATGCAGATAGACTGTCACTACAACGAAACACTTGGCCAGAGGGTGCATCTGGAACCAAAGCGCTGGAATAGAAGACACCGCCACCGCTGGAAGGATTGCTTCCTACTTCACATCATGGTAATTGCCAGGAAGAGTGCACCAAACAAGAGTGTGTTAATTCCTGTTAAGACGTTACATAGTATCGTCTAATTCGTCAGAAGACGACTCTGAAACAACAACCAGTCGATTTCAATAGCGCCAACAACGAACCATTCGATTCCTCGAAAGACACTACGCTTATTAAAAGTCTTGTTGAAATTCTGGAGGAACCCAAGAGGCGTACTATCCACCAACCGATGCGCGATACAATTGAAAGAATCAGAGTGATGTATGAGGCACTGGAAACCTGGACGGCGGAAAATAAGTCCAACGCGGTAATAAAAAAGGATACAGAGACGCAGACATTACCTCTGTTGCCAGTGGTTCGCGCCACCAAGAATTCACACCCATTTAAAATACACTCATTGTCATATTGTCCGATTTCCTTGTTGTTCCCCTCAATTTCTGTTTTTCTTTCGTCTAATTTAATGTTTCGCATATTAAATATTCTGTTAATCTAATCGAATAGAAATGGTTGCTACAATTTTATACATTTTAAAAACAAAATAAAAAATATTGTAGGCCCCTTCAGGGTATTAAGTAGCGCACAACCCTTTCCAGCACGCACATGACTCCGTTTACTCACACGCGACCACTCGACTCTTCGACTCCATTTGTCCAATCCACTCGACTCCGCTTACTACTTCTCTCGACTACTCAACCACACTCGAATTCTCCTTTTCAACCTTTTCCGACTCGACTTCACTCGACCTTCCCATCATTGGGGCGCAACAATGCCCAACAATGTACCTCATTCCAAACCGGCTCCTCATCACACCCTTCGGACTCTTCGAGTTCAAAGTGATGACCTTTGGCCTTCTTTAAATACTCACAAAACTCGCCTCTATCCACCCTTTTAAGGCTTCTTTTACAAATATTGGCGCACACGCTCGCCATTACTCAACACCCATTTTCTGCAAACCGGCCCCTTATGTAACAACAGCTACTATGCGTAGCATATAATCAATAGGACGCCCGGTTTTGTCTCGCGTGAAACACCCTCACCCTTTTATGTCTCTTTTCTGAAGTTTGGCACTCACGCTCACCAACCATAGCCTTCACGCAACCCCATGCAACCCTTCTCGACTCTCCTTGACCGCTAACAACTTGTTCTGCCCCTGTTCAAATATTGGCGACCATGCACGCCAAAGACAGTTATCACGCGAAACCTTTCATCAATGCTCGACCTTTCTACCCGATTTCAGCAAGCCAGCTCCCCTCGTTAACACAGCTACTACGCGTAGCAGCACCCAGCAGGACACCTGGCTTTGCCTCTTTATTTAAACTTCAGGACTTTCGTCCTTAGATCTCCTAACGTCTCCCAAATGTCTCAGCAACACCGGTCCGCAAATCAAACCGATACCACCGGACTGAGACAATATACCTGGTTCCCCAATCTTTAGCCACCATGGCTCACCTTTAGCGGCAACTAAAGGCTATACCGCCCCTCTACGCCGCCTCAAATACCTAGGTGCATAATACTTCGGAGAGTGCAGCAGTTACTCTAGGCCGCCTTGTGATTAGACACAACCAACCATACCCCAGGAGCCCCATAACCTAAGTCGCCCAACTTAACCGAGCGCGATTGGCCGGCCCTCCCAACAAAGCGCCGCTTGGTCGAAGTCGCGGTTGCCGTTTATCAAGCTCCGGGTCGACATCGGAGCAAAGGTATCGCACCTCCCTCGATCGGTAAGACGCGCAACTGGAGTGCCCGCCCTCTTTTACCAGTCCCAGCGGCAAACAATTCGTCATACAAACGTATGGACGAAAGGCACCGACTCTGGACTTGGTTTCCTTAAATTTATCCACTGACACGTCGTAGCACGATGTCAGTGAGTTACCAATAGGTCCCATCTCCTGGCACCATTACCACGATGGCGGTGAGCTCCTAATGAAATTATACCTATTAGATAGTTATAACCTGTTGGCAGATATCGCCAACACCAGATCAATACCCACAGTGCCTGTATCTGCATCTTCCCGCACATGCTACTTCGTGACTGCGGACGCGAGCAGATTTCCGATAGGTTCCGACCGGACGATAAACCTGTTGGCCCAAGTGACCCAGAACAGGTCTTTTGACCACGCCGCACACCTTTTCCCTTGATGGCATCAGAGTGCTGTATGAGGCACTGGAAACCTGGACGGCGGAAAATAAGTCGAACGCGGTAATAAAAAAGGATACCGAGACGCAGACATTACCTCTGCTGCCAGTGGTTCGCGCCACCAAGAAGAAAGGGACAACGGCCAGCATAACCCCAGAAGGAGAGCAGAATCAGTCTTGCCCTAAAGCTCCAGTTCAGAAAGAGAAATGGACAGTGGTACAGAAAAAGGTACCAAAGCAAAGAGCAGGCGAAAAAAAGCGGAAAATAGATGCTACCAAGGAGGCTGGCGGCAAGCGAAACACCCCCAGCAAGGGAAAAGCGAGTACGAAATTGCCAAAAAAAAGAAGCAACTGAGACCGGATGCCATTGTCATCGAAGCAAAGGGACAGATGTCGTATGCGCAGATCCTAGGAAAAGTTAAGGCGGATCCCAAGCTGGGAGACATTGGGAAAGCGATATCGAAGATCAGGAGGACCCAAAAAGGAGATCTGCTTCTTCGGCTCGGTGGATCGTGCGAGAGAACTGCTGAATACAAAAACGTACTCAGTGAGGCGTTAGGAGACCAGGGCAGCGTTAGAACGCTCACTCACCGTACAACTATCGAGGTGAAAGACGTCGACGAAATCACATCTAGAGAGGAAATCTGTGAGGCCGTGAGAGCTCAATTTGGTCTAGAGGTACTGTAGCGGTTCTGCCAAACCCTACGGTCTACTCACCTGAAAAACCCCCATAACTACTACCCTTAAGTTTGCTAATGCAACAGTATTAGTACCTGTAAATGCTGCACGCATTTACGAGATCAAATCTATGATCTTTAAGTCCCTGTAAAGAAAACTTACCTTCATGCATTCTCTTCGCATACCATTGCTCCTCAAGATTTCTTTATTAACTTACCAGGAATTTCAAATCAATTTCGGCATCTACGCCGCCAGTCAAATTTCCTTAGATGAATTCCGGTAAACAAATAATTAGATTTACATACATTTGTAACCGTCATGACAGGGATCATAAATATTGCGCCGTCTATTTTCCCAGCCGCGTCATGTACCTTTTCATACACATTGCCCGGCATCCTTTTTTGTTTGTCTTATCAATAAACAACCCAAGCAGCTGCATATAATTAGCGCAATAGACGCCGAAACCAAATTCTCCAGCATTTCCTAATGCAAATATGAACCCGGTTTCTACTGCAGCCAGAGATGCCATAAACATCCAATTTGCTTTTAGCACCTTTTTCTCCCAACGTCGAAAATAGCGACGAGGCATCGTGTAAACAATGACCCGCATTACCAACGGCGCATTTGGTCATTTTTCCCTATTGTCTTTGCCGCCTGCCTGTTTCGTTGTTCCACTGCACGTGTGAATAGCATCGATCTGAACGATCGCGCACATATACCACTGCACCAAAAAGATCGCATTTTCTTAGTGGTCACACCCTTAAGAGAAAAGTTTTTCTCTCTCTTCCTCTTTTCCTTAGCGAAATCATCTCTGCATGAGATGACGATCGCTGAGTCGTATTCCATCCTTCGACCCGAGCAGGTCGTGTCTCCTATCGCTACCCTGGTGCGCACAGGGAAGCGAAAAAGAGTTATAATCGCGGAGTGGTGTTACAACCATCCGAGGAGTTAGTTGGGTCGCCTCCATCTCCACCGTACCGTGCACACGATAGTATAGCGGTTAGTATCCCCGCCTGTCACGCGGGAGACCGGGGTTCGGTTCCCCGTCGGGGAGCCTCTGGCGCAAAACTAATGACCTTCCCCGGAAAAACAAATTATCATGGAAAATTTAACAAGCCTCAGGACTTGCTAAATAAGGCCAAGACCGGTTCCCGGTTGTAGTGCCAATGATGATGATGATTTAATAAGATTAATATTAAGTTCTAAGTGAAATAAAAGTAAAGGATCATATCAACAAATAAAATTAAACTAAGACAACAAAGCCACTACAGTGAACTTTTATTTTTCTCTTGGATTTACTTTGTGAACTATTCTCTTTGAGCAATCGTTGGAGATTTTAATGAAATTAGTGCCCGTGTTAGGTACAATACTTCTTTACCCCCACAAATCTTTCTTTAGTCGAAAAACACGATCAAGGAACACTCTTCCCCCTGTCTAAAATCTTTATGTGTTCAAAACCGATACGCATCAACACTGATATTTATATATCTCAAAAATTAATTATCTGAAAATAATTCATTTAATAGCAAAATTCATCAATCATACTTCATCAAGTTCAATTGTCACGCCAAAGATTAACAACTCTTTCCATCAGAAGACAAAATTCAAATTAATTTCGACTAGCATAACTTTAACAAACGATTTCGGGCCACAGTTCAACACGATAATCATTAATCCCTCCTTGAACGACGTAATTTTACCATTAATGAAATAAATTGTAGTAAATAAACAATGACAATAGTAAAACCACTCATGAATCTGAAACAAGTAAACAATGAGAATGCGTTACCTCTTTTGTGTACCACAAAAAGTCATATTCACTTATGATGATCACTTGAAAGCACATTCAAGGAATGCCTGAATGGGATCCAACTATTGTATGTCGCCTGTCTTTTGTCTGTGCAATATATTATACCTCCTCCAACAGGACCTCTCAATGTACAATACATGAGGATACAAGAAGGGCCTCGTTTGGGTATATCCATATTCAATTGAATTGTGCTTTCACTAACAAGCCACTTGGAGAACCTGAACGGTTTCCATTGCACGAAAATTTGTTTTTAAGAATACATTATTTGTGAACCCTTCCTCATTAGGGAAAGGTAAACTGTGGATTGTTTGTCGCAGCATCTGCTATTAGAAATTTAATTTGAATCCTTGACTGACATTTAACGTGACTTTTGTTTCATCTGTTACCTAAAAAGTTTTCTTCAGAAAGTTTATTTTCGTTGTGTAATTAAATCTAATTATCGAGCAAGTTTAAATGGAGCAAAAGGTGCTGGTGCTTATGCATCCGGGAAGTATTGTAGTACGCAATAGTACAGGGAACTTTTCCAGTAACTCTTGGTTGGCCGTCAGTGTGTGTTTAATTGATTGGAACAAATGGGGATTCTTTTGAAGGAGTTTGATTTTTTTTTCCTTTTTGCGAATTAAGTCCTTTCTGTTTAGATTTAGCCCTTGAATGAATTAATTAGAATGGGAAGGGTTTCGCGGAAATACAACGGAGTTTAAGTGAGAACTAATCAACAGGGTTTTATAAAGGGGAAGTATATTTTGTTGTAACACAGTTGGTTTTTTTTTGTTGGTTTTTTCTAAATTAATGAGAATTTTGGATTAGTTTTACAATTTTGTGAGCCTTAGTCATACAAATAATGTTTTAAGTAAATGTAGCAGTAATGTCACATATAAAAACCGACTTTACTCTCTTGCAGAACCTATCTAATGTGGAAGTGTTATACTACTCGTTACAAAACCATACATACCACAGTTAGATATATATTTAACCTGTATACCATATTCATTGTTTTTTAAATGTCTAGATCCTGATAGATAGTGTGTTGCAGTTCCGCAGCATGCATAAAACCAACGAACAATTTTGGGATCTGAACAATCGCAGACTTCAGAAAAACAAATTCAAATGACTCAGCAAAATACAACTTACAGCGCCCCAGAGTTTACTAGTGGGAGTTGTACTCGAAACTCGGTCATGCCACTGAATGCATTCGAAGTTCTCTCTGAAGCTATGCGAATAATTCAGCTGGCTGATCGCAGGCCCAGTTGACGGCGGAGAACTGTGGTCTGACAAGAGGAGAGCAACGGAGGAATGCTGTTTGCGGAGATCAGCAGTTTTTTTTTTTGTTTTGAGTGGTTAAGTTTTTGGTTGCAGAAGAATTGTAGTTTCTTTTGAAATTGTAGTTTTTTGTTTCAACAAAAAGGACAGTTGATTGCTTTTACAAAATGTACAAAGGAGGTGAAATTTTGTCCTAATAAAATAAAGGTTTGAAATAGAACAAAATTAACATTTTTGCTTTTCTTTCGAGTGCAACTCATACGAAAATTTGGTCCTTCGAGCCGGATGTCCAACATCCGTGCAAGAAGTCGGTGCAACAAGAAAGGATTCCCGATCCGGATTTCAACCAAAGGATCCACGATCCAGAGAACAAACGTGATCAGCTGAAAATCAACGTGAGCAGCGCTCCAGCTAAAAGTGTACGTTCATTGGAGTTCATTACAGACGGATTCACGATCCAAAGAAGAACCTCCAAGGGTATTGGCCAGCGGCAGACTAAACGTGATCAGCTGAAAACCACATTTGGAGCAACACGCCGAAACAAGGTAGGGTGCACCTTTTTCATAATTTATTATATATTAATTAAGCCATCCGAAGTGGATCATAACTTGACAAAGTGTTGTGTGGTGTGCGTGAAAATGACTGAATTTCGTCGACATTGTCTATCGCGGATGGTGATTGTCGTTTTTAACTAAAGAAAACTTTTTAAAATAATATACATTAAACAAGTAATAATAGTAGAGTGGTGAACTAGAAACAAAAACAACTATTAAATATGAACCAGAATACACGGACGGAACTGATACGGGACACAATAGCTGTTGTTTCTGAGCAGCGAAAGCACGCCGAAGAACAACTATCACAGATTCACAAAATTATGGGATTTGTTCCAACTATTCTACAAATCGTTATGAAGAAATATGTTGAACTACCAGTTAGACAAGTTGGAGCTATCTACCTCAAGAATTTAATTTCGTCCTATTGATTCGACAATGAGACAAAACCTGGCGAAACAATTACCTTCTCAATTCATGAACAGGATCGTGCAGTGATTCGGGGCAATATTGTAAATGCAACTGTGCATGCTTCCGACAAAATTAAGACGCAGCTAGCGATATCGCATTATTAAAATAGATTTCCCCGAACGATGGCTTCAGGTAGTGGATAAAACATATATTTATCTCCAAAATATGGACGTGAGTGCATGGAACGGTGCGTTGTTGACTCTGTATCAATTGATTAGATTTTATGAGTACAAAAATACCAAGGAACGGGCGCCATTAAATGAAGCCATGAATTTACTTGTACCAATGTTTTATAATTTGATGGTCAATCTACTGAACGACCCTTCAGTCGATCTTATTGCAAAGGCAAATTTAAAGATTCATTACGTCCTCACACAATAAGTGCTGCCTCTCGACTTAATCAAAAGGGATGCTTTCTCGCAATGGATGGATGTATATAGAGAAGTCGCAGCACAGCCAGTTCCCGACTGGTTACACTTGGTGGAATACGAACGACTCGAATTCCCTCGGTGGAAATCGGAAAAAAGGGCAACGCGTATAATGGTTCGCATGTTTGGAAGATATAGAAGTCCTAAAAACGTTGATGAGAAATCGGAAATTTGCGGAATGGTACGTTTCTACGTTCACGTCAGGTGTTCTAGATGTTTCACTTAAGATTTTCGACCAATATCGTAACCGCGTTCATGTGTCGCCGCGAGTCTTAACACATATTCTAATGTACCTAAAAAATGCTGTGGTTCATCTGTATTCCTGGAAGTTAATTAAACCTCACACGGTTGCAATTATTCAAGATGTTCTATTTCCAATAATGTTCTTCACGGAGTCTGATCAAGACCTCTGGGAAAATAACCCGCATGATCCTATGCTGTTGGCGGCAACTCTAACACTTCTAATATCGGCACAGGCTGGCCATATGCAGAAGATGATGAAAACACGACATTGCACGGCCGACTTTAACCCAACTAAGCGGTCTTTGGACTGAATCAACAGCTCCATCTAGTGCACCTAGATTTCAGCTATTTGTAAATGGCCACATTTCCAACCAAGGACAAACACAAACACTTTAACATATTGGCGAACACATCTCTCAATTACCATTCAAACGGATTTACGATCCAACATGGGACTACGTCCAATATATTCTTAATCTACTACGGATTTACGATGCAACATAGGACTACGTCCAAGATATTGTTACTCTACTTACGGATTAATGATCCAACCAACATTTCAATTATCAACAAATATCAACGACGGCATTACCTCGAGCTACAACGTTAGCACTCAATGGCCAACTAGGCCTTTGGTCACACACACACATACACACACAACACACACTGATAACATCGATTATGCTACTCTAACATAACCCATTATATCTCATAACCTAATCAATTAATAGAATCAGATCTAGTCAACATAATTAATTATTGCCACCCTACCAATCGATCGGTAGAAACACCGAAAGAAAATTGTGTCAATCCCAAGTACATCCGTACTAATCGCGAATAAACGAGCATTTGGCTCATTTATCGCGTATTTATTTTAGACTTTGGATTTTACCATTTGATAATTGCACATACAATGCATATGAAGATATGCGTTGTGATGTTTGAATTTTAAGGAGTTGAATTCAATGTTCGACAATAGAACGTTTGGTTCAATTTGATTAACATTGAATTCAACTTTGATTTGGGGATATGAATGGATGATATTGTATTGGAATTTTATTAGTGGGTAATATGTATGTGGGAGAGAAATGGTAGGTCTTCTTGGAGCACCACAATATATATGTAAAGAGATTCTGAACTGTCTTGTGTTGTACTCAAAGCCATCAGATAGGAAGAATTCGCAAATGCAACCGTTTTCAATTGAAGGTTTATAAATATGTACTCGTTATTTTTAGTGTTAAATAATTTATTTTGGATAAATAATTTATTGGTTAAATAATTTGGTTAAATAATTTGGTTAAATAATTTGGTTAAATAATTTATTTTTAGTTTTCGGTTAAATAATTTATTGTTCCAATATTATAACAACGCCTGTTGTATTAAATATTTTACCGAATAGTTAAGGGTGTTATAATCTACGGAAGCAAGAAGTCTGGGTTGAATTTTAACATAAAGGTCCGCATAGTCTTCGGCGACGTACACAATTTTTAGGAGTACCTCCCACATGAAAGGTTGTCTTCAGGATTGCACACGGCTCAAGATTCTTAATCTCGTTTTTGGCTATAAAAGAATTTTTCAATCAGCGATTTATGCTCAGCTCGCAAAAATGCAACCAACTTTATCGGTTTTTGAATTGCGAATCTTTTATGCGCTTGTCCGTCTTACATGACGATTAAATTTCGACCCTTTACTTTTCTCTATTTAATTATGACCGCCTCGGTTGACGGTCGTGAATGACCTTATAGCGTTTGATATAATAGTGAAGAAGATCGTGTGATTCGAACTGACGCTATGACAGCTCGAATCACGAAAAAAATTTTACCTAAGCGTTACACACCAGGCTACTGACCGTGCTTAGAATTTGATTTCCAAACTCGACTATATTCCACTGGTACGAATTATTTTTATTTATCGCTTGGTATACGGTTCTGATGTATTTTACTTATTCGATTTTTCGTTCGGTGTTCTTCACTATTTTTGCTTGTAAATTGTGTGTGTATCTGTTAGAATCGCTACACCACTCCCGCCGCAGTAACTTCGTTACGATCAGATTCGTATGCGGACGACGGACGAACGAGAGAAACGAGGAAACATCGGAGGCTGTGCTCTATGCGGAAGTCGTGACCGTGTGTGAAGTTCTGCTTTACTATGGGAAGTGTATGCTGCGTGTGTGTACAGATCACGTCGTCGTCACCAATTATAGCGTAATTAATAATAGTGAAGAAGATCGTGTGATTCGAACTGACGCTATGACAGCTCGAATCACGAACAAATTTTACCTAAGCGTTACACACCAGGCTACTGGCCGTGTTTAGAATTTGATTTCCAAACTCGACTATATTCCACTGGTGTGAATTATTTTTTTGTTATTTATCGCTTGGTATACGGTTCTGATGTATTTTTCTTATTCGATTTTTCGTTCGTGTTCTTCACTATTTCGCTTGTGAATCGTGTGTATCTGTTAGAATCGCTACAACCTCACTTATTCTTGACCATGCATGCCGATTGGTAAGTATCCATTATCTTTTATGCTTACAAAACGAGAAGAGAACTGCTTCCGCGTATTTTAGACTAACGTTTTAAGGAATATTTGTTGCGGATTCGCCACTAAATGCAGCGGGGAGAATCTAGTACGTTCACCGTCTAGTCCACTCCCCAACCGACATACTCACCACGCCGTCAGCAACCAGCTGACAATGCGTCATCGCTGAGGGACACCATCGAGCCGTCACAATATCTTTGGCATTAAATCTGATAAAAATACGGGAAAATCGGTCATTGGAATTGAGCCATAGTTCTAACCAACAATAGTGAGAATCATCAGTTCGAATATTAAGATGTAGCGAGAATAAACAGAACCATCTCTAGCATTACTGACGAAAGACTAACGAAAAAGAAACCTATGGAAGGCATCGACGGAGATTGGTAGACAAAGTAAGTCATAACCTTGAGGAAATCGGACCCGGTGGCGGATCACGGAGAGATAGTTCACAGGTCAGGGAACACTAGCGTCGTCGAATTACTGAACTATTGAGCATGCCGATAAATAGTAGTAGTAGTCTTGCTATAATTCATTTATAACTCATTAAGATCAGGGCACACTATTAACGAATGTAATCTAAACATCTTTTAAGACACATGCATCGCTGTGTATTCTTTGTTATCCAAGCAAACGTTTACATTGCGATTCGCTGGGATGTGAGTATAGTGGCATATCACAAATCACGGTGTGGTTAAATAAGGAGCCATTCATACTACTGTCCTCAGCTCCACCTATCCACAGACACATGGGTCGCATTCCTCTACCAATCCATTATGCCTACATGGTTATTGAAGGACACAACGCTAAAAAACGAATTTGTTTGGCAACCCATTGGCTGGGTAAACAGAAGTGGCAATGCGTGGTAGCGCAACAGCCATCAAAAATCCCACGTGACTAGGATACGGCCAAGAAATAAACGATATTTACGACCTCCTCTTGAGCCACCTGCAATTTCGTTTTCCTTTATCGAAAGGAGTATTGTGGGAACAGAGTATAAACAATATTTGAATCAACACTGTTACTACAAGGAGATACAAAGCTTTTAAGGATATCGTAGCCGAAGATAACGACTTCGACCGAGGAAATCACCAGGGCCATAAAATACACAAAAGGATACCACAGAAGTGTGAAAAGCCTAACGATCTCCAGCGTATCTTCGGCCATACGGACAGCAACGTTAGGGTCTGAGTGTGGGGGTGCATGCACACAGTATCGCCACGAATGAACTGGAAGCCTAGAACAAGATGGGATCCGATCTCCTGGAAAAGAAAATTCCAGGAGAAAGTGAATTTAAGAGAAAAGGGAGTATAATCGGGCGAGTTGCCTTCCTACGGGAAAATTTTTATTCAGACTATCAATAACGTTCGAAGCGGAAAGATCCTCTAGGCAAAAACCGGCAGCCATCGATCCAAAATAATAATAACGCCAAAATAGTTCTGTCGAGTGTGTTGTACTAATCGCGAGTGTGTCACATAAAACAAAAATTATAAAAGTAAAATTAAAAAAGCGATTCATTTAATCAGTTTTTGGCGGTAAATGCTTATTGGAAAAACTACCCGGAGTAAGTTGTGTTTGCCTATTCCCAATCAACGATAACAAAGATGTTTTGCATGTGAAGGCCGTTCAATAAGTTCTTAGAACACCCAAGAGATGGCTCGAATTACTTATTGATCGATTGTTTATTATTGGGAGTACAAAATAGGTTCGGTGTGTTTCCGAAGGAAATGTCAATGGTTGTTATAAATAGTTGACTAATTTCAGTGGTTTCAGAGAAATTAGACATCATCTGTCAGTAACATTCAGTTTTTAACGCATTGGGTTTCATTGAAAAATCTAGTTTTTTCCTGTGTTGAATATGTCTACTTTTATGTTAACCAAGCAACATTTGTTAGGGCGGCTTTAGTTTTCTGGTTTAATTGGAAAAACCTGCAGATAAAGCGTATCGACTACTGGGGGAAGTTTATGGTGACAGCGATCCAACTGATAGGTCATGTAGAAAACGCCTTCATCGTTTCAAAAAATCACGATTTCAATGTTGAAGACAAGCCTCGATCTAGACGGAGAACAATTTAACTACTCTACGGGAGTTTTGAGTCTTTTTTTGGTAGAAACCAGGTTATTAGGAAAACATACGATTGCATTTGTAAGAAATTTCGGTGGCGCTACCTGCTTAGGGATATCAGTAGATACATTAGACAGTGCAAAAAACGCCAGATGATGAAAGCTATATTACCATTTCGAATGCCGATAGTCATTATGGGTGCAGCCGAAAAACGTTTCGATAAGGTACACTTGGGCACTGTGGAACCACTAGAAAATTCCAACTCCGGAAATCAATACTTTTGACGTTCCAAAAGAATTGGACAAAGATGATAGACTGTTATTTATTGCTGAATATAGAAGTACAGGCACTAACCAAAACGGTCCTTGATCATATTATTTTGCGATATGGTATTCCCAAACGGATAGTAACAGATCGGGGAATAAACTTCCTGTTCAAAACGCTATGAAAACTTCTTCAAATAAGGAAATCGCATACAACAGCACACCATTCGCATGGAGAGCTCATAGGCCGTCAGTTAAATCTTAGGTGCAGTGGTCGATGAGAGTCCAAGCAACTGGGACCTATACCTCCATACGACCGCATTCGAGTACAATACCACCACTCACAATAATACACAATTATCACCAATCGATTGTTTTTATGGTTTCTGTCCAAAGGTTTCCCGTAGTTTACAACGCAATCCCAAACCCATCTACAATCATGAAAGCTACTACCAACTTCTTCGATATACACTACAAAAGACCTGTTCAATAGCTAAAGTAAGTTTTTACAAAACAAGCACAAATCGACAACTTATTACATGAAACGTGCCTTATTAGAAAGTAAACACATGGCGAAAACTTATTACAATAGTCAAGTCATATCGTCGATGTTCCACGTTAGTGACTAGGCCTTAATAAAAAATGAGAATCGGAAGGGCAAACTAGCCTCCACTTGGAGGAACCCCTTACCCGTACAGCAGTACAAGGGCCGCTCAATACGATCATCAAAGTTGGGTGAATGTCAATAACGATCCATAACAACAGACTCAAACCACACTTTTAAGGAGCCTAGACTCTATTCTCGGTGTAGCTCTAGTCCTCTATTGCCATACTCGGCTAACCCCAGACTTAATCTATCTATGTTAGAGTGTATTAAAAGAAAAAACCCTGGAAATTTATAATTATTTTAAGAACACATTCAATATTTTTTTGAACAAATACAATCTATTTTTTTAAACAAATATAATAAACAAATGAAAAGGAAATGAAAAAAAAAATCAGAAAATTGTAAAGCGATCAGCGCTTAACGATCAGAATTGCGACATACACAAGGGTATTATTCCTCTTCAAAGAATAATACTCGTTTTAGAGCCGGGGAAGCATGATGTCCACTTTCCCAAGGGTAACATCAAATCAAACCACCGGCCCATGCTCTTCAATATGAAAATATTTATATGGGCTTATACTCCACTTGTGTAGGTGTCGCTCGTCTCGGTTGTTTGCAATATTGGCGATGGTTAAGGTGCCCATGCTTGGCGAAGAACAAGAAATGAACAATTAAGATGAATAGACGCAGAATGTTTGAAATTTAAAAATAGTTGTAATAAGACAAAGGGGTTTAAAATAACAAATCATTGTATTTAGACAGAAGTGTTTTGAATTAAAAACAATTGTAATAAGACAGAAATGTCTAAAATGGAAAAATGGTATAATTTATAACCATTTTGGTTCGACTGACAAGGTGTACTATTAGATTCTACAACCCGGAAATTCAAGTGCATTGCGAGAAGAACTGCTGGAATATGGCCTTCTTCTGCATACCAACACTCGAGCTCATTTTTTAAATTTACTTCTCTCAGGAGAGGCGAAACTATAGCGCCAACATGACGCCCTGAGATGCCACCAAATAAATGTTGCAGTTCCTCTTGAACAGTTGTATGTTGTAACGCTCTGGAAACACTCGCGTGGGGAGGGAATTTCACACCTTTCCCGCTCTGTAACGGAGCGAGTTCTGATGCAGGGATGATCGTGCCGTCGGGAGATGAACCGCAAATTGGTGCGATTCGTCGGATTGTCTCGTGGAGGGCATATAAACGGAATTGTGCAGAACAATACAACGAATCTCCGAAGAACAGTACCCGTGATGATATCTGTAAAACAGACGGAGGTCAGCTACGCGCCTTTGATGTGATAGCGACTGCGGTGCCGACGACAACGCCGTGTACCCGCTCAGGTGGATCGCTCGTCTCAGTATGTTCTCAAGAAGGCTGAGTGCATGCTTAGAAGTTGAACAATATTCTAGGACGGATCTAGTTTGGGATATATACAGAAGAAAAGGTTGGGCCGGAGTAAAATATTTTTTGGCTTTAAAAAGATAACTCCGTTTTTTTCTACACGTGTTTTTGTCACGATACATTCCCAGAGACCGTGACGCCGAACAATTTCAAGCTTTCCCCAGATTCGAAAGACTGGCCGTTCATCATCACCTGTGGAACCGCTTTTCTTTGTGAAATTTATATACTGTGCTGCATTGAAGTCGACGAAATTGGCCTTTCGCTACGGCAGGAGCTTATCCAGATCCCGATTCAGAGAGTCGATCTGGCTACAGCTCTACGTCTAATCGGCGGGTTACTCGAGAAAGAGGAAACAAGCGGACTACCATTCGCCAAACTAAACACTCTGTTATCTGTCGACTCCAAAAATTCATTTATATGAAGCAAAAACATTTATTGGAGCCAAAAATTGAGGCACCCTGATGACGATCATTCAGAAGTCCGCTGCACTCCAAATGCTTAATTAAGTCGGCATTGATAACCTTTCCCATCAGCTTTGATAACATAGACAGTAATGCTATTGGTCAGCAATTCTGTGGGAGACACGTTTTCCCCTTCTTTGGGATTGATTGAACTCGAAGATTTTCCAGCAGGCAGAAAAAGTCCTCCGTGTATAAAATAAGGGGAAGAGTCTGTGGGGAAGATGTATGGTGCACCGACGTACGGCGCTGATTCACTTCACATCCCCATCATTCACTAGAGAGTTCATCGAATACAAACCGAATGAAACGCACAAACACGAACCTTAGCAACACACCGTCCACCAGGAGGAAAGTAAAACCCCCATGAAATGAATCACACTGCGCATAGTTTCTGAATTATTTTTATTGTTCACTTCCTGTAATTTGGAAAAGGATTTTATTGTTTTTTATTAGGTGTCGGAATATTGATATGTATTTAAAGAAAAAAAAACTATTAGGAACGTTCCAAAAAAGAAAAGCAAGATGGCACTGTTAAACTTGACTCCCGCACTAACCGCGACTCCTGGATACACGCGTCCCCGTGCGCACCGGGGAGCGAAGGAATAAACGACCGTGGTGGCCGGGTGATAGAAAACGACTCGGCGATATCAATTCGCTGGCTAAGGAAATTCGGCAAGTGAAACTGGCTCTCTTAATTTAAGGGTGCATTTTCCATCCCATGAGAAACGTGAAGTCTCTCTTTGGGGGTAGGTAACCTGATCTCTTAGAGAAGATCGTGTGGTACACATGTATGTGTGCACATTGGTTCTCTCATCAGAAAAAGCCATGAGAACGAATCTGAAAACGAATAAGGGGAATAATGTGCATCATGAGATGTGAGTTCGGCTAAGTAAACAACCCGAATCTCATTGGGTGCTAATTGGGTTTCTGTTTGTTCATGCCGCTAGGTCATGAGAAGCAGATCCAGAAATATGTAGTACAAAGAGATCGCATAGATCATTGTCTATGGTGTGCATTGCAGCTGTATTGATAACCGCAATGTGTCATGAACATGGTGCTAATTGGTTTTAGCTTATTTGATGAGAATTGGTGTTTATGGCATCGCTACCGAGGGTAGGTATACAATTCCTATTTGCATTTGCCTATGCTGTAGGATTTAATTTATGCCTTAAGACGCAAGATGCATATATTTGCTTTTGTCCTTTGGGTATAGGTGGCCTGCCAATGTGTATGTAAAGGAATTTATTATACACATGGTGAGGTTGGAAATAGGCGACGCAATGTTTATGATCCCTGTTATAATGGTTACATTATATGTAAACCAAATTGTTTCGTTTTCAGGAATTCGACTAGGGAAAAGCGTATGTAAGATTGGGATTTGCCTAGCAACCGAAGGTGCCGAATTGGGCTTGGGATTTATGATGTTTGGAACAGAATTCTTATAGGGAATTTTGAATTCGAATAAATGAATGAAGGTAAGAATTCTCTTTCAGGAGCTTTTAGCTAAATACATTTGGTAAATTTGTTGCATGAAGCATTTACAGGTGCTAATGCGATTGCATTAGCAGAAACTTATGGAAGCTGGGTTGTAGTTATGGGGGTTCTTCGGGTAAGTAGACAGTGGGGTTTGGCGGAACCGCCACAAGTCTGCCAAGAACTGGTGATAGTTTTGCAGCATATGTCTTTAGGACTATTGCTGGTATTCCGTCCGGGCCCATTGCCTTCCTACAGTCCACGTATAATGCGTTGAATAGTACGCAGGCGGAACCTCACATCCCGCATCGAGACCGCTCCGACGCGATCACAGGTGCCTCCAAAAGGCCAGCATCGAGGTTTGAATTCGCGGAAAATAAATTACCGAACAGGTAAGCGTTATCTTTTGAATTTCTGACTAACGTCGCGCTGGCCTTCACTAAAAGAGAAAATGAGGGAGAAGCGAAGTTACTGTTGACAGCCCTTGACATTGACCAGAAGGGACGCAAATCAGTTGGCCCTCAAAGAGTTGATTGGTCATTCTATCGTTATAGGTCTTCTTCGCGGTGGCATTCGCCTGGTTACACGCGTTTCTGATTCTAACAATATTATGTCTGTAGACCTCGGTGGGATTGAAGCGCCACAGATTGAAATCTCTATATTTTGCAGTTGTAATCTGCTCGCATTTTTTATCAAACCAAGGTTTATCAGATGAACTATGTTTGATTGAATGCAGAATATAGATCTCCATCGCGAGAAGAAGATCTATGGCCGACTCCACGCATAAGTTAACGTCGTAGTCTCCAAAACACACCTCCGACCATGGAAAGGATGCAAAGAAATCTCGCAAATTGTCCCAGTTGGCAGCGCCATACCTCCATACAGGGCGAAGTTGCTTAGGGCGGTTATTCGTGTAAAATGTAAATGGTTGTGCGACCGATACCAAGCAGTGATCAGAGTTTCTACCTCCACAATATAAATGCTCGGCTCGGATGTAAAAACAGATCCAGGGTGTTCGTATAATCACCTCGGGTAAACGGCACCCGCGTCGGTTCTTTCACGAGTTGAGCCAATTTGCAGCGAACATCTTCGCCAGCCTCCTAGCCTTGTCGGTTCTGTTAGAATGCACTAGCCAGCCGGAGTTGTGTACATTAAAATCAACAAGGACGACAATCTCAGAAGCTGGGTGCTTCATCTGTATTCAGTCGGCGGTACGTGAAAGATGTCCGAAAAATGTCACCGGTCGATCATCATTCGAGGAGCGGTAAAGACAACAATGAAATTTAAAAGAATTCATCATCATGACCCTTAACCACATGATGTCCATGTTATTGGGTTCCAACGTCTCCGTCCTTTGGCAAGCCAGATCGGACCGCGTGAAGACGAAGAACTCTACCGTTAAAACGGAATCTCGAATGCAAGTAGTGTGGGGGTATTCAACTCTTACGCCTGCACGAGCATGGGTTCAGTAAATTCACACCGATGTTACTCCGGACACTGCTCGCCAAAATGTCAAATAAAACACACTGAATGGTTTGTAGTGAGAGGGTTTTTTAATTGATTGCAATTGGGTTTCATTTATTAGCTGTAGTACACCTTGGTTATGATAATGTTTTCCTCCCTTTTTATTTGGCAAACTACCGTCCAAATACAACGAACAAACACACATAGCGGGGAAATGATGGTCGAGCTATAAAATGTCACTGTTTCTGTTTTTATTTTTGTTAATCTAGTGTTTATACGCAACGGGCAAACGCGCGTAGCGTAGAGATGGCGGCCGAGCTCTGAAATGTCACTGCTTCTCTTTTCATTTTTGTTAAAGTAATGCTTACACGCGACGGGCTAGCGTGCGTAGCGGAGAGATGATGGTCGAGCTCTGAAATGTCACTGTTTCTATTTTTATTTTGTTAAGCTATGGTGTTTAAACGCAACGGACCAACGTAAAATGCTTAAGACACTCGACCGCGCTCCTCGAGCGTAGAATTCGGACCCTTCTCGATTGGTTGTTAAAACTCGACTGTCCGACGTGCACCGTTCGGCGGATGAATCTCGACTGACTCATCAAAGGCAAAAATACAAAGCGGAATGTACAGCGTGACGGGGTGGTGTCTTACCTTGGGATCGACTACCACCTAAACCAACCTTTTCTCGAACCGATCCATCGGCCAAACTCCTAAAGATGGCTATGGATTTCGCCTAACTATTTCACGGAGCCTATATCTTTATGGGGTGGTATTTCATCAGGCGACAGGGCGTTGGGAGCTCACCTGCCACTCGGATACATGCCGCAAATATCGTACAAAAATATTTGAAAACGCGTAAGTGATGTATTTTATCGCACCCGCCGTATTTTTGGACTCTGTTTATTTCGATGATTGGTAATTCCGACGGCTGCAACAGGATTTGGGTGGTAACCGTTTCACTTCTTCCACAGAATTCGAAATTTGGCTCCTAACTTGGATCGTCTAAAAGGATGAGACGTTTTTCGAGATGGAAATCGAAAATTGGGTTGTGGGGTTCTCTACACCACATGGAGAACCAACCCACAATGCCAACTAACCTTGACCGCTAACAGCGCGTCACCTTACCTTAACCTGTAACCCAACTCCCCATGCAAAATCCGCAATAGCATACATCCTAAACCCTGCAATAAAACACATTCCAAACCTCCAACAGAATATAATTCAACAGAATATATTCTAAATCATCCCCGCATTCATTTTGCCAAAATTTCTTCGGACAAGCCTTTATTGAATTCACATTCCCTCCTTGTGACCAAGCAATCTCAATTTCCCCGGAAGTTCATAAGCTATAATAAAATGCATATTCCAACCTACAAAGGAATACCAATCATCTCCCTCAATTAAATCACCCCACATACATTTTCCCAAATTGCTTCGGTCAATTCTCTACTTAAGTTATATTCTTTCCTTGCGACCAAGCAATCTTAATTTCCCCGAAATTCATATGCCGTAATGAAACGCGTATTCCAATCCATAACGGAACATTAACCATCACCACCAACTATACCAAGCCGCATACATTTCCCCGAAATGACTTCGGTTAATATCTTATCTAAACGATAATCCTTGCTTGCACCCAAGCAATTTCAATTTCCCGGTATACACAACCAACGAAACCAACCCAGCTTGTGCGGCGTGGATTCCCTGGAACTGAATTCTTATGCGAGCATGGCAACTCTTCTCGAAATTCATCGGCAGTGACAGCAACCTTATTTCTGCTATGATTCAGCCGCCACGACGCGATGAATAGATTTTTTTCCATTTCATTAGTCAGCCGAAATTCAACCGCCACCGGGGCCAGACATATAAAGTCGATCTCCAACCTCCGCTACGCGCACACACGCCCAGCCATTCATTCCACACTACCGCGGCAGTCACACCGCGTTACAGTCAGTCGTATCCCACCTGCCAGTGAGTGCACGTCGAGTCGCCTCCCCACAACCGATCGTCAAGCAGTCGTTCTCCAACAACTAGTGTCGTGCTGCTTAGTACACGTTATCGCGAATAGTTTAACCGCACCTGGCCGACTCTGTAACTAAGACCGCGATGGCAAGTAATTGCTCTAGTATCACACCCTAGTAACGTTGCGTTGACGCGGTGCCTTTGCCCGAGGTTCAAGTGCTAAAAAACTAGAAGGACAAAATAAATGCGTGTACGCAAGGACCTTTAACCTATGTAAACTCAAGAGGTACCCAATAATTAAACTTTGACTTACTAAGCCATAGTTGTTAAGGTGCAAAGACAATATACGTACCCTCACCTATGCCGCCTAACGCGCGAGGCACCGTGAAGTGGAACCGAAAACATAAGTGTAAAAATTAGACAAATAAAAAAAAACTTGTGGAACAGAATTGCCCATAGTGCCTTTTATTTCTTATTCTTCCTTGGTGCTCGGATTCCAGACGATAATTCTTGTGAAGGATTAATTCGGTGGGAGTGTAGTGAATCCGTGTCATACGCTGGCACCACACACGTCCCCCACAGGGTAAAAGGCAGAAAAAAGCAGTAGTCGGTGATGGGCCACACTTTGATTAATCTATTTTCATTCGCTTTGTTCTGAAATAAACGTATTCTTGACTTTAGAAAAATGGACCGAACTAATACTAGTACTCCCTATACTTTGGGATATGAATATCACGATGCTGTTTACACGTTTAAATAAGTAACCATTCATGGTCAACCATTCCAAAGAGTTTTTTGTATATGAGGGCCGTTCAATAAGTCCTTAGAACACCCAACATTTGGTGTTCGTAGTGTCGCTAAGTGATATTAGTAAGGATAACTACTCAGTAGACAGCTCAAGCAAATACTCAGCGTCATTACTCAGTAGAATTCTGCACGAAAATTAGGTGTGAATTAAATCTCGGCAAGCTGGAGGCCGCATTTGATCTCAGTGGAGAATAAATGCAATCCTGTGGTTGCCTCTGAGTTTCTTTTGACACTTTTCTGTCGAAAGCCTGTCGAGTTTTTGGGCCGATATATAACTGTAGAGAAAACCCACAGAAGAGAAAAAAAACAATGGGTTTTTAAAGGCGAAAGGACTGCAAAAAGGCGAAAAGGTGAAATTGGCAGGCAAGCAGACGGCGAAGCTATTTTTGGATGTTGGGTGGAAACATATCTATCGATTATTTGGCAAAAGGAAAAACAATATCTAGAGAGTACTGTGCATCGTTATCACACCAATTAAGCGAAGAAATCGAGAAAAATTATCCTCTCGTGAAAATCCTTTTCTAAGGAATTATTGAACGACCCTCGTATCGTCTCTACGCAATTGCTTATTTTATGTGTAGGCCTCTTAGCCCCATGAAGGGTATTGGCTTTTTATATCATCATACAGTTTTTTGTGGCTAAACTTTGTAATTTCACTTTCAGTTTGCGCACATCAGCTTTTCGGCATTTTTACAACCAAAAGGACATATGTAATATTTAGTACTTTTTAGTTTGGGTTTGGGGATCAATATATTGCTGTCCACAGTTCTCCCAATTTTTATGAATTCGGTATTTTGTTTTTATATCATTATTTACAAATAACGAAAACGTAGATTTGTATCAAGTATCACTGCAAATTTGAGTGTCGCAATTGTGTCCTAGTTGCGTTTGGCTATGATATACCATACCGCTCTATATCAGTCGAGTTGAAGTTATCAAACATCGAAAACGCCTATTTCGCTCGAAGCTTAACTTAACGCAGGATTTAATGAAAGTGCCTGCCATCCCACAATCGCCTACATAACATGTAGCCACCGCACTAACGCATAGACATGAATTTAGAATTCCCTACAACATGTATCCAAGTGAAAGGCAAACATATTCAAGGAAAACCCACAAGTAATAAATCCTCGTCGACGACATTTTCGGATCCTCATTTGCCAAAGGACAATTTACGACAACGAACCTAATAACTCGTGTTACATGTTAAAAATGTTTAACGTACCCCTCAAAGGATTATGTAGGAAACACGCAAGGCTTACCGTAGACAGTTTTCCAAACTGGCTCTTTAAGGATACACAACTAACTGGTGAATACGTACATTTAGATATCTGTTATAATAAGTATATTGATCTAATGTAAAGGACCCGCTGACGGAAATTCTCATTAGACGTGGCCTTGACAAATACTTGAATTCATACTAAAGAAAACGCACACGTTCGCCACCGATTACTTGGCAAATGCCTAACAACATCTCAAAATAACATTCAATAGTTCAGCAAACTAGTAACAATTGCGAGCAGGACATAAGTGTTATGTAATTCTAATTGTTGTTTTACTGGCTGGTAGGAGTGCAATGTAATTTTTTATAGCAAATCATAATGTATAAAAGGGGAAGGATGCTTACTATAATACACTGGCTAAACTAATATTGGTGCTGATGTCCAAGGGACAACTAAATTATTTAAGGAGTAATTTTTGTTTCGTGTTTTTTTTCTTTTTTTTATGCTTTTCGTTTTTTCTTTATATGTAACTGAAGATAAATTATACCATTTTAGAGGACGCCATGGAATCGTTTGTTGCATCAGTAAAAGCCCTTCGGAGTCGTATCTTCCTACACTCTGATAAAGTACGGGGCATAAGGAGCACACCCTGCAGTAAAAATGTATATTTTGTTTTCTTGTTGGTCTTTTGTTTAACTTTTGTTTATTTTATTTTTTTATTTTTGTTATTTTTCGGATGTTTTGTTTTGTATGTGAATTTTTAAGTGGAGTTTTATAAGGGAAAACCTGTTTATTCGAACAAATAAAAAGGCTCGTTAGTAATTGAAAATTTTAAATATGTACAGGATACTGAAAAGATTTCAGATTTCAATGCTTTTTCTATGGTATGGTGCGACATTCAGGATACAGTAAGAGATTCATTTGGAATTTTATTTTCAGCGCAGTTGTTCAGTAAATTGAGGTATTTCTTGATATGGCTCGTAATTTAATTGAGGTGAACAATGTTTATTCATTTGTATTAGTTAATACTTACTGATTATAATAAGAAATCCTTAATTCTATTTATTTATTTATTTTTTTTGTTAGCAATGTACAAAACTAAACAGAATCTCCTCAGAATGTGGAGTAGTTAATGTTTAAGTGTATATGACTTAACTTTTTGCTTTTCCCTACTAGCGACGCTTATGACGACGTTGATGTTTCCTTAACTTACATATATTTGCTTTTTACGTTAATATAAATATTATAACGAGAAAATAAAAGCAAATTAAAAAGAAAGATCTAACAAAGAGAGCACAGAAATTTCCCATATTGGGTGCCGCCAAATGGAAATAAATGAACTCTGAAATTCTTCCCAAGACAGCAAAAAAAGAAAACTACTGCTAGAACTGAAACCCCGACTAGAAGTCACTACTAAGGCAATGAAAAAAAAGACCAAATAGCGTTACAGAAAGTAGCTAGTGTCAGAAAAAGCAGTGGCTCACGAAATAATGGTGGGGCGCTGTTACTGACGCGTCACTCCATGTCCAGAAGAGACGACGACTCGATAACAAATGACTCGCTTCCTGGGAAGACGCTGTCGACATAATAACAACACACACAACAGCTGTTCGTAGGACAATGGCACACGAGCACGATCGCCGGGTGTATAACGATATAAAAGGCGAACGACCCCACCTGTAGTTGAGTTCGACTTTTCAACTCCTTAGAGATGCGTGGATCGTTTTCGCTGATATACGAATAGGTGGGGATTTAAATTTAGATTTATGGGATTATACAATAAATTAAGATAATATAGAATATCTGGTATTATTTAGATCGAAGTCGCTTCCAAACATTTCCCTGGTTTTTAGGAACCACCGAATACTTCTGTGGCGTTTCTAACAGATACACACACAATACACAAGCAAATCGTGAAGTACACCGAACGAAAATCGAATAAGAAAATGCATCAGAGCCGTATACCATAGCGATAACATAACAAATCCACATCGGTCGAATGTACTTGAGTTTAGAAATCGAATTCGCACACACGGCGATGGCCTGGTGGGTTACGCTTTGGTTCAATTTTTGGTGATTCTAACTGTCACAGCGTCAATTCGAATCACACGTTCTTTACTATCATCCCAAACGCTATACTTCTCTCTACCAGCGGAAAGGATACGCCCACGAGGGAAAGTTAAGAAAATAGATACCACGGCACATCGAGCAGGTGGCACTCGGTAAAATCGACGGCTTTTTGAACTTATCTATTTTCAGGATATCCTTAACCACCTCTTTTCATACAGTCAACTACAATCGCTGGGAGTTTTGCAGTCCCGATGAGAGCCAAAAGTCTGTTTAACTGAACTTCGTGAAATGTGCCGAGACCCGAATGAGGTCTCCACTGTCAAGGGAATTTTGACAGGGGTCACCATAGGATTCCTTGCGCTGAAGGCGTTTCCAAAGAATGAAGAAATTGCGATGGGTACACAAGCAACCAGGGTTGCCTTTCAAGACAAAAGTTGTAAATCTTGATAGCTACAACTTTCCTGTGGATGAGATAGCTAAGATACAGACTGTGAAAAAATATCATATCGACAGAATACTTCAGATGCTGGCATATGCGAAGTAGATCGCTCGCACATCTCTTTGCAATGTGGAGGAAAAATGATTGCACGCTGAATTAGAATACGATGACAGTAATCCCCACCCAATAGACAGTACCAAACGCCGAGCATTCAAAAACACGATGGTCCGCCCTTTAAGTGCAAGCAAATATACTTAAACCATTGCGAGCCCAATGAGCTTGTGTAACAAAAGGATCTCATTTAACAAACATCATCATCATCGGCACTACAACCGGGAACCAGTCTTATTTAGCAAGTCCTGAGGCTTGTTAAATTTTCCATAATGATTTATTTTTTTCGGGCAAGGCCATTACTCTTGGGCCAAAGGCTCCCCAACGGGGAATCGAACCCCGGTTTCCCGCGTGACAGGCGGGTATACTAACCACTATACTATCGAGGAGCCTTTCATTTAACAAACGGTTAAGAAAAATTGTGTAAAGGGACTAGAACCGCTATCACATCGAAGGTGCGTGGCCGACCTCTGTCTGTTTTACAGATATTATCACGGGTGCTGTTCTTCGGAGATTCGTGGTATTGTTTCACGCAATTCGGTTTATATGCGATCCACAAGACAATCCGACGAATCCCAACAGTTTGCGGTTCATCTCCCGACGGCGCGAACATCCCAGCATCAGACCTCGTTCCGTTACAGAGCTGGGAAGCTGTGGAACTCACTTCCTACGCGAGTGTTCCCGGAGCGTTACAACCTGCAATTGTTCAAAAAGAACTGCAACAATTATATGTTGCCATCTCGGGGCGCTTACTCGGCGGTATAGGTTCGCCTGTCCCAAGAGAAGTCTAATAAAAAAAAAAAAACTCGTCAGCGAGCAGCACATCATGTGCCAGGCTGTGGGAACAATATATTGGAAGAAGATGGAATACCGGAACAGCAACCATCCGGCCAACAGTAAATTCTTCTATAGCAAGCAAAATTGACCGACAGTAGGATACATTTGTCTATGGAGAAGTTAGGGGAATTCTTTTCTTGTTATACTTGCCATGATCCGTTGATCTAATCATTCACTATTCACTCTTGAACTAATCGCCCTTATAATGTTACCTCTTGTACTATTAACCCTTGTAAGGCTCCCTTTAGTACTATTCCTCCTTATACTAGTCATTCTTATACTATTCGCCCCTTTACCGCTATTAACCCTTGCAATGCTTCCTTTAGTACTTTTACTCCTTATACTAGTCATTCTTATACTATTCGCCCCTTTACCGCTCACTCTTATACTGTGCACCGCTACGCCACTTATTCATGTACCATTAATTCGTATATTTCTCACTGTGATACTATTGACTCTTATAATATTCACTCTTATACTATTCATTTTTATACTATCTACTCTTATACTACTCACCCTTATACTAAACATTATTATGACATTTGCTTCATTATGAAAAAAACATGCAACTTTTTTTTGCACACCGTAATTTTTTTCTGTCGCTTAGCAACGCGCACTCCATAATTCCAACGAGATGACTGATCATTACATATCCCTAATATTATAATTACACTGTTGTGAAACCGTATAGGTTACAACTGTCGTGTGGGTTAAGTCCAGTGGTGTTATACCATTCTCACATACACTATAAACGTTGACACGTTGAGCTTTGATACGGCGTAGACTTATACTGTAAACTCTTACAACGCATTCTCGTATACTGCAATCTCTTGCCGACAAACTCTTATACCGAAAACTATTATACCGAAAATTCTTATACTATAAACCTGCATACAACCATTACACTGCACTCCATTGGCTTATAAGTGTTTATACTGCAAACGTATATTGCAAACTCCTCTACTGCAAACCTTTATACTGGAAACTCTAACAGTATAAATCCATATACTGCTCTTATATTGCAAGCTCGTATATTGCAAACGTATCCTTTAAACGTATATGCTATAAACTCGTAATATACAAACTTTATGACAAATTCCTTATACTGAAAACGATTATATTGCAAACGTTTATACTGTAAACACTTATACTGCATATCCTCGTTTTGCAAACTCGTATACTATAATATAAAACCTTGTACGGCGAGCTTCTGATACCGCAAACGCTTATATTAACAACTCCTATACTGCAAGCGTTTATTCTGGAAATTCCTATACTCGTATAAACTCGTATACTGCAAACTCTTACATTGCAAATTCATACACTGCAAACTATTATATTGCAAATTCTTATACTATAAACGCTTATACTGACAATTTGTGAACTTCAAACTCTTGTACTATAAACGATTATACGGCAAACTTTTTATACTGCAAACGTACATACTGAAAACGTTTACAGTATAAACCCATATACTTTTATATTGGAAACTCTTATGCTATAAACTCGTATACTGTAAGCTCGTATCCTATAAAATCGTATGCTATAAACTCGTATGCTTTAAACTCGTATGCTATACACTCGTATGCTATAAACTCGTATCCTATGAACCCCTATGCTGTAAACTGTTATGCTATAAACTCTTGTGGCGACTCTAACCTAAACAATGTTCATATCCATGCCCAAATTCATGATCGCTTGATAGCCGATAACGGGAAATTGTCGCAACTGTCGCGGACCTAAGGGTATAGGCGCGATATACAATCGTGAACTATGGAAAGAATATCGGCTACAGCTACGTCAACAATACGCTGGCCAGCGTTTGTTTATCGTATTTGAAGACAGGCTGAGCCGATAGGAGATGAAGTGGTTCATGGAATATGAACCAGGGAAATTCAGAATGTGTGGATGCCGTCGGGTAGGTTTTCCTTTCAGGTATGATACTGCAGGGGAGTTTACGCTGCCCCTAATTGCAGGTAAGTACTATGGGTTTGCATGGAAGGAGGAAGGTGGTTAATTTAAGAGGATGGGCGGTTCTTTGGAAATGTATTAAGGGACCGCCACAGAGTATTTTCAACGGTTCATTGAATTTGTGGTAGTTCCAACAGGTTCACACAAGCAACCGCAATGAAGAAAACAGTACCATAAAAGACTCGATAAAAATCATCAGGGCCATAAATCAGAGCATTAATGCAGCAATCAAAGCTCAACTGAGTCGAGCCAGGCGACTGAGAAAAGGCATACAAATTATAGATACTCCATGATTTAGAGTGCTTGCAAAGAGTAAGAAAGTTAATAAAAGAACAATGATTGTTGAATAATGTTATGAATATAAAAAAACAGAAAAACGCGGCCGTACTCTGCAGGCACGGTGATTTGGTTCTAAACTTTTTAGGGTGGACTCGATTCGCTTTCTTCATTACCATCGTAAAACGCTCTAGTCGCCATGGTCATCTCGTATGTTTTCCTATGTCCTTCCCGAGTTTCTTCTGGATATCACTATTATGCGTTTAATATGGGATACTATATTCATGCCCGCCCCTGAAAAAGCGCGAACACATTCATTTACCCCAACTTTTGTGCTTCAGATTAACTGAACAAAAGAACTAATGTTGTCCAATAGCAAATTAAAAATTCTACTTTCTTTTATTTCTCAACACATCAAAAGGTCGTGTCATTGTCTGACCTTTAAGGACATTAAATAAACCAACAACGCAAGAAGAGTGTGTTATTGAAATGGTATCTCTTTACTGTATCCTTATGTTCACACAATACTATTAAAATGCACTAAAATCTGTTCGTTTGAAAAATATGTGTCTTTAGAGGTTTCATTTATAAATTATAGCAAATCAATTCAATGGTTTATATGTAATTTAGTCGTACGAAAGCAGTTAAAACGTTGCAATAGCACTGCCCAGACAACATTTAAGAGATAACAATCGAGTGTTATTGCTTATCTTTTTGTGTATGCATGTGTGTGTTTGTGTGCTGTTTTTCTTTTTTCTGTTAAATAGCCAATTTAAGTATAGAGTGTGTAGCAAACGAGTGTCTATGAATGGTTCAATATATCTATTAAAACTATCCGTAAGGTCATAAACTCTACAAGGGAAAGAAGCTTTCATTACAGCGGCATCGTAAATAGTTGATGCAAAAAGTAAGCAATAGCAATTTGGAAGTGGGCGGCAAAATCAAGCAGTTATTTAGCTAGTAATGGGCGGCATAATTGATTGTTATGATGGTTGGTAGTGTCTTTTCGTGCGACTGAATACACAACCCTCTTACCATGGAGTCGTTCATGTGTTGGCAGTATAGTCGTAACATTCAGTGGTTAATGAAGCACATGCAAAGACCGACTCTGATGCAATATAATTGCTGGACAGGTCATAAATCGGTATTCAGTCTTGGTGCCCGAGGGAAACCATAATTGGTTCACTTAGCACGATAGCTGCTGCGACGGATTCAATCCCGACCTTATTCATGATATACTATCATAAGGTCTTGTCCATGTTTGGGTAAATTACAGAGTGGTTGTCGTCGATCACGGAAGCACGCCAATATGTTACAAGTAACGTTTCGAATGCTGCATTCTTTTATAGTTAGGTTGAGGAAAAAGAAATCCTTATATTTTCGGCAGATTGCTGTAGCGACATAAGTCTAGACAAGTATTGATCAAAAGTGCTCATTGAAAAGATGACTTTCCCTACCACAAAAATTCCTCGATAATTTTCTGATTGTTTGATTCAGTTGTTACCTACATTTATAGGGTATAGAATATGGAAGGTATCAAATCGAAAAAAATACGATACAATTTTACTTTGATAAACACGAAATGCAAAAAGAGGGCTGAAGTCGTGATTGGAGTTTATGGTCCCGATACTGTCACAGGAAATGACGAGCAGGCTCTCATTTCAATAGACGTAGACACGGTAGGCCCGCCACCTAGTACTTCTGCACACAGATGCAATCGGACGATTAGAACGGATTTCCGCACACGCGCCGGGTATTTTATTTAATTTCATGTTGACACGAGAGTGATTGATACGCGAGTGTGATGCAGTGGCCTGTATAGTGTTGGGGCCAAGTGAGAAAAAAAGCTAATTACAAGCTTATTAAAGGCCCATAAGGACGAGTTAACTAAAAGAGTGAGTCAAAAAAAAGACCAAAGAGAATTGGAAAATTCAAACTGACAATCAGTGTAAAAAAGTGAGTAGTGCAAAGTGATTCAGTGAACAAAAAAATACAATAGTCAGAAGATGGATCCCATACTCTTGCACGAACGTATTTTCGGTCATCAGTCGCTCGTCGTTCGTCAAGCGACAAACATCGTAAGACAGTGAGCAATTTTAAAACAAAGAATATCGAGTGCGTGTGTGCGTGAATTCGTGAATAAACTGTGTTTTTCGCAGTTCGGCCGGCGTTGCACGGCGAAAAAAGAAAAAAAAAAACGAGTGTGTGTGTGTTTCGAAACCAAAATGGGCAAGACGAAGAGCGACGAATTAAAAATGGCACACTCATGTGTAGTCGCTAATTCAAAAACAATCAAAAAAATTACCAAAAGGAAGAACGAAGTGTCAATTATAGATGACAGCCCAGTGGCAAATAAAGTCCGCTCAAACCTGTCAATGGAACGACAAAAATCAAATGTGACGAAAAAAACCGTCACAGAAGAAAATATACCTGCCAAGGATACTTGTTACTCAGGAGCAAGGAACAAATTTAAGGAATTGGAGATACTGGAGTCAAACATTTCCGAAGGAGACGATGACCTAAACAGCTTAATTGCTGATCTCATCAAAAAACGCGAAGAACTTTCCAAACAAGTACGAGCAGCCCTGGAAGAGCGAAACAAAAGACGGAATGAAACCGAAGCAAAAAGAGAGCAAAAAACAAATCACCAGCGGCAGCATCAACATTCGCTACAAATAAGCGAAACAATGGACGATCAATAACTGCAGCAGACAAAGACAGCCAAGGACGAGCAACAACAGCAACCAAAAAAGGAAAAAATACCTCCAATTGTCATCAGTTACATAGAAGCGAAAGATTTAATGAAGTTGGGTGAGTTGACTTGTAAAGATTTTAAAACAAAAAGAATTAGTGCTGAAAAGAACTAGAATTTTGTGCGAAGACCTAGAAGGTTACAATAAAGTAAAGTCTGCTTTGGGAAGGGCAAAAACCGAGTACTACACGTACACCCCAAAATCAGAAAAATCAATTTCCATACTCTTAAAAGGAGTTGATCCTTCGTTCTCCCCAGAGGAGATACTCGAGGAATTAAAAACGGTTGAAACAGCTAGTTTAAAATTTACAGGTGTAAAACCGTTTTCAACTGCGAATTCTAGAAAGTGCAACCGCAAATTGCCTTTCTACATTGTATCTCTAAGTCCTAATAGTAAAGTTGATGCGCTTAGACATATAAAATGTCTAAGCCACAAAATTATAAGTTGGGAAAAAATTAGAAAATCTGAGCGCGTACTGCAATGTATGCGCTGTCAACGACCTGGACACGTTGCACCAAACTGCAATATGGAATTCAGATGCGTAAAATGCCTCGCTGACCATAACATGGGCGAATGTCCGCTGGGAAAGGAACAGCTTCCGGATAGGGAAACACTGTCATGTGTACTATGTAAAAATACAGGACACACGGCAAATTTCAACATATGAAGTTAAAGTGGGAATCAAAACAAAAGCAAGTGGCAGAAGAGAAAAAAATTAAAACTCGTTCTTATGATAATTTCGTTGCCCCGCGTGTACCATATGCACAAATCACGGGCAATTCTATGCAACGAGTCCCCGTGGAATCCTCACATACCAATGGGCGAATACCGGCAGTAGATGCGCAACCTGAGATATTAAATATGATATCGGCCATGCAAACACAATTTGCTAATTTTCAAAAAATGCTGACGGAACAAATGGCCCGAATAGATATGCTCTGTTCGGCTGTGTTTTCAAATAACTCCTTCCATCAAAATCTTCAACCCTCTAACTGAACTAAAACTACAAATTATTTCGGTGAACGTAAATTCACTAATACACATAGACAGAAGAGATAATCTAGGCAACATGCTTGAAGTCGAATCCCCTGATGTACTTTTGGCTAGTGAAACTAAGCTAAACCAAAGGCACAAAATTGTCTATAAAAACTATAAGATAATCAGACGTGACAGGCCACATTCTACTCCAGGGGGTGGGGTTGCAGTTTTAATTAAAAAAGGTATTTATCATAAGGTAATTTATAGTACAGAAGTACACACATTTCAGGTGCTGGAAGCCTGCATAATAGATATTCCGTTGAGAAGTCAAAAGCACCTGTATGTGGTCTCCATTTATGCCACTCAAGCTACCCAGTGTAAGCAATTTATCAATGAAATTGATATGCTATTTCGACACCTGAAATTAGATTCGGAAAACAACTATTTCCTAATAGCGGGTGATTTCAACGCCAAGCATAGTGCTTGGGGTAACTTAACCACGAACACAAGGGGCAATGCTTTATATGACTGGTGGCAAATGAATGCTATCGAGCGCAGATTAGAATTGTACGCCACAAGTACACCGTCTTATCCTAAAGGAAATTCATTTCTGGATTTACTTATGATAGGCGATCGAATAAACTTGCCAGGCACAGATCTAACTACGCGAAACTGTCTTCGCACAATCGATTACGATAGCGATCACTACGGATTTGGAGCCATAATTGAAGTCCCAAATGAACAATATTCACTAGAGCAGTTCGACCAGATCCACTCTTTCAATTTTCGAAAAGCTCACTGGTCACGCTTTGATCGATTAATAAAAAAAGAACTTCGTAACAGTGCCATAGACCCACCGACTATTAGAAACCTCCATAACGACGAAATCGATCATTACTTAACAACATTGGACGATATTATTACCAATGCAATGAATCGTTCTATACCTAAAGTTCCCCATACCGACGGTTATACTAATAAGTACAGGACATCAGCAATTGACACTTTGTATAAGCAAAAGAGCATTATGCTCTCAAATCTGAAAAGACTTTATAGACAGTTCAGCGACCCAAATAGTCAGGAAATAAGAACACTTAAGTCCCTAGTCAAAAATCTCCAAAAATTGATCCGTGATAATTACCGTTCAAGTATAAATGAAGAGTGGAAGAACAAAATACAAGCCATTCAAGCTAGCGGATCGAATATGTTCTCACAAATCAATAAAACTTTTCGAAAGAAAGATCACAATGACATTCCATATTTGCGGGTCCCACGGACTCCTGAGAATTGTCAAGCAATGCTGAACTCAGGACTCAATCTGGAGCATATCAACTCCAACGAAGAAGTAATATTAGTCGAAGACCCGCAAGACAAAGTGAACTCAATTGGTGCATGTTTCGAAGCAGTATACAGAGTGAACGAATCCACTCACTCCAATACGATCCTCGAAAACAACGCATTCCAGACCTACAGCTCACTGAGAAATCAACTTTGTACCTGGAGGAACCAAAACCGTAGTTTTACCACATTCAGTGAAAATAACAGAGCGGACTCCCCCAGGAGTAATCAGAATATGAATATGTTTGTGAGTAAGGATGAACTTACGAACATCCTTAAGTCAATCAAAAGCAAAAAGTCTTCTGGGATAGATAGCATCCCAAATGTAGTTTTAAAACATTTGCCACCTGAAGCAGTAAAAATCTACACTACGGTATTCAACAACGCCTTAAATAAGGCATACTATCCAACCCACTGGAAAACTGCAATAGTCCGCCCCATCCCCAAAAAGGGCAAAGACTGGACCAATCCAACCAACCTTCGCGCGATTAGCTTGCTGCCAAATATCAGCAAGGTTTTCGAGAAGATCATAAACAAAGCACTAATGAACTGGTGTGATGAAAATGAAATCATCCCCAACAACCAGTTTGGCTTTAAAGCGGGACATAGTACGGTGCATGCCGCGTCAAAGCTTGTTTCCGACATACAATGGAACAAGACAAAGCGCCAATGCACAGGTGCCTGCTTAGTTGACTTTGAAAAGGCTTTCGACACCGTGTGGTTAGAAAGACTTCTT
Organism: Microdon myrmicae; assembly: GCA_963931805.1. Lineage (NCBI taxonomy): Eukaryota > Metazoa > Arthropoda > Insecta > Diptera > Syrphidae > Microdon > Microdon myrmicae. Next base: position 33,039,889 of record OZ007502.1, read on the forward strand.
CATAAGTTAGAAAACCTGAGAATGCCTCATTATCTATTGTACAACATTTACGAAATGATAACGAACAAGCAATTTGTGGTAAAATGCGGAGATATATTCTCAAGCAAGACCTTCAAAATTACAAACGGTTTACAACAAGGGGCGGTGAATTCTCCCATTCTGTTTAATATTTACACCAGTGATTTAGTGGGTAAGCTTAACAATGCCATTGCATACGCAGACGACATTGTGGTATACAGAACAGGAGAGAAAATAGATGTCATCAATAGACTTCTCCAGGACGACTTCAATAAAATAAAACGTTTTTGTAATGATTGGAAACTAAAAATTAATTTCCACAAAACCGAGACTATCCTTTTCAGAACACCTCTCTCCAGGGCCTCTCAGGATACAAAGAACAATTGGAAAAACTTCTCTATCGTAGGGAATAATAATCTCCCACCACAAGTGAAAACTGTAGTCAGATATCTCGGTATTTGGCTTGATCAGTATTTATACTTTGACAAGCATATAGCAGTCACTCTCTCTGCAGCAAGAAACGCATTTGTTGCCACAAAAAGTCTATTCCGAAGCAGCATTCTCAATCCAAAAGTTAAAATAATTTCATATTCGGCATTCATCCGACCAGTGTTGGTCTATGGCTGTCCAATATGGTACAATATATCCCCATTCTACATGGAAAAGATTCGCGTGTTCGAGAGACAGTGTTTGCGTTCCTGCCTCGGACTTAATAGAACACCAGAGTCACGATACCAGAAATTTTACCCTAATAAAACCCAGTATGATAAATCAGGACTAACTAGGATAGACAACTTCATTATAAAAATTATTCGTGGCCACATTGCAAGGGCAATGTGCAGTGTAAATAATCTTATCGCGGGAGCATATTATCCGAACGATATGTATCTGGAGAGTACCCTCCAGAACGGGTTCATTCCCCCAGAGGCGTTCCTCTTCTTGGACGGAAAAGGTCTAATCCAAGATGAGGGTGGAATACCTATTATATAACACGCTTTCCGTGGTGCTAGGGATAAACGAATTGTCCACAATAGCGATATGTCTAATGGGCCAGACCAACTTCGATTCAGTATGGTGATCAGTGAAAGAGATAAATCAATAAAAGACCGAACCAACTCCAACTGGTGGTGGCTCCAAAACGAAGAAAGGACTTCACGTCCTCAGATATAATATTCAGCTCTGGCGCAGCTTTCTCCCTTTCTTTTCCTTTGCCCTCCTTCCCGTTAACTTCTGTTATTTATTAAGCACTTATTGTTTTGTTTTTAAAATTTTTGCATCCTCAAAAAAAAAAAAAAAAAAAAATCTTTATTTTTTTTGTCATAATGCCTCGAAAAGAAGAAGAGGTAGACCTCTAAGATAATAGTTTATTTTTTTTTATAATGTATGTGTATTATATTAAGAATAAATAAAAGAAAATCTGAGCTGAAAGGCATAAATTAAGCACAGTCGTTACCAACACGTCAAAGAGATAAGTGGTATACCTGACAACAGGAGAAAGCAAAAGAAAAGAAAAAATAATAATAAATAAATAAATTCGTCGCGCGAGTGTAAGTGAACAAGTGTAGATTACACAGTGTGGCCGCCACTGAGAGCGGTTGTTTAAAAAATAGAAAATAAATAAAAAATTATGGAAACAAACAAAGTGTTAAAGAGCTCGTCGCCTTTCATGAAAAGGGGCCAGGCAGACCTGAAAGCGATGACACGGAGCCGACTCGAGCGACAGCCGAGTATTATAACAAAGCGGCACAAGCCAAATTCAGACGGCGAAAAAAATGCAAAAGGAAAGAAAAACGAATACACTGGCGCAGGTAACCAATTCAACGAATTGGTTGACCTTGACCCAAGTGAAATCGAATTACCTCCTGAGGAAGAAAACAATATCACAGGTACTGCAACAGATCCGGCGGAATTAGAAAAACTCCTTGCGGATATTGACACAAAAAAAGAGGAACTCAATAAACAAAGAGAAGCAATCCTCAAATTAAAAGACCTGGTGCAGCAACAACAAAGCCAAGAAAATACAACAGCAAAACGGAAAAATCAGGAACAACATCAGGAAGCAAACAAAAGGCAGCAAACAAAGGAGATGCAGAAGCAGCAAACAAACCAGCACATCGTAACCAACAAAAAGGAAAAGGCGCCGCCTATAATACTTACGTCCATGGAAACAAAGGACGTTATAAAATTAGGTGAGTTAACGTGCAAAAATTTCAAAACAAAAAAAAATAATAATTCTAAAATAAAATTAATGTGCGATGATATTGAAGGTTATCGCAAAGTAATGACTGCTTTGGGTAGGACAAAAAGCGAGTACTACACGTACACCCCGAAATCGGAGAAAATAATCTCCATGCTCCTAAAAGGCGTTGATCCATGTTTTTCCCCTGAGGAGGTATTAGAGGAATTAAAAAATGTCGAAACCGACAATTTAAAATTTACAGGTGTGAAACCCTTCTCTACCGCCAACCCCAGAAAACGCAATTGCAAATTGCCTTTCTTTATTGTATCACTGAGTCCCAACAGTAAAGTTGATGCTCTCCGATACATCAAACACGTCAACCGCCAAACAATAAGTTGGGAAAAAATTAGAAAAATCGATCGCGTATTGCAGTGTATGCGTTGTCAACGCTTCGGGCACGCGGCATCAAACTGCCACATGCAATTCAGGTCACACTGCTAATTTTAGAGGATGTCCTAAATTTCAACAAATGAAATTAAAATTGGAATCCAAAAAGAAACAAGTTGAAGAAGAGAAAAAAATGAATACTCGTTCTTACAACAATTTCGTGGCTCCTTGTGTGTCATATGCACAAATGGCCGGTGCTCCTAAGCAACCAGCATCCATGGAACATACATATAGTAATGGGAAAATGCCTGCACCAGAGGCACATTCAGAAATAATAACAATGTTATTAACCATGCAAGGACAATTTGCCGAATTTCAAAGAACACTGACTGAACAAAGAGCACGAATAGATACTCTCTATTCAACCCTGTTCTCAAATAACTCTCCATATCAAAATCTTCAACCCTCCGTCTGAACTTAACCTAAAAATTATAGCTGTGAACGTAAATTCACTAATCCACATCGAAAGAAGGGATAATTTAGGCAATCTGCTCCAAGTCGAATGCCCAGATGTGCTCTTGGCTAGCGAAACTAAGCTAAACCAAAGGCACAAAATGGGCTACAAAAATTATAACATAATTAGACGAGATCGAGCACACTCTATTCGAGGGGGTGGGGTCGCTATCTTAGTTAAGAAAGGTCTTCACCATAAGGTCGTTTACAGCACGGAAGTACACAAATTCCAGGTGCTAGAGGCATGCATTATAGACATTCCGCTAAAAAGTCAAAGGCATCTATATATAGTCGCTGCTTACGCTCCTGAATCTGTTCAAGGTACCCAATTTATCAGTGAAATCGATACGCTTTTCCGAAGTCTCAAGTTAGATTTGGAAAACAATTACTTTTTAATGGCAGGTGATTTTAACGGCAAGCACAGTGCCTGGGGCAATATGACATCGAACACCAGAGGCAATGCCTTGTTTGATTGGTGGCAAACAAATGCGATCGAGCATAAACTAGAATTGTACGCTACAAGTACACCGTCTTATCCAAGAGGTAACTCCTTCCTGGATTTACTTATGACAGATGATCGAATTCAGTTACCAGATACCGAGGTAACTACTCGAAATTGTCTTCGCACAATTGAGTACGATAGTGATCATTACGGACTTGGAGCCGTAATACACGTGCCAAACGAGTACCATCTACTTGAGCAGTACGACCAGGTACACTCTTTCGATTTCCGAAAAGCACATTGGTCGCGTTTCGATCGTATAGTAAAAAGAGAAATACGCAAGATTGGCATAGACCCACCGACTAATAGAAATCTCCGTAATGATGAAATCGATCATTACCTCCTAACTATGAACGATATTGTTACTAACACAATGAATCGTTCCATCCCCAAAGTAGCTCATATGGATGGCTATGTCCACCGATACAGAAATGCCACTATCGATGCTTTGTATAGGCAAAAGAGCACCCTGTTCTCAAAGCTGAAATTGTGCTATAGGCAGTTCAGTGACCCAAATAGCAATGAAATCAAAACAATCAAGTCCTTGATTAAAAATCTTCAAAAACTGATCCGGGATAATTACCGAGCAGTAATAAATGAGGAGTGGAGCAACAGAATTCGAGCTGTCCAAGCAAACGGACCGAACATGTTTTCACAAATCAAGAAAATATGTCGAAGAAAAGATCACAATGACATTCCCTGTCTCCGAATTCCACGGACTCCCGAGAATTGTCAGATAATGCTGAACGCAGGACTCACCTTAGAGCACATCAACTCCAATGATGAAGTAATAGTAGTTGAAGATCCGCAAAAGAAAGCGAATTCAATTGGAGCCTGTTTCGAAGCAGTGTACAGAGTTAACGAATCAGTTCATGCTAACACTGAAATTGAAAGCAATGCCCGTCAGAGACATTGCTCGCTGCGCAATCAACTTCACAACTGGCGATCCGAAAACCATAGTTTCATCACATTCGGCGAAAATAATAGGGCGGATTCTCCCGTCAGAAATGAAAATACAAATATGTTTGTGCGCAAGGATGAACTTAGAAACATACTTAGCTCAATAAAAAATAAGAAATCATCTGGAATAGATAGCATTCCAAATGTGGTTCTAAGGCATTTGCCTTGCGAAGCAGTGAACATATACACTACTTTGTTTAACAACGCTTGGTTGACTTTGGAAAGGCTTTCGACACCGTATGGTTAGAAGGACTTGTCTATAAGTTAACAAACCTGGGTATGCCGCAATATCTGCTATACATTATTTATGATATGATAATGGACAAACATTTTGTGGTGAAATGCGGGGACATACTCTCCAACAAGACCTTCCAAATTAAAAATGGCTTACAGCAGGGAGCTGTGAATTCTCCCATTCTATTCAATATTTACACTAGTGATCTAGTGAGTTCTCTCGAAAACGCCATTGCGTACGCCGATGACATAGTGGTGTACAGAACAGGAGGAAAAATAGACGACATCAATAGGCACCTTCAAGATGACTTCAACAAAATAAAACAATTTTGCGACGACTGGAAATTAAAAATTAATTTCCAGAAAACCGAGACTATTCTTTTCAGAACGCCCCTATCCAGGGCCTCGAGGGATACAAAATACAACTGGAAACACTTCTCTATTGTAGGTAACAATAACCTTCCACTACAAGTGAAAACTGTAATTAGATACCTTGGTATCTGGCTAGACCAGTATTTATATTTTGACAAGCACGTAGCAGCGTCCCTCTCCGCAGCTAAAAGTGCATATTCTATGACAAGAAGTCTATTCCGGAGTAGTCTTCTTGACCCCAGAGTCAAAATAATTTCATACTCGGCATTCATCCGACCAGTTTTGATTTATGGATGTCCAGTATGGTATAATATATCTCCACTTTATATGGGGAAGTTTCGTGTGTTCGAACGGCAGTGTTTGCGTTCCTGCCTCGGACTTTATAGAACACCAGAGTCGCAATACAAAAAATTCTATCCCAACAAAATCCTGTATAACAAATCAGGGTTAAATAGGATAGACAATTTCATAATTAAAATTATTCGTGATCACACAGCAAGGGCAATGTGCAGTGACAATAATCTTATCTCGGGAGTATTCTATCCCAATGATATGTATCTGGAGAATACCCTCCAGAATGGGTTTATTCCCCCAGAAGCGTTTCCTTTCTTGGATCAAAAAGGCCTTATCCAAGACATGCATGGAGTCCCGATTATTTACCACGCTCTCCGTGGTGCCAGGGACAAACGAATTCTCCATGATAGTGATATCTCCAATGCCCCAGACCGCATGCGTTTTAGCACGGCGATCAGTGAAAGATAAATCAGCCAAAGATCGAACATCTCCCAAATGGTGGTGGCTTCTCAACGAAGAGAAGACTTCACTTCCTCAGATATAGTATGCCTCTCAAGAGCAACGCTCTCCTTCCTCTTGTCCCCCCTCCCCCTGTCTGCCTTTCCCAATTACTTTTGTGTAGCTATTTTATTTTATTTTTTATTTCTTATTTTATGTTTTATTCATTTTGTTTTGAAGTTTTTGTTTGTTATAATAATTTAAAAAAAAAAATTGTAATAATAATATATACATGTAAACGAGGAGTCCCTCTAATATATGACTTATTTCATATATATATATATATAAGAAACAAAAAAAAAAAGAAAGATGTACGCCGAAAGGCATATATAAAAATCAAGGTGTAATGTGTAACTTAGAGAGCTCGCATAGAGCCAGTAAGTTAATTTAAGGACTGTGATTGTAGAAAAGGGTTTAACATTTACCGCTAATATTATACATGTAAAAAGAATTAGGAAAATAAATGTGGTTTAAAAACTAAAAAAAAAAAAAAAAAGCATAAATTAAGCATATAATATTGTATAATTTAGAGTGCTTGTGAAAAGCCAGTAAATTACATTATGTAGTCAAATTATTAAGATAGGTTTAGCATTTAGACTAAAATTGTAAAATATAAAAAAGACTTTGTGAATAAATGCGTCTGCAAACAAACAAACAAACATATTTTCGGTTGCCTCCTTGGTGATTGTTTCAGTACATGGTAAGATTTGTCTTATCAAATTAGATTTTGGATTGTGAAGACCTGTGCTCTCCCGCGGCAGAGAGGCTTTTTCACAGTTGTCGAAAGGAGGGTTTTTTTGTTTTGGATCATTTATGGCGGCAACAAGCAGTGGCGATATAGAGACGAGCGTGGGTCGGAACCGTGTTGGAGGTGATGATGGTTCTTTGGTGTTCGGACATCTCGGAGAGCGGATCGCAAAATTGACAAGAACAATCAAAATTAAAAAGCAAAGGCATATTACTAATGCCGTGTGAGAGCTGGTCGAGGTCATTGGTTGCCTTTATTATAGGGAAGTGGAAAATCGCTTAAAGAAACCATCTGCGCCGGCTGAACCAAGCGGTGGAAACTTGCAAATCTAACCAAAACAAAACCCGTCCATAGACATAAGCAGGGTATCGCGCCAGATCAGTGATGAGTGACCCAATTATAATTGATCTACAATTGGCCAGAGGGGAAGGAAGAGGTATTTGAGGTTGGAGGACGAAGAGGCTCCAAAAGGTGATATTGGGAAGGCCAATATTATGAAAAGAAGGAGACCACGCACGAACGCTATAATAATATCCAAAATCGGAGAAGAAACATATGCGGATACACTGAAGTTCATAAAGGCCAAGTCCGAGCTAAGTGAACTCGGAAATAGCGTGAATAAAGTTCGAAAGATAGCAAAGGGGGAATTGCTACTAGAACTGACACGCCGTCCAGAAACCACCACCGAGACACTGAAAACAAAGGTACAACAAGTACTAAAGAAAGATGCCAGTGTGAAAACAGTGTCACAGGAAATCACGGTTGAGTGTCGTGATTTAGATGAGGTTACCACTGTGTGGGAAATCCTGACAGCGATCGCTATAGGGATGTTTCAGATGTTGGCAATACGGCCATGCGGCGAAATCCTGCAAATCCGAAAGAGATCGTTCGAAAAACTGTTTAAAATGCAGTGGAAAAGGCCACCAAACGATGAGCTGTAATGCAAAACTCAAATGGGTGTTCTGCGGATCGGAAGCCGAAGGCGGTAACCACCGCTCAACAGGGAGTTACAAACGATGAGTATTTAAAAACGCGATGTCCAATCTCCTGAATAAAAATGGGCAGGTTTAAGTGCATTCAAATTATACTTCAACCATTGTGGAGCTATAGCGTTTGGAATGATAATGAAGAACGTGTGATTCGAACTGACGCTATGACAGTTAGAATCGCCAAAAATTGAACATAAGCGTAACACATCAGGCTACTGGCCGTGTTTAGATTTCGATTTTTAAATTCAAGTATACGAGGGTTGCCTCTTATGTTTCGGGATTTGGCAACCCTAGTGTTGCAATCCGGCAATTGACAGCTCTGTCGTAAAGTTGGACATTTTTGAGGTTATACGCACTCAGAACGTTTTGACATACGAGCGCTATTTGTGTTGTTTACAGTAACTTAAAAGATTCATCTCGGCCCAAAAATGGAATTAAATCGTCAACATTTTCGTGCGATTATTTTTTACAACTTTCGGCGTGGATTAACTCAGCAACAGTGCATGGATGAACTTAATTCAATTTTTGGCGATGAAGCTCCATCAAGGACCAGTGTTTATCGATGGTATGGTGAATTCAATCGTGGTCGTAGTTCACTCCAAGATGAATTTCTTGAAGGTCGTCCAAAATCAGTTGTTGTTCCGAAAACCATTGATGCTGTGCGCCAACTGATATTGGAAGATCGTCATGTGACCTATCGTGAGATTGAGACAACTTTAGGCGTTAGTAGGACCAGCATACATTCAATATTGCATAAACATTTGACTGTCAAAAAAATTTGTTCGCGTTGGATCCCACACAATTTGTCAATCGCCCAAAAAAAGGCTCGTGTCAATTGGTCGAAAGAAATGCTCAAAAAATACGGTCGCGGTGCTTCGAAACACGTCTATGATATCGTGACAGGTGATGAATCGTGGATTTACGCGTATGAGCCCGAAAGTAAACAGCAGTCGACTGTCTGGGTGTTTCAAGATGAGCCAAATCCAACAAAAGTTGTTCGCGCACGAAGCACTTCCAAGCAAATGGTCGCCTGTTTTTTCGGAAAAAACTGGACGTGTCGCAACCGTACCACTAGAACAAAGCAGAACAGTCAATTCTGAGTGGTACACAACCATTTGTTTGCCTGTTGTCTTCCAAGAAATCAGGAAAACCAACCGCCGAAGACGGATCACTCTTCACCACGACAATGCGAGCTCTCACACATCGGCTGCGACAACTGCATTTTTGAGCACCCAAAACATCGATTTGATGGGTCATCCGCCGTATAGTCCTGACTTGGCACCGAATGACTTCTTTTTATTCTCATACGTAAAAAACAAACTGAGAGGTCAACGTTTTTCGACACCTGAAGAAGCGGTTGCTGCATTCAGAATGCATGTGTTGGAGATACCTCAATCAGAGTGGCAAAAGTGCTTCGACAATTGGTTCAAACGCATGCAAAAGTGTGTAGATCTTCATGGGGAATATTTTGAAAAACAATAAAGTGATATTCGATGATCAATATTTGTTTTTGTTCTCTAATCCCGAAATATAAAAGGCAACCCTCGTATTCCACTGATGTGAATTGTTTTGTTATCGGTAACGTATACGGCTCTGATGTATTTTCTTATTCGATTTTCGTTCGGTGTTCTTCACTATTTGCTTGTGTATTGCGTGTGTATCTGTTAGAGACGTCACAGAGCCGCACAAGATCTCCTTTCCCAAATCGTTAAGCAATATGGTGCCGACGTGGTACTCATCAATGAGCAGTACAGGATGCCTGGCACTGGTACTATTATATAGGACGAAGGCAGTAGCGGAACAGCGGCCATCTGGACAGCTGGAAATTCCCCCTTGGAATGCAGAAGTGTCCAGCGGCTGGAAGGATTCGTCTAGGCTATGAGCACAGGAATTCATTTCTACTGTTGTTACGTTCCGCGAAGGTGGGGAATAGAAGAATTCAAATACTTTTTCGACAGAGTAGCATAAGAAGCTAAGGCTAACATCCCCCTTATAGTTGCTGGAGATTTCAACGCTTGGGCGGAAGAATGGAGAAGCACAAGGACCAACAGTAGAAGCCAGGCACTACTCGAATCCTTCGCAGTCCTAGATGTGATGCTACTTAATGATGGTGCTGATGACAACGTCATAAACGAGAGAGGCCGGTCCAAAATCAACATCACATTTGCCACCTCCATGTTGGCAAGAAGTATGGAGTGGGGAGTTTTGGGCACCTACACCCATATTGACCACCAAACCGTGATGTGACAACACTTGGGATTCATCACTGGCAGATTGGCGAAGAAAGCCCAGAAAAATGGGTGGAAAGAGAAGGACCTCCATGCGGAACTGCTAGATAATATACTGGAAGACTAAATCGCACAGTTTGACGCAGAGACCGATACGAACGGACAGGCTGGAAAAGTCATGAAGTGGCTAACTACCGCATGTGTTGCTTCTATGCCACGAAGAAGACAACCAGCAGGAGCTCTTAAGCCAGTGTATTGGTCGAACTCAGAAGTCGCCCATGTGCGATCGGAGTGCAACAGGTTACGACGCCTGCAACAAAGAGCAAGAAACCGTAATACCTACCCACAGTTGCATGCGGAATTCGTCCACAAACGGAAAGAGTTGAGGAATGTAATTCTCCATAGTAAATATGACGCGTTCTGCTCCCTAAGGGATGAATTAAATAACAACCCATGGGACATTGCCTACAGGATAGTCATGAAAAGACTACAGAGCAACAGTAGTCAAATGCAAACAAGGAAAACCGACATGACCAGAATCGTTGCTGTCCTCTTCGCGCAGTGTGATGAGGCATTGAGAGTGCAAGAGCAGTGGAGGATCACTGAAGAAGAGATACCTCCCGTGACCACTGACGAGGTGCTCTTGGCTGCAAGGATTGTCTAAAAAACACGACCACGGGACTGCATGGTATCCCTAACGCTGTAGTGAAGACTGCTCTAACAAAAAAGCCGGAAGTCTTCAGCAGTCTCTTCACAACCTGCTTTCAAACAGGACAATTTCCTAAACGATGGAAAAAACAGCGGCTTGTGCTTATGCAAAAAGGAGTCAAGAATCCAGAAGAGCCATCGTCTTATCGCCCGTTGTGCATGCTGGCCACAACAGGAAAACTGCTTGAGCGAGTGACTGCCACTCGCATGGAAGAATTCACTGAGGGAAATCGGGACTCTCTGAATCGCAGTATGGGTTCCGGAAAGGTAGATCAACCGGAAAGGCATTATCTGTAGTGTGCGACATCGCTTAAAATGCGATAGCTGGAGAACGATGGCTAGGTGGTACCAAAAAATATTGCGCAGTGGTGAGGCTTGATGTTAAAAATGCGTTTAACTCGGTGAATAGGAATCGGATTCTAGAAGCGTTGGGCGATGTACAAGTCTCCCCCTACTTGGTGCGTATATTAGCAAACTATCTCTCGGATAGAAGACTGCTGTATGATACAGATGCGGGACCACAGGAATATAAAATGACAGCAGGTGTACCTCTGGGATAGGTCCGCTGTTATGGAATATCATGTATGATGGTGTGCTCAGAGTCAATGTACCAGAAGGGGTTAGAATCATTGGGTACGCAGATGATTTGGCAATGGTAGCCGTAGCTAAACATCTAGATGACCTGGAGAATATTTGCTCCCAAGCAAACCAGAGCATTAAATGCTGGCTAGATATGGCCGGACTGATACTAGCTGGACATAAGACGAAGGCAGTTTTAATAAGCAGCCGCAAGAAAGTTGAACAGCTTGTTTTGGAAATAGAAGGACAAATAATCAGATCCAGTGCCTATATTAAATATCTTGGTGTTATACTTGACAACAGGAAGTGCTTTAAGGAACACCTGAAGAAAACGAGTGAACGGCAAGAGTATGCAAAGTTTTGGCGAGACTGCTACACAATGTTGGAGGACCCCGGCCCCACATAATAAACTCATAACCACTGTCAATACCTCCACTATAATGTATGGAGCTCACATATGGGCAGGAGCCGCATAGTATAAGTCGTACATGAGGGGAGTGAATCCAGCGCATAGACTGGCATCACTAAGAGTATGCTGTGCATTTCGAACGGTATCAGAAGATGCCATAAATATTTTGGCCGGGAGGACACCACTTGACATTGCAGCTAAAGAAAACGCTGCATTGCATAAGGTCTCTCTAGAGAATCGTCGGAGAATGCGGCCACAGTTAGAGCTCTCAATCCTAAGAGAATGGCAACGAAGGCGGGATTCTTCCACCAAAGGAAGATGGACCCACACCATGATACCTGATATAGAAACATGGGTGAAAAGAAAACCATGGCGAGCTGAATTACCACTTGACTCAGCTAATATCAGGACATGGATGCTTCCGGCAATACTTGCACTAGTATAAACATGTGAATCACCCATACTGCTTTGCGAAGGCAAAATAGAAAATGCGGAACACGTACTCACAAAGTGCGTGAGATTCGAGGCCGCACGGACGATTTTGGAGAGACATATGAAACGGACAGTTACTCCGGCTGGAGTAATAGAATAAATGGTCAGTGAAATACAAGCATGGTCCGTAACAAATGGTATTCTCGGTGAAATGATGCAGCAGTTGCGACGTGACGAGCAGTGTGACAGGTAAACTCCGTCCCGCCCCGCGAAGGAATATCTAAAAGAAACTTCCGGGGGGATCAACGGGAATATGAGCCTCGCGGGAAGAGGTTTTAGTCGATAAAAACCCGACATGCCTCTGGATCGGTCTAGAGGTATCTTTTGGAGATTTCCACCTTCCTACCGAAACAAAAAAAAAAAAAAAAACCAAGCACAAGATTCTCTAAGTCGTAACTCATTGGTGAGCAAAAAAGTAAAATTACCGTTTGTATTTGATTCACCTTCGTATAATGAACTCAATCGTGGCCGACGTTCACTTCAAGAAGATTTTCGTGAAGGTCAGCCAAAATTGCTTTTTGTGCCAGGAAACATCAATGCTATATGTTAACTGATAATGCAAGGTTGTCATGTGACATACTGTGAGATTAAGGCATCCTTGAAAAGAATCAATAATAAATATTGCATAACCATTTGACCTTAAAAAATATTTGTTCAAGTTGGATCTCGGGTAACTAGACACACGCCCAAAAAGGGCTTGTGTCGATTGGTACGAGAAAATGTTCAATCGGGGTGCATAAAATCGTACGTATATCATCTGCATAGGTGACGAATCACGGATCTATTCATATGAGCACTAATCAACCATATGGGTCTCCGAAGACGAACCAAATCCCACAAATTTTCCCAAACCAGCTAAATCTGATAAATGTTGTTAGCGGAAGAATTAGATCGAAGCAAATGGTTGCATGTTTTTTTTTTGGCATTTCTGAACATGTAGCTACAGTGACGTTAGAGAGACGTAGGTTGAGCAATTCTGAATGATACACAACGACTTGTTTTCCAGAAACTTCAGAAGAAATAGAAACATCATCATCATTGTCGGCACTACAACCGGGATCCGGTCTTGGCCTTATTTAGCAAGTTTCGAGCCTTGTTAAATTTTCCATAATAATTTATTTTTACGGGCAAGGTTATTACCCTTGCGCCGAAACATCGTAGTGTAATATTTGCGGGTTAGGATCGCCATGTGATATATTTGTGGTAATATATTCTTGAGTGACAAGTATGTATACTCTATCCTAAGATTGTCTATAACCGAACTTCCCTAATAGTTGCTGTTTAAGCGCAGCCCGCTGCAAGTGTATGGCGAAATCGCCGCAGTTGGAGAATCAAAGACGCTGTTGGTTTTTGATTCATTTATTATCGAAATTGTTGGAGTATTTATACTCCCAATCAACCAATTATTTACAAATTTCTGAATCCACTCATACAATTTTGCTTAACAAGCCATTTCATTCATAATTCATAATTCACTCAATACAATTTGCTTAAGGTGCTATTCTATTTCCTATCACCAGCTTAGCGCATAGTGTAAGAACAATGACACGATTTGACCCAATTAATTTGTGAATCACTTGCTAGTGGCAAGCTCGCAAGCTGGTGTCATATGATTCTTTCAAATCGTAACTGGAGCAATTCGTTTCTTTTACTCAATGAAAAGAATCGACCTTCAATTATTGCCGGCCACGAATGCTGGTTACGTGACACTTGCTAATTGTGACAAGGGCAGTTTATTCATTTGATATTATTCTTTATGGTCATTTCATGGACATGTTGTTACACTACAATAGTGTGGACTCTCACACATCGGTTCAAGCAAGTGCATACTTGAGGACCGAAAGCATCGAATTGATGGGCGATCCGCCGTATAGTCCTGATGTGACACCCAATGACTTCCTTTTATTCCTGCATCATCCTTATTCAAAAATCAATTACGTGGTAAACGATTTTCTGGGCTTCACAAAGCAGTTGAAGCGTTCAAAATACAAATATTGAAAATATTTCAATCAGACTGGAATCATCATCATCATCGGCACTACAACCTTATTTAGCAAGTCCTGAGGCTTGTTAAATTTTCCATAATGATTTGTTTTTTCCGGGCAAGGACATTAGTCTTACGCCAGAGGCCCCCGACGGGGAATCGAACCCGCCTGCCAGGCGGGTATAGTAACCACTATACTATCGAGGAGCCAATCAATCAGAGTGGAATAGTAATGGGTTCTCCAATAGGGACTTGACAACTTTTTTTCGGTAGTAAATTTTTATAATTTGCAGAGGTTGTTCGTTCGTGTACTTAACCACGATGAAAATGTTGAGTTTACTGAATAAATTGACAGTGACAGTGAGTTTGATGATTAGTGAAAGGGTGCGTTCACAAATTAAATTCAAAGTTGTCAAGTCCCAACCCGTTACTTCGAAAATTGGTTCAAACCCATACGGAAGTGCATTAATTTTCAGTGAGAATATTTTGAACTACTATAAAACCACTTGCATTGATAAATAATTGTTTTTCCATTATTAAGTCAGATTTACACTTACAAGTAGCATCCCTCATGGAAAGGAAGTTGAACATTGGTTATGCAGTCATTCAACACATTTTAGTTAATGATGTGCATTTTCATCGTGTTGGAACAAAATTGGTACCGAAAGACCTGAATTTCTTGCGAAATGGGGACAGTGTTCACATCTTAAAAGTCACAATTTGCGAGACAAGCTCCCACCAAACATTCATCAAACGCATTAGAACTGGAAACAAGATATCGGTTTCAGTACGACATGCAATCTATACACTAGACGAATGAATGGTGGCACCCAATACACCCCGAAGACCAAAGAAAACACGTCTCTTTCAATCAAGAAAGCAGGTGATCGTCATGGTTTTCATGTACTACGATGGTATTGTATATCATGAATTATATGACGGTATGGTTGCGGGTCAACAATTCGTGAATGTAGAGAACGTATTGCCGCATAATTCCATCGTTATCTGCGGGTTTTTGACCAAAAAACGGAACCAATACCATCCAACAGCCGAAGTATTCACCAGGTGTGACGCCCTGTGACTTCTTTCTATCTAATCGAGTTAAAAACAAACGTGTTGTATCAACCGATACATGTGTTTGAAATAAACACCTCTATCGTAAAAGCCTTGTTCTCGGGGAGCTCGTCTCCTTAAAAGGACGATGGTCTCTTTAATAGACCGCTCCTGAGAAGGGTCGTTGCGGTCGTCGCAGTGCTTCAGGAGTTAACCGGGAAGAGTAGCGACCGACCGTTCGTGGAATTAGCGTCCCTGCGCAGAGCAACCCCAGCGGCCTCCTCTGGCTTCCGTGGGACAGGTGATGCTCAGGAACAGCAAAGCTGAAAAGGGGTGTTTTTGTGGGTGTGCCACGGGTCTACTCACCAGTTCTCGCCCGTGTTGGAGCAGAAAAAACTCAAAAACGCATTATTAAAGTATCTACTTCCTTTATTAAGTTTTATTCAAGTAACCCGTTTTATTTTATTTTATAATACTGTTCTCCTGGGGTACTTCCTCCAGGGATAATTAATCTTGAGATACTGACGCTCCAGATCACAATGCATGCCCCTTTATAAACAGAGTCTAATCGAGATTTTACATCGCGGATGCATCGAGATGTAGGCACAATCGGCTGGAGTCAAGTACTGGGAAGTTGTGTTAGGAATTCGGTTAGACGAATTCCTGAAAATTTGGGATATGCAGGGCATATGAAGATATGGGTATTGTTTGCGTATGGTAATTGAACATTTGGTTCAATTTACCATCCGTTTGATTTAATCTGGGGATTATGAGGAATTGGGTGTATGGACGAGAAACGAACATTTGATTCGTTTATCGGGAATTTACTAGGTCGGGAGAATTAATTTTTGAATTTAAGATAAGGATTATGGGGACTTGGGCGTATGGGCGATAAACGTATATTTAATTCGTTTATCGGGAATTTTCTAGGTCAGGAGAATAGATTTTTGTGTGCGGGAAAAAGATATGGTAGGGCTGCTTAGAGCACTAAACCTCCAACCCTGATGAAAAATGACTGCTAGTGTATTGTTTACGACATTATTAACTAAATTAAGATCCTTGATAAGTCCTTTAGACTGTGATTGTATTATATCATGTACACAATAAAATTACAGAATCGGAAATGTTGGCGTATTGCTCAAAGTCAGTAAAGAAGATTACGGTCTATCAAATTGGTAAATCTGTAGCACAATTGAAGAAGCGTAGGGAATACTTCATCTTTGGTTAGTGATAGCAACGGGGACCTTTATAGAACCAAACACAAGCCCACGATTGATAACAATTAACAGAATTTATATGAACTGCTTCTTCTGTGTAGAAATTTAGTTCTTTCGTATAAATTCGAAACTATGGGTGCTCAACATAGCAAACGATGACCTCTGAGTCAAATTCGCACATTCACATTCGATTGGAGAATTTTTGAAGGTCATTCAAAAATGAAATTTGTGATCACGACATTGAAGTTGTGCAGAAATTAAAACATGAATTCATGGCTTGGGTGCTGGTCAAATTTGCTCTGCACTTTTAGCCCGGTTCGATGGAAGACCACTTCCGAGAAGTAGCTTCCATTAGGATATTGAAGTAGTGAAAAATATATGCTCGGTCAACAGAGCACTTGACACATGCGAGCGAAGATAACCCTGGCCAGGAAGTCGTTTGGGGTAATATTTATGGTAATTAGCGAAGCAGAATGATCCGACATAAAAAGCGTTGCGATTCCAAATTGAATGGGAGCACTTCTAAATGTACACCACCGAGAAAAAACACAGCTGGATGACTATACTAGATTCTGTTTGTACAGACGGTTAGTACGACTTTTTTCCATCTGTGCATTTATGTATGCTCAACTGGATGACATGGGTTCAACAATGGAATGATTAAAAATGTCAACTGCTGGATGCCTCCAATTGGAAAAGCAGCTAAGTAAGCATGTAAGGCTGAGCGACATTATCACTTCCGCCTGTGCTTTCAAGTATTGGATTTATGTTTTATGTGACAGTTTGTCCTTCTGATAAGATAATTTTCGGTGGATATGTAGAATATCTCATTTATAATTCATCATTAAATCCCCTGATTATCTCATGAAAAAACACTAGAATGTGAAACCGAAGCGGGTTGATATTTATTATTTTCTTTCTTTCTACCGACACTTCCTTTTTGCCTTGCCGATGTGAGTTCTGTGTATCGTGGCATTGTGTAAATATCAGTAATTCTCTATGAGGATACCACTGGTATACCCGATAATATAATTCGTACTTGATAACACTCGTATTTAACAACAAAATTTGTTTCTGGAGAATTATTCAAATTGCTTTTTATGTTCCAGGTTGATGGCTTGTTAATAAGTAATATACATTTCTATAATTTGTATTTTGGAATACAGATATGCTCACTCCTCCATTTTTTTTTTCTACATATTGCATCAATCGAGATTCCTTTCGTATTTTCGCAATTTCTTCCCGTTTAATCCGACAGTTACTTTATAAATGCTGACCCCCGCACCTACTGAAGGATCAAGGCAAAAATTCGATAATAATTATAATGGCTGCGGCGTAATTGTGAACACCTTCAAGCGCTGTTAGCGATGCATCATTCCATATCCAGGAAGACGTCGCTTCAACAAAGCGTGCCAATTACTAGAAAAATGCAACACGAAATAAGTCCGTCAATTTGTGGGACGACGCCGCATCGAAAACAATAGCAAATCAATTCTCGGGAAGAAGTTTATCAATTCCTGAGAAGGCGGTTCGCAGCTGCACACATATCAGTACTAGTATATAAGGCGGAGAAAAATGAAAGTACAACGCTTCAGACTTAGCCTCCCCCCGATGTCCAATCTCCTGAATAAAAATGGACAGGTTTAAGTGCATTCAAATTAACTGAAACCATTGCGAAGTCGCACAAGACCTCCTTTCCCAAACGGTTAACGAATATGGAGCCGACGTGTTACTCATCGATGAGCCGTACAGGATGTCTGGCACTGGTACAATTACATGGGAAGAAGTTAGCAGCGGAACAACGACCATCTGAACAACTGGAAATTCCCCCATAGAACACAGATGTGTCCAGCGGCAGAAAGAATTCGTCTATGTTAAAATTAGAGGAATTCATTTCTACTGTTGTTACGCTCCGCCAAGGTGGGAAATAAGAATTTTTGGGCAGGGTAACACTGGAAGATAGACCTAAGAGCCCTTTATAGTTGCTGGAGATTTCAACGCTTGGGTGGTAGTGTGGGGGTAAAGTATGTGTGGCAGACAGGGGCACTGGTTCACTTAATCCCCAACGATGTTCTAGCGCAAGAAATGTCCACCAGTTAGGAAAGATGGAGTAATTAACACTGTTTAAATTTTATATTAAAGTTTATTTTGTTTTTAAATGATATCCATATCGATAAGTGGTGAATGAGATTAATATTATTTGGATTTATTTTACTTGATGCTACTGCAACTATTGTGTTGTATTGGGCTTGGTTGTTGTTGTATTCCTTACTGTTTTGCACTTGATTCAAAATAATTGACGACACTGACGCAAATTTAGAATATTTGTGTTTCGATACAAAACAAGTTGGCGGCAACTAATTAATAGTTCAATTTAAAAGGACAGACTAGTATTTGTATTTTCACATGGAGGGATCACGACACAATGTAACCATTGTAAAAATACGATTTGGCCAATAATACACAAGGAACTAGAAACCTTTTGAGAGTACTGCGGCGAGTATGTTGGATGGGGTTTCAGATACTTATGGCTGCGTGTCTGCCCGCGATGGTGATTGAGTAACGACTCAGGATGCAACGTAGCATATGTATGCTGCTATGGTTGGATAGTGACTGGTGAATTAGGGATGAAAAATCTGGATGCTATTTTCGCACAGCTATTAGCCAATCATCATTGCGCACTTTTCATGACTCTTCTCATTTGCATGTCTCAAGGAGGTGAATTATACTCGCGCATCATTCGACAGTCGCTGGACATGCAAAGGATGAAAAGAACAAAAGAAAGAGCGCAATAATTTCGGGGTTGGCTTAGCTTGTGCGCTGGTATCAAATGCAGTTTCGGAGAATGACCTACTGCCCTAGTGTTAAGGCTGTGGTGATCTCAGAGTGCATTGAACCGTGGGGAGACAGAATTATGGAGAGGAAATGTGGTCGGTGCTATTCACATGCTTCTATGCTACGACAAAGACAACCAGCAGGGGTAATCAAACCAGTGTATTGGTGGAACCCGGAAATAACCGAGTGGAGTGCAAACCGGTAACGCCGCTTGCAACAAAGAGCAAGAAACCGTAACACCTACCCACAGTTACATGCGCAATTCGTCACCAAACGACAGAAGTTGAGGAATGTGATGCGGAAGAGTCAATATGAGGCGTTCTGCTCCCTAAAGGATGAATTAATTAACAACCCATGGAGCAGTGCCTACAGTGCCTAATCCATCCGGACTGAATCCATCCGGACATAAGACGGAGACAGTTTTAATAAGCAGCCGCGAGAAAGTTCCACACCTTTATTTGGAAATAGAAAGACAAACAATCAGATCCAGTCCCCATATTAAATATCTTAGTGTAATATTCGACACAGGTTGACCTTCAACGAACACCTGAGTAAAACGAGTGAAAAAACCGCAAGAGTATGCAAAGTTTTGGCGAGACTGCTACACAATGTTGGTAGACCATGGCTCCAGATAAGGAAACAGATAACGGGTGTCAACACCTCCATTTTAATGTATGCAGCTCACATATGGGCAGGAGCCGCACAGTATAAGTCGTACACGAGGGGAATGAGCTCAGCACATAGGCTGGCTCCACTAAGGTTATGCTGCGCATTCCAAACGGTATCCGAAGATGCCATAAATGTTTTGGTCGGGAGGATACCACTTGACATTGCAGCTAAAGAAAACGTTGCGTTGCATTAGGTCTCACTAGAGTATCGTAGGAGAATGCAGTCACAATTGGAGCTTATAAGCCTTAGAGAATGACAATGAAGATGAGATTCTTCCACCAAAAGAAGATGGACCCACACTATGATACCTGATTTAGAAACCTGGGTGAAAAGAAAACATGGCGAGCTGAATTACCACTTGACTCAGCTGATATCAGGACATGGATGCTTTTGGCAATACTTGCGAGTATAAGCATGTGAATCACCCATGCTGCTTATACTGCGAAGGTAAAATAAAAAAATGCAGAGCACGCACTCCCAGAGTGCGTGAGATTGAAGACCACACGAACGATTTTTGAGAGACATATGAGACGGTCAGTTACTCCGGGAAGAGTAATAGACTACATGATGGGGTCAAAACAGACATGGTTCACAGCGAATGAAATTCTATGTGCTATGATGCAGCAGTTGCAACGCGACGAGCGGAGTACTGGTGGACTCCGACCCGCCCCGCGACGGAATATCTAAGAGAACGTTTCGCGGGTATCAACGGGAATATGAGCCTGGCGGGAGGTGGTTTTAGTCAGTATGCCTCTGGATCGGCCAGAGGTATCTTTTGAAGGAGAGATTAATGATTTAACTCAAACACGCAGCCGTTAATCTAATGTTTCAATGCTTCGCTTCTGATCCGTTTCTCCATGTCCTCAATTCGCCTTCTTCATTTTCGTTGATAAACCCTATAGGCCACCTGTCAGATCGATATCACAGCATTAGCATCGGTACTGCAGTCGCTATCACATGTGTAGGAGACTTTTGTTGGTTTAACAGATATTATTGCGGCGATTGTTGGTCGAAGACGCGGTATTATTCCACGAAGTTCGGTTTATTTACCCTCCACAAGAATCCTACCAATTTCCGGTTCATCTCCCAACGACACGCACGTCTCTATACCAAAACTCATCTCGCTACAAAACGGGAAAGCTGTGGACCTCTATTTCCGCATGAATGTTCCCGACGCGTTACAACCTGCGATTGTTCAAGAAGATCTCCAACAGTTATTTAATGGCATCTGGGGGTGCCGACTCAGCGCTATAAGCTCGCCTCTGCTGAGAAAAGTTAAATAAAAAAATAAATAAAAAAATAAATAAATAAATAAAACATAAGAATAAAATCAAAGTGGCATCAAATGTTAATAGATTTTACGATCCTCTTTGATGCAGCACCGACTGGGTTCTCTCTCGCTGAAGCCTTGCCAATGGAGTAACATGAAAAATCATTAAAAGTAGGATGACATTCCCCCTACATTGTGGCCTACAATACATATCTCCACAGGAAATAAATTAAGCAAATCGCAGCTAACCGAAGAGAACACTACAAGCAAGGAGAGTTATTGTAGATACATCACATAGTGATGAACCTCCGGGTTCCTACAGGCCAATAAATAGTAATAGTAATAGTACATCTCATAGCGGAAAATTATTCTTAAAACAACGCCAAAATGTGACAGTCAAGTATAATCCTGATCGCATCGCCGGCAGCATACCCAGCGTCGATCATATTTGTGTGCCTGGGGTACATCCGTACGGATATAGGGTTTACCTATAGGGACTTGACAACTTTTTTTCGGTAGTGAATTTTTATAATTTGCAGACGTTGTTCGTTCGTGTACTAAACCATGATGAAAATGTTGAGTTTACTGAATAAATTGACAGTGACAATTCGATGATTAGTGAAAGGGTGCGTTCAGAAATAAAATTCAAAGTTGTCCTATTGGAAAACCCTATACAAGAAAAGGAAAAGTTTTCCTCGGGCGAGAGAAAAATGAGGAGAGGAAACAAGGCTAGTGGAGAATGAACAGCCAAGAGCAGAAAGTGTTAAGTTATAAAAACCCCTTAACGGACATAGAATAGGGTGCAATAGAGAGGAGAATTTTCCTAGGACACGCCAAGAGAAATGGAACTCCATGGAAAAACAACCAGAGAAGGAAGGCAAGTCGAAATCCAAAAAAAAAAAAAAACAAGTGTTATGTGCTTTCGGGAGTAATCACCAGTCAAGGCAAACTGGGTAGTGTTTAGGTTTGAAAATGACGTTGAACAAAAAAAAAATACAATTATGTACTGTATTAATAAAAAGAAAGAGAAGTAAAGTAAAAACAGGTTTTCATTTTGTTGTATTTTAGAAAGCACTTATAAACCAATAAAAGGTAGTGTAAATAAAAGGCAAAGTAAACTAGTGAGCGAGGAAACCGATATACTCTGTAGTATAGTTATTACCCCGTTGAATATCGACTTGTTGTATATCCCTAAAAACGTACCACACAACATGACGTTTCCATTTTTCAAAATAGTGTTGGCAGTCTGTCACTTTTTCTTTCACAATTTCAAATGTCCGAACGGTTCCCTTTAATAAAAAAGCGTAAGAAAATTATTCTCGCTACACAGCTGCTGATAATACAACATCACCAGGTGGTGAATACAGCATAGAAGCCACTATAAGTCCAGTACATTCTGCGTAGTATAGTTATTACCTCCTTGAATGTTCCTAATCTACCTCTAACAACCCACATGTGCATGAGTTTCCATAGTTAAAAACGGTGTTGCAAGTTCTCTACTAGCAAGTTTCATGGTTTCAAATGATCTCGATCCTTTTAATACAGAATCGTAAAAGAAGAATTCACGTTTCACAGCCGCTGATAATACAACATTGAAAAATACGTGATTATTGCAAACTACAGGCAGTCTCAGTATTTAATATCCACAGGTCAGATTATTTAAATCTACAATTATCTTCCCTAAAAATTTAGTTTCTTTCAGGTACTCTGGGAAAATGCGTGACATGTAAAACATTTTATCATATAATACGATTGTATCCGGACTACCATCACGACTGATGCCCCCGGAACACACAACCCATACGGACAACAAAGGTGTGACGGCAGACAGCGAAAAGCCAGCCAAGGCAGGTGCTGTTGAAAGCAAGATAGCCAAAGGAGGAACGGTCGCAGATCCAAAGGCAGTGAAAGGAGTACAAACTGCAGCAGCACCTCTCCCATTGCACCAGCACTAACTAATAAAGATGCCAAGAATTGTGAGGCACCTAGCCCAGGAAAAGAGCCTGCTGCAGAGACATCCAATGGTGCCCAACTCCCGAGATTGCTCGAGGTTCAATTCGCGCTCGACCCAGTCTCGCCCATTAAGGCAAATGACGCCGACCAAGGCAATGATGCCCAACGACCGTCTCCTGTGACATCGGCGATCCTCAGTCCGACAGCACATAGACGAGAACCGCACATACTCCCAGTGAATAAGCATCAGCAGGCCGCCGACCAGAGTGCCGTCTGCCCACCAATCAAATAGGCCCATGTCCCGATGTTCGGCCCAACGCAGGAACACATTGCCGTTCCTCGTGGGTTGCGAATTTACAACTCCAACCCAGATGAACTGGTCCACCCGGAACAATGCGCACCGAACAAGAACAGCGTATGCACGCATCAAGTAAGCAATGCCCCGCTTGGCGGGCGGCGCTCCCCAGGATCAAGGAATCAACCGCAACCCAGCCAACAAGCACGCCTTATAATCAGGAAGAGGCGGTCTCTTACTCAGCCCAGTCGGCACTGGATCCGCACCTGTCATTCCGCCAGGACCCGCGGACGGTGCCATGGATAAGTCGCTCCAGGCTCAGCGTTGCGGCCTCACATGCCATAAGCCGCATCCCATCGGAAGATACCGTCCAGCGACGGAACACTCGTCGTCATCAATACATCCATCACCAATTCGGGGCGGGCAGCTCTCTCCAGGCCTCCAGATCAATAGAAGTCCAAGGCCCTGGGCCTCCGTCCCCTGGAACCAACGGCTTCGCCAATGATTGGCAAATACAACTGCGAGCAGTCACCACCAAGTCTGCGGAAAAGGAGCCACACCACCCTCCATTGAGTGAGAATCAGCAGGCCGCCGATCGGAGCGCCGCCTGCCAAGAGACGGAACCGCATCCTATTCCAGAGAGTGGGCATCAACGGGCCACTGACCGAAGTGCCGCCTGCCCAAAGCTTAATCCGGCCCATGTCGTGATGCATGGACCAGCGCCGGAGCCCTCACGGAGAGAATCGCCATGCATGTTCTGTGGGGCGCACCACTACATCTACGTTTGCGAGGGTTTTCGATCCCTCACACCTGTCCATCGGAAGTCTGTCGCACGCAGGAAAAAAACGGTGTCTCAACTGCTTGGGCCGCCACCTCATACGCGACTGCCTCCCCAACAAGGTGTGCCGACAATGCAAGTGGAGACGTCATACCTTGCTGCATGTGCGAACAGAAGCAGCACCCACCACAGCATCCAGCTTAAAAGTGACCAGTCCTGTCACCAGTTACCACTTGGCCGGTCCTCGTGGGTTGCGACGTTACAACTCTGACCCAGCGGAACCGGTCGATTACAGATTACAGATCCCATCAGAGGACAAAGAGAAGACATCGTCGACGTCGACACCGAAGGCCCCAAACGTGGTACATGCAGCCAGCTACCCCCCCCCCCCCCCCCACCCGGACCATTCATTCGACATGCCCCTCGACCGCTGAACCACCGCATGGACAACGGGCAATTGACGAGCCAGGAGCCTTCGCACTCAAAGGTTTCAAGGCAACACCCAGCTACCACCACCGACCAAGGAGCGCGCAATGCCCCACTTGGCGGGCGGCGCTCCCCAGTATCCAGGGACCGACCGAGTCCCAACCGCCGCATCCGACTGAACGCTGCGGCCTCAACCACAAACGACAGCATCTTTTCGGCCACTAACTTCGAACAGGTGCCAATGGACGCAGCACTCGTCACCTCCACTTGTCTCGAGGTAGTGAGACCAATCACCAGCCAGTACGAGGTCACTGATCGTGGGTTGCGACCTTACAACTCCAACCCAGATCACATGGCCAGTTCCATCAATTGACGTGACGACCAATAACGGCCTCCAGCAACGAACAGGAGACCACGGCATCCTTTCACTAGAGGAGGAACCCCCCAATCAAGCTCCGGACGATCATACTTTGGGGCCAGTTGATTCGCTAATGATTGGCGAAGGCGGGCGGAATCTTGCGGATTCACTGGATGCAACCAGCGAATTCGCAATGGAGGGCATCCATTCACAATAACAACTGTCAGCAAACAACTGACATGTTTATTTAATTGTCTCCTGTCATTGTTGACAGCATTCTTCTTCGTCAGCCTTTCAACAGATATAGTCGCAATATTTAATCTAAGTAAATATCCAACATCAGTTAATAAAATTCACCTGGATGAAAAGTAAATAAAAAGAGTTTTACTTAGAAAGCAATCTGGACGTTCTGCTGGGTTTCAACAACGGTATTCAGCTCACTTTTCCGTTTCATAATTCAATTTGGTTTCAGGCGTCATTGTTGCGGACGCCATTGCTTTGGCACATCCAGTCTCGTGTTTGTGACAGCATCTGGAGATTCCCCAACGACATTCATCGGTCGGCGAAACCCAAACACGTGTCGCCCCTGCCCAACCAAAGTGTACGTCAGGAGACATCACTGTTCCTGACGCCAGGCACACAACAAAATAAGAACCATTGTTCGTGGAAGGTGTGTTCAACGCTTCTTGGACATACAACGATCCACAAAGCCACGAAAACCTACATGACATCAATAGGGTGTATGTGCATACAACGTACTCTCACAATCTTCTATGGAAGCGAATTCCTTTAAATCCAAATTATCATAAACTAGGTATGCAAATTCCAAATGCCAGTCAACTGATATTTTTCCGACATTCAACACGAACAAGACTCTGGGCCAATATGTCCCTAAGTGCCACTAAATCATTTTATTGACATATCAAAACGGATTCCACACCAGTTCGCTCGCAGGGCTTCTACTCCATAGGTCTACTAAAAGCTGTTGCCCTTTGTAGCCATTTTTCCGCCTCTTCCTACGCTCCAATCAAAAATCCATGATTTCCATAAAAAGTGCGAAATTTTTCCGATGTTGAATTATTGCCAGGACCAAACTTCGACTGGGCCCTGAAACACTTTGTAATACTCCATTAGATATGCAGCCTTTTGCTTGTTCACAAAGGGTCGATCGGGTTCCATAAAGTAACATGCGTAGATTACCGAGGCCCCAAAGCCTCCCTGTCCCAAGTAAAAAACACACCCAAGTTCGATATAAATTAAAATGTGACGGAATATATATATATATATATATATATATATATATATATATATATATATATATATATATATATATATATATATATATATATATAATAGTTGAAACGATTCCAGGCAAACGGCGACAGCTGGCGTAAAATACCCACTCGATGGGAGCGTAAGGATAATACCGAGAATTTGAATTTGAATTTAAATTTAAGTGCAAGCCTATGTCCTGGTTGGCCTCTAAGTACATCGTGATCCATAAGGTGTGTGATTTGTTGATGTAAATTGA
This sequence comes from Microdon myrmicae, assembly GCA_963931805.1. Taxonomy (NCBI): domain Eukaryota; kingdom Metazoa; phylum Arthropoda; class Insecta; order Diptera; family Syrphidae; genus Microdon; species Microdon myrmicae. The sequence goes on from OZ007502.1 coordinate 33,066,368, forward strand.
ATTGCGTAATCATCTCTCGGATTTACACAAGCGTTCTTAGGGCACTTAAGCACACATCCGCATCATTCAGGAGGACAATAAAAACCTAATAGCCCAGAATTCGTTTTGTGGGCACGGTGGACATTTTAAGTACGAAGTTAATTGAAAGCGATTAAGTGGAGGAGCAGTTTACGCTTGAAATCATTTTGAGATTCCTGGAATGCGAATCTGAAGGCTTATAACATCGAGTATAACACGAATGCCCTCGTTGCCCTACTTGACAGGTTGGAGAACGTTAGCCCTAGAAGATACAATGGACTAAAATGCTTTCGATTTATATCGGTTAGGAAATTAATCTCAATTTAATGGGAGGACTAAAGCATCCGATGTTTTGGTGACTACAAATCGACAGAAGGTTATTTCTGATTGTGAAGAAAATTTAGTTCTGTGACCATCCACTTAAAGAATTGAGGATTACGACGCCTTGTGTGACCTTCTCTATAATGTATATCAAAGATTATAACTCATTGGGTAATAACAAATATTATAGGTTTGCCAAATATGGTTTTAGAAAAAGGAAATTCATCTTCTTTTTTGTTGATAGATAGCTGTAGTCTTACATTTTTATCTTGTAAAGGTCAGATTTATGCTTTTTCGAAATGTGACAGTTTCATAGAAAAAAAAAACCTTGACAGTTTTTCGATTACTCGTTTTAATTTGTTTGGTATAGGGTGTAAAAGATGGAAGTTAACGTAGAAATATTTCGAATTTTATACAATATTGCTTTGAGAAAGACGACATTTCAAGCTAGGCCACTGAAATTGTGAATAGTGTTTATGATTTATACAGTCACACTCAATTACGCGCAAATACTTTAGTGTTAAAGATGCACCTCGGACAAGGAAACCCGGTGTCTAAAATGTCGACAAAATCATGGAAACTGTGGAATGAGCGGCAAGTTAGTAGCCACTGCACTACCCAGGTGACAAAGATCGCAGTTTTAAGCCATATGCGTAAAGCTACGAGGGTAGGTCTGTGGGGGTAAAGAAGTATCGTACCAGACACGGGCACACGGTTCACTTCTTCCACCAACAAATGTTCCACTGGGCGAAATGACCACCAGGTAATCCAAGAGAAGAGGAGAGAAGAAATAAAATATCCTTTGTCGTTTAGTTGTTCTATTCTTTTATTTATTTTCACTAAACTATTCAGCAGCACATGTTGAATTTAATATAAATTAGATTAGTCCTTTTCTTGTGTAGTTTATCACTCTGAATATGTATAAAGACGGCAGTTATAATCCGACTTATTATTAATATTATTAAATGGATTTTATATAAATCTTGTACAAGATGGAACACTTCTTTCTCGACACTGCGACTGCGGTAATTAAAAACTGGTGTTGAATTGTGACTTATCTTGCGGCGGCGTGACCAACCGCGGTAAAGTATGACTAGCGACGGCGTTAAATAAACGCGTAATAAGCTTTAGCCTCGAGCGGCGTGACCTGACGCAGTTGTGGCTCAGATATGATTGATCCCAATTAGGGATGAAATTGGATTTTTCGATTTTGCACATTGGCCAGCCAATGGTAATTGCGCTCTCCTGTTTATCCTCCAATCCCCCACGTCCATCGAGGTGAATAAGTAATTGTGCATTCGTTCCACGTTGATGGGCGTAGAAAGGATGAAGAAATCAAAACGGAAAGCACAATAACACAGGGTTGATCTGGCTTAGTGTGCGTGTATTAATGCAGTCTCCGAGGTGTTCCACTGACCTAGTGCGATGTCTGTGGTGATCTCGGAGTGCATTGAACTGTAGGGAGACAGAATTGTGGAGGAGAGGAAAATGTAGCTGGTGCTATTCACCTGTGAAAAGAGATCATTGATTCCCAGCGAATGGAGTGTCTGGAGAAAGTCTTATTGATGCTTGGGAAATAATCAGCGTGAGAACCAGACTCAAAGATGCTGAAATAACCCCAGCGGTTTTGCTATGATGCAACAGCATCGTTTGGTTAGATTTAGTTGTTGCTAACCAATATGACGTTGAGATTTCCGGTAGAAATCTCATAGGGTTAATGATATGGAGTTGCCGTATGGCAAAAGGGAGCTGAATTCAATTCTGCATTATCTGCATAAAATAATGAATTCAGTTATGCGTTCTTTTACAGGTAAAATAGCTGAACGGTGGGATAGGGGATAATGTGACGCGTTGTAGGCGGTCGAAATTAAGTTGAAATTGTGGGTTGGATCTCCATGTAGTATAGAGAAACCCCACAAGTCAATAGGTGCTTAGAAAATCTAAGCGATGGTGCATGTACCATCGCTAATGGTCTGTTTTCAGTAAGTATCATTCCTCACTGGCGCAAGACTAATGACCTTGCCGGAAAAAACAAATCATTATGGAAAATTTAACAAGCCTCAGGACTTGCTAAATAAGGCCAAGACCAGTTCCCGGTTGTACTGCCGATGATGATGATGATCATTCCTCACTAAGTATCTGTCAAATACAATATACAAATAGCTTGTAGGTATCTGATAATTGGGTATGGAAAAAATATCTGCGAGACTGGTGCCGCATTTGCTCTCAGCTGAGAACTTTTGGAGCTCATGCGTTGCAACCTACATGATTTTACGCGCAGATTATTAACTGTAGATGAAACATGGATACACCGCTACACTCGCGAGACGAAAGAGCAGTCAAAACAGTGGGTTCTTCAAGATAAACGGGCTCAAAAAAAGGGAAACACGATGAAATCAGCTGGAAAGGTTATGGCCACTGTGCATTTGAATGCACGTGGCATGGAAAAGAAAAAGACGATAACTGGACAGTATTATGCGTAATTATTAGGTCAGCTACATGAGAAAATAAAAGAAAATCGTCCTCATTTGGAGAAAAAAAAAGTCCCCTTTTTCCAGGATAATGCACGAGTGCATACGTGCGCAGTTTCAATGGTAAAATTGAGGAATTGAACTTTGATTAGATAGACCATCCACCGTATTCACCAGATCTGGCCCCGAGTGACTTCTTTTTATTTTAAAATTAAAAAAAAAAATGGCTCAGCTGTCAACGGCTTACATCAAATGAGTGGGTCATCGCACACGAAACTTTTTTTGACGAACTCCCACAATCATAATTTTCTGAAGGATTAAAAAAGGTGGAGGGACGCCTGTCAAAGTGTATTGAATTAGAAGGAGATTATGTTGAAAAATAACTGTTTTTCTATCTTCTTCTAAAGACTTATTGACCTGTCCTTGTAGATTCAAAAAGGCCCTCAATGTTCGGGTTCCACACGACTTGATACCAGAAGGAAAAATACGGAGGATCGAATTTACCATCTGCCCAGCCCTTGCTAGACGGATCAAAATCGACCAATTTCTTAACGGATAGTGACTGGAAATGAGAAATAGGTCACATATGACAATATTGTGCGATAACAATCGCGGTCAAAGTGCAGTAAACCGACTCAAAACAGGACTAATCAAGAGTAAGACTGTGGGGGTTGAAATATAGTTGTACCGGACATGGGCACTAGGTTCACTTTCTTCCCACTCTCTCACCGATTGTTTCGCCACAAATTGTTCACCAAGGAAATAAAACAAATGAAACACAAAATGATATTTTGCTGGGAATTTGTTTTTTTTTTTTTGAAGCAATTTAATTTCACATTTGTGAATTTGTGTCAACTTCTTGTTTGACAATAGATTGGACAGCGACTCAGGAGACGTGTGTTCCATTTGGATGACGATTATCGACTGGTTTTAAAAGCGGCGAACTTAAATTTAGCTCCGAGGGGCGTGACTTGCCGCGGTAGTGGTTGAGGAATGACTGATTGGAATTAGGGATGAAACTTTGATTTTGCACGCCGATCAGCCAATAGTAATCGCGCTTTCCTGTGCATTCCTCAATTCTCTCCGCTCATCGAGGTGAATAAATACTTGTGTATTCGTTCGACGCTTGATGGGCATAGAAAGGATGGAGAAATCAAAAGGAAAAGCACAATAACCCAAGGTTGATCTGGCTTTGGTGTGCGTGTATCAATGCAGCCTCCGAGGGTGGCCCACTGACCTAATTCGGTGACTGTGGTGATCTCAGAGTGCATTGAACTATGGGAAGATAAAAATAGGAAGGAGAAGAAAATGGTTTGTAGCTAGTCACCTGTAAAAAGAGATCATTGATCCCCAGCGAATGTAGTGTCTGGGGAAAGTGAATAGGACGCCGCTGATGCTTGGGAAATAAACAGCGTGTGAACCAGACTCCAAGACGCTGAAATAACCCCAGCGGTCTTGCAATGATGCGACAACATCGTCTGGTTAGACTTGGTTGTTGCTAACCAACATGAAATGCGCTTTCCGGAGGAAATCTCATGGGTTAGCGGAATGGAGTTGCCGTATGACAAAAAGATAGCTAAACTCAATTATGCATTGTGTGCATAGAATACTGAATTTAGCTATGCGTCCTTTGGGAAAACATGGTTTTCAGGTGGCATAGCTTGTAGGGGGAATAAGGGTTGAAATGACGTGCTGTAAGCGGTCGAAATAAGGTTTGAATTGTGGGTTGGCTCTCCATGTGGTATAGAGAACCCCCACAGGGCCTTTCTCCGCAGGACTGGAGAATAATTGTTTACTAAGAAGTAGTTCCACATGCCCAAACATTAAATTCGAACCTCGCCTGTCAACAATTACGCCGTTAGAGGCTACCAAGCAATCAGAAACGACCAGGATTTGGCAAAACGTACGGTCTTATATTCAATGTATAATTGGCCAACAGAAGTGGCGTTGTATTCAATTGGGAAACGGCCAGATTGTTACAGGTCTACAATGCCTCGTTAGAAAGTTCCGAATGCTTGTTGCTAAGTTTTGATGCGTCTCCCTTACAGTTTAAGCCTGGCACCAAGCGATTACCATCTTTAGAAATTTCTTTAGTGATTTTAAGAGAAGGTTCTTTACCAATTCTAACTTCTATCAGAAAGATAATGTGAAGTAACTGTAAGAGAAAACACCAGCAAAATCATGACAAAAAATTTAAAATTCCCTAGAAATTTGTACGACGCCGACTTTTGTTATTCTTCGCAGTATGTAAGTCAATTGGACTCGGCTACTCACAGAAAGTAGAAGTTTTAGATGGCGGATGTGGCATAAATGGTGATCTATAATTCATAGTATATTATCGTCTTATTCTAATAACAACAAATTTATGGGCGGAAGTGTAAAGGATATCGATTTGTGGTTATTATTCTTGGCTTAAACGGCAATGAATCACTAAGGCTATAATGACGGAAGCATACGCTTCCAGTAGGGCCACCCATGTCAGACAGACTAGCAAGGAGTAAAACTCAGACACACCAACAGATCTACCACCCATAATCCATACAGGGCAAAGTCTTTGCTTTCAACCCGGCCAAGGCCAGGACGATCCTTGTTGCTGTTCAACCATGCAGTCTCCACGTGACACCCCTGGATAGCTACGTTGGCACCCGCCAAGTAGTGAAACAATGCATGCAGCGACATTTTGAAAAAGGTTGGCGCAAGGTTAATAACCTTGCCCGGAAAAACAAATTATTATGGACATTTTACAAGTATCGGGTATGGACCGGATACCGGTGGAGAGACTTGCTAAATAAGGCCAAGACCGGATCCCGGTTATAGTGTCGATGATGATGAAATGGGATTATGTAGTGGGATACTATACAGAAACATGCTAATGATGTACTTCAATACCTTTGTGGGGAGGAAGCGTGGTGCACCGGCGTACGGCGCTGATTCTCTTCCTCCTCCATCATAAGTGTCACTGTCGAAGTTCCACCGAACACTTCACCAAAAATGATGTGCCGCCAACAGAAATATTTGAGTTCCTCATTTAAAATCACTCGGACACTCGTTCACCAACACGAAATAAAAGACACGGAAATGTTGTTTCGAAATTTGTTTTTTTATTGATTAATGGTTCCTTTAATATGAGGTATTTAAGTACACTTGTTTTAAAATGAAGTTACTACACAAACTTAAAACTCACGACCGCGGAGGGAAAACTGGGGAGGAAAAGCGACTCCTAGATAACCCACCGTACCGGCGCCGGTACGGTGGATGGCGGGCGACCCGACCGCCTTGCTAGTTGAATTACGACTCAATAATTCAATTCGCTGGCTAAGGAAATTCTGGGTGCATTCGCTTTCACTGTGGTGATAACCGGATCTAATTAGAGGAGATAGTCATTGTACACATTTATATGTGTACGTCGGTTCTTTTCATGGGTCGAAGCCAAGAAGGCGCATAATATGTATCCAGGCGATGTGTGTTCGTTGAAACAAACAAAACGAATTTCGTGGGGGTGCTAATGGGTTTCTGTTTGTTCAGTGCCGCTAGTCATGAGAAACAGATCCAGAAATATAAGAAGATAAAGGAATTTATGGCCTGAGATTTCGACTGAGTAAACATTAGATGGTAGGTGCATTCGGGATACTAGGATGATTGAATTATTTGCGTATCGCTAGAATGCCTGATGAAGGACAGCGGTCTTTGTTTACTCATGGTGTGAGTTAGGAAAATAGGCTTCAGCGTCGATTGCGCTAAATGTATGCAGCTGCTGGTTGTTTACCGCTGGCTAAAAGGGTCGACAGCCGATGTGTGCATAGATAGTTTTTATGTACACATATTGTGGCTGGGAATAGCCAACTCAAGGGTAAGATTCCCTGATATGCGGTCGTATGATATGCGAACCGATGAATTTTAGTACAGGGAATTTAGGATAAAGAAAGTAATAACTCTTACAGGGGATTTGTAAGCGAAGGAATGCTTGAAACGGTAAGAATTATTTTGCAGGTACTTTTAGGTTGTAGATTTGATCTATATAATGCGTGAAGCATTTAAGAAGCTAATGCGAATTGCATTAGCGAAAGCTTATGCAGGCTGGGTTGTGGTTATGGGGGTTTTTCAGGTAAGTAGGCAGTGAGGTTTGGCGGAACCGCCACATCTTCACTTCCACCGAACTATTTTTTTTTTACCACAGGAACGAGGCAGTTGAATCATGTCTATTTTAGGTGTGATAACGTGCACCACACGCATCGAAGCGGCGTCAAACAGCCACACATCTCACCAGAGTCAGGTCAGAAACCGATTCCTCATTCGTCGACAGAAATGGAACCACCGGAAGCCATCCACCAGCGTCAACCACACTCTGATTTCGTATCAGGAACGCTGACGATAAGTATAACAAGAGAGAATCCAAATGGTTTTCCACTAATCGACGTGAATCTGCCGTATGCCACCGAGTCTCACCGACCAGACGTAAGCATGGTTTGAGATATATCAGGAAAAAGGAAATATCAAAAAATTGCCACGAACTACCTTTTCTCGACAACAATCACCAATGATATAACAGCTAAACACATGTGGGGGAAGATAGGGCAAGTAACAACACCTCAAATCTGTCAAAGAGTTGCTCCGCACCTTTTTCATATCCTCTTCATGTCACTAGCCTGAACGCTCTTTCCTTCGCCATGACCCATCCGACCTTCGACCTACATCGTGGGTTATCGTTTTGTAATTACGCCACTGGGCAGAGGGGTTTTATGCTATGTTATTTTTATATGTAAATGATCTTTGAAGTTACAAAAGTCTTGAAAAATAGCGCAATGTTTTATAAAATATTCCCATTAATATATCTTAGTCAGAACAGAATTCAACGAGCTCAGCATTCACCAATGATTGCGTCCGCAGTCGGAAAATCATGTATACCCCAAACAGTAAGGCATATCCAACGTGCTCCCATCAAAAAAAAAAAAATTTTTTTTTTAACACATGATCATCAACATCATCGGCACTACAACTGGGAGCCGGTCTTGGCCTTATTTAGCAAGTCCTGAGGCTTTTTAAATTTTCCATGATAATTTGTTTTTCCGGGCAAGGTCATTAGTCTTGTGCCATTTTTTCGAACACAATAGGCACAATTTTCGTGACTGTCTTTTAGCCAGTTTGCGATTGATTTTGTAGCTTTTAAGGATAATATACCCCACAGCTCCTCAATAGTATACTGGTTAGTATACCCGCCTGTCACGCGGGAGACCGGGGTTCGATTCCCCGTCGGGGAGCCTCTGGCGCAAGACTAATGACCTTGCCCGGAAAAAACAAATCATTATGGAAAATTTAACAAGCCTCAGGACTTGCTAAATAAGGCCAAGACCGGTTCCAGGTTGTAGTGCCGATGATGATGATGATGATGATGATACCCCGCTGAAGAGGTTCGAGCTTCGCGAGCGTTGAGAGACCCCGCCCGCTCACAGCAAACATTGTTTTTTGCACACAAAAAACTAAACAGCGCTTGTACAGAGTGTCCCAAAAGTCGTTTTCAAATTGTTTTGCTTCCCTCTGCAAGCGCTGGAAGAGGCGCGGAGCATATACAATTGTTAGCCCCGTCATTGGAGATTGGCGATATAGTCATTATGCGCACAACGAAGCGTGGGTAGTGTATTCTACTGTTATTACTTGGCGAAAATGTTGCAATCAGTAGAAAGTTGATCAATTCGAGAATCCCCCAGCATCAACTTATCGAAGTATGGATTCCGAAGTTTGAGGAGACTGATTCGGCAATGGACAAACCACGAGCACGTTAACCTAGGCCATCAAGAAAAAAAGACAACGATGAGAATATACACCAGTCAGCTCGTGAGACTTCCATTTTGTCCGTTCGTAAAAGGATCGTACTTTAATAAAATGTTGCTCTTGCTTTATTAAACCTATACACAAGGTTTTTAAAGAATTTTTGGTTTAAAAAAAAGATTTTTGGAACATCTAGGAATACAAATCCCCGAAAGTCTGCATATACCGTTTTCTTTTTTTATGATTTTAATTTGTAGTGGCAATGTGTTTTTTTTTTAAATTATTTATTTATCTCACATCCACATAAATCTATCAAATGTCATCGATCGACCAAGCACCATTATTCTAGTTCGGTTTGTGTTTCATATTTCCAATCTAGCCCCAGATTGTTCATGAGCAAACAATGATGGCAAAATACAAAATTTACTTTCCACCCAAATCCCCAAGTTTACTGATTACCAATATTTGCACAAATTAAACAACTTCCACAACATATGCGCCCCATTTTCACATTCTTATGTTTCAACGAGTTTCCCAAATCAAAGTTCTTGTTGCCTAATAAAAGTTGAAGGGGTTGACGGTATTGGCCCCAACTGGTGTGCCGTGTTTGAATTATAAAAATTCTCATCATCCATCACTCGAGCATTATTAAAATTCCTCGAGCAAACACTTCTTAAGCGGCCCTTAAACGCCTACTCCCAGCCCCAAAGAAAGCAAAACAAAAACAAGGTGGAAAAGCTTCATCGACGCTATTAAACCCAACAGTTTCACAGGTTCAGAAAAGTCCTTCATAACCACCGAATGGTAATGTCTTCTTTAACGGTTAAATGTAAAAAGTTTTGCCTGATTTGGAAGGACACACAACATTTGAAAAGTTGAAGATCATTAATCCAGCTAAAGTATCACTCCATACGTATGAAGGTGAATTTCCATGAGAGTATAAATGCGCCTTCTGGATGCGCCCTCGTAAGGATACTTAAGTGCAAAACTTTTCCCGGAGACTTATGTCACAGAGACGAAGAATTATAATGCGAAAATCAATAAAAAAAATTTTCAATTGTAATTAGACGTCCTGGAAGCAACCAGGCTGGCAAAGCGATGCGCGCGTTGGGGCGTTGCCACAGAGTTTGTAATCGAGGCCAATGAATTCAGCGGAATGTCTTTGTTTCCATCACTGTCACGATATCCCTTTACAGGTTTTATGGAGACATCTCTCTCATCTGTACGTGCCGATTGCACTGAAACTCAACACACCTAACGTGCTTTCTGTGGAATTCATTTGCAATTCTCTGTGTGCCTGTGTGCTTTAGTTTTCTTTTTTGCTTTTTATTCGAATGTTTATTACTAATATTACTAATAATTGTAATTGTAATGTGGAGAATGCAATTGGACGATAGTGCACATTCGTTTCCCTTTTTCCGTCTGGCAGAAGAGCTAATGCTGTGGCGTTTTGCAATCTCTGTATGCCACGCTGCATGTGGGTGGGAGGGAGACGTTCGAGGGGCTTAGTGTCGACCATGTCCTTTACAATATTTTATGATGACTTTTTTGCTGACTCTACTTGAGGGAATCATTGACCCGTCGTTTATAGTTCTAATGATACAAGGCACGTTTATGGTCCATTTAAAATTATACGTAACAAAAGAGGATTTTGTGTCATTGTCAAGCAATGTTCCAAGTGCCTTAAAGAACTACTGAATTTATTAGGAACACGGCCACAGAAGACAATGAAAAGGTTTACATGAGATTTGTTTCAAGCTGTTTAAGACAATGTTGCTCTTAAAGGAAATCACTCTTTCAAAAGTACGGCTGTTCAACTGTGGGTGTTCTTCGTGGCGTTACAAGTTACTTTAATTAAACGTCTGCCTGGTTTTGATTGCAGTCGAATGGCATCCGCAGAACGTCTTCTGGCTTCGTATACATATACTTAGCGAAAAGGGTTGCGGATGAAATGAATTCATTTTTAAATGAAGTTTTGTTAACTTGGTGCTTACAGGCTTCTTTTAATGCCAATTATGCTGCTACACCTCATTGTTCAGACATAACTTTGACCCATTTTATATCTCACTGCTTTGGTTAATGGTTAATGTTCAACCTGCGGTCACGGAAAATTGCCCTTCAATCACAGCGTTCGCCGTCTAAATCGTGTCGGCCGGCCAATAGTATAAGATTATCGGAAATTTCATTCGCTCTTATCACCTGAATTTCATAAGAAAGAATGCGCATGTGGTGCGATAACAACGTACGATCCATTTGTGTACGCTCTTATCGCTTGAACTTGCGAAAGGGTTCCAGTTAACTCAGTAAAACAGTAGAGATCGTATTAGGTGAATTCCCAATAAGGACTTCCAATCCCGTTTGCAGGCGGTGCGACAACAATACATAATCTATTTGTGTGTGCTCTTATCGGCTGGACTTCGTTAGAAATGATTGCAAGTGACACGGTAATATAGTAAAGATCTCATTGTGTGAATTCCGTGTAGAGAATTATAATTGCAATTTTCTCGCCTGGATTTCGGAACACTCAGGCCGCGCCACAGTACGGTATAGATCGCATTATGTGAAATTCGTGGGGGGAATTGCAATTGAGATTTTGTCACTTGGATTTCAGAACCCGCATGCCGTGCGACAATACGATATAGATTGCATTGCGTGAATTTCGTGTGGGGAATTGTAATATCGATCTTATCGCCTGGGTTTCGAAAAAAAGCAATTAGGCAACACGGTAATACGAAACGCAAACCGCGTGACAATACTGTAAAATCGCATAGTATAAATTTCGCATAAGGAATTCTAATTTCAATGTGGTTGTAGTGCTCTGAAAAGCCCTACCACTTTTTCCCCCATTCCTACATCCAAATCCTAGCAATATTATACTAAAACCTAAAAACTAATCAAAACCCTAAAAAACCTAAACCAAACCGAAAATTCGCAATAAACGAATCAAACGTCCGTTTAACGCTTAGCATTTGCCCCCACGGCATAATTTAATCTTAAATCCTAATTAAAATCAAAATTCATAATAAACGGATCTAATATTCGTTTATCGTTTTATATTTGCCCCACGGCATCATCAAATTCAAAATCCAACGTTATCTCAATCTCCTAATAAATTGAACAAACAAAAACCCGAATCCCTTTACACATCCACATCTGCACAATAGTTTCATAAGAATTCAGGAAACTGAATTCTTATCTTAAACAATTACTGAGCATCTCACTCAGGATACCAAAATCGGGATTTTGGTATGAAATTGTGCATTTTCGAGATACAAACCTCGATTTGTTTTCCTTTATAAAGGAACAATAAAATGATATCTGCACGCACTACTAAAATGATATCGGGACGCAGAACTAACGTGATGTCTGAAGGCAGTAGTAAAATGATATCAAGGCAGTGATATCAGAGCAGACGAATCCTGACATTGAAGCAGTAGTATCCTAGTATCTGAGAGCAGTCGTTAAATAAAAATTATATTTAAACCCAAGCATTTTTCTCATTATTTTGGACTTATGCGTCGTCAGACAACGTTGAATGTTTTGAACCAGAGACGATTTCCGTCTATAGAAAAGGAACCGGTGAGTAGAGTGATGGCAAGCCCACAAAATTTAACCCTTACAGCGTCCACGATTACGGGTATCAATAGAGGGCGCCATGTTCCACGGCACAGGGACGCTATTCTCGAAGCGACGTCCCAAGAACGATCGGTAGCTGCTCTTCCCTCAAGGTTTGAGGAAGCACGGCGGCAACCGCAACGGGTTCCCTCAAGAGAACCCTCATCCTTTTCAGGACAAGGAGACACGCTACCTGGGAGCGAGGCCATTAGTAATAACGACTACTACATGGTCGCCTTAGGTTTCGAGAGAAAAAAAAACCAAGCAAGGCAAGTATTATTGCTTTTATACTTTGCAAGCAAGAATTATTGCAGCACTTTGACAGAACAAAAGCGAATTTTGAAGTACCCTTAAATGTCAGAGCACAGTGCGAGCGGATGGAGAGGAGATATCGATGTATATTGGTTTTGAATGCCTGGACATTACAAGGACGAGGAAACACATGATCAGGTAGGGCATTCCACATTCGTGTGGTTCGGCTAAAGAATATTTATTTGTGCGCCTGAATTTCATTTCAATGTAAATTGATGCGCATTCACATATTGACAGGTATCGCGGAAAAATGTCTGAAGGGATGGAATACAATCAACAAGTACAGTTAAGCAACGACCGTAGTAAAACCTATAAAAATCCGGCGAATTCGCAATTAAATGTTACCTGTGGCACCACCCTAAATGCTATATGTGGCATCGCCCTAAACAATGTCAGCAATCAGCTGAGATTTTAGAATTAATTCTGTTGGTTGTCAAATGACAACCATTTTTCCTTTAAAAATTCTCTTCTTTGTTTAACCTTCGAGCAAACCAGTTCAATCGATGTGAGCCGATGAAATCCAATCCATCAATTGAATAAATATTATTTTTAATAACAATCAACCAACATTTTTCACTGTTGTTTTCTGGAAAAGGATTCGTACGACGATTGCAGCACCTCAACGTCAGGTATTCGTTTCCTTTTTAAGTTCAAATCCCTTCAGTTTCAGAATTACAACAATCAACATTCAAACACCAGGAGACACCACCGTGTTCCTGAAGCGTGTGTTCGCCGCTTGTTTGGCACACACATCTTTTTGGCCAGGAGACACCATCGTGTTTCTCACCGCGTGTATTCAACGCTTGTTGGATACACATAGATACATTAGGGTGCCATTTACCGGCGCATGGCTTTTTGCTATGTGATCGGATTTAGGCCCGTTAAGGCGTGGCATCCAGTTTCAGAGAATACGAATTCGAGAGATTCCCAAAAAAATTCGCAAGAAAAAGAAGAAAAATCGGGGCTTAGACCGATGTACATCGACATTGTGGGGGTTCTTTAAAGCATTCCCAAAGAACCACCCATTTCCCTTAAATCAACCTGTCTTCCCCTCACTCAACAAAGCAATTTCGGTTACCTGCAATCGAGCGGCGTTAAGCTACTCTTCAATATCTTTCACCTGACAACTAAAATAAAACACACTATTTCGTTTATTTAGTTTTATTTCTAAATCAAGAAAAAACACTACTATTGGAATAACTTGTTTGAATTCATGGATTATTGTTACCGTTTCATTTTCTTATTGGATACTAACATTTTACGGTAGCACTGTGTGAGAGTTACATTTTGAAGTCAATAAAAAATCACAATCTTCGAAGACTGCAGCGAATATAATATTCGACACAGCGGTTGCAAACACTACACTGTACGTGGGAAATGCGAGTTATGTCTATGAGGCACATGATATTTACATATTTTATTGTTCTTTTTTTTGTTCCTAAATTATTACCCACACGCGACTTGGTGATTTTTCGCGTCTCCGTGCGGACCGGAGAGCGGAAGTCGGCGTGGCCGTGGCGGTCAGCGGATGGTAAAGGACTCTGGTGATAATCACTCGTGCAGAGATGATTCGCTTATGGGGTGAGTTTGTGGTCTCGTGGTAGATATCCTCTCCACTAAGGATATCGTTTTTACCTACCACCAGAGAAGCGTAAAGTCTCTCTTGGTGGAATAGGAAACCAGATCTTGTAATGAAGATCATGGTGGTATGTGTGCAATCGTTCAAATTGGATGCTGTTTACACGTGCGCGAAGGCAATGTAACAACGACGCATACAGGCGGCAAAGACAAAGGAAGAAGCGACCAAATGCTTCGTCCGGTAATGAGGGTCATGTTTACGCTGTGTATCGTCGCTATAATAGACGTTGGGAAAACAAAATGTGCTAATGGGATGGTGGCAGAAACGAATCCCTTGCCTGCATTTGTATATGCAGGGAAATTAGTTTGTGGCGAAGTACGAAATTGATGATTGTTTGTCTATTGAACAACGAATCGCTGGTTGGCTTGCTGTAGCGGCAACTTGTGGTGAGGTGCCGGCCAGTCGCGCTTGGTTTAAGTTGGGCGACTTAACTTAGTGGGCTCCTGGCGTGTGGTTGGTTGTGTCCAGCCCTAGGGTTACTAAATGCGCGCTCCGAAAGTATTGATGCACCTGAGATGTGTGAGGCGGCGTAGAAGGGCGTGTTCTAGGTTTACCACAACCCAGCCCACCCCAGCGGCCGAGCGACAGCCGCTGCTGTCCCTCGCAAATTTGTTTGGCCCAGGATGAGCAAAGATCTCACCGGCTAGGCCCCTGCTTGTCTCCAGTGCCAACGTTGCAAAATAGCGCGACATAGTTTACTGGAGCCAGCGCAGTTTAAGCTTCCCATGGCACGCTTCGCTCATGTCCATATAGACATAGTGGGACCGCTTACTCCATCAAGGAGATGTTCATATATCCTCACAATGATGGATCGCTACACGCGATGGCCTGAAGCGACACCTCTCCGGGCAGTTACTGTCGAATCAATGGCCAAGGCCTTTTACTCAACTTGAGTCACACGCTTTGGTGTACCAACCACTCTTACTTCGAGCCAAGGCCCACAATTCGAGGCGACAATATTCAGGCAGCTAACAAATCTCCTTGACTGCCAAAGAAGTCGTACCACCGCCTATCACCCGGAATCCAATGGAATGATAGAGCGCTGGCATAGATCCCTCAAGGCCTCACTCGTGTGTCACAGCGACACTCAATGGTTCGACGCCCTTCCCACTGGCCTCCTCGGACTGAGGACAAGTATAAAGGAGGACCTAGGAGCATCTGCAGCAGAGCTCACCTACGGTACCAACCTCCTTCTTCCAGGAGAACTTTTCCTGGACGGCAAAACAGCGCGTGACCAACTCCATGAAGTGGGACATCTCCGTTCGCCACCGTTGGACATTTCGGAGATGTTCAGGATGATGATGGAAAAATTGAACCCGCGAGCTGCAGAGTTTAATGCAAAATTAGATGCGCGAGCTGCAGACGGTAATGCAAAATTGGACGCGCGAGCTGCAGAGGTTAATGCAAAATTGGATGCCCAAAGGCAGTGTATGAAAGAATTCTGGCACTCGGAAGCGGAAGAATCTGAGGATGAGGAGGAATTGGAGCCATGTGAAAGGAAGAAACTCAGGAAGAGCAAAGCTATGACCGATAGTTGTGAGGAAGAGGAGGAAGATGACGACGATGTGTTACGTGAAGAACTGAAAGATCTCATCGATGATAACCCGATTGAAGAGGACGGCAGTGATGGTGAAGACACTGATGCTTCAGGCCGTTCCCCGAAACGGTTTTAGAATTATGATGACGAGTTTGACGACCGACTGGAAGACGACGACTGTGACCATATTGAAGAGAATCTTGGTTTGAAAGTCGAACGCAGAAAACGTTCCAATCGTCTGCGTCGTACACAGGATGAAGAAAGTGATGGAGAGGAACAGCACGTCGATGAAGGTTCAGCACGTGAGGCCATAGACGAACAGCTATTCGACGACGAAGACGATGTTGAACGCCGCTCTGAACCTAGTCACAGGGAAACTGAGACTGCAAAACATTTTAATGATGATGAGGAATCGGAGTCTGATGCTGAGGATTTTATTGTAAACGGCGAAGGAAGGCCAATTGCTGAGAAGAAGAAAAGACGACTTCTAGTCACTGACGCGGCATTGCATGAAGGTCAGGACAGTTTCGGTGTAGATTTCGACTATGTGGATTTCACTAATTATGACGAGGACGGATATGAACCCGAATACGAACCTAGTGAATTGGAAAGGGGTCACTTTACGGATTTGGACAATGAAATCCGTAAAACGGATATTCCTGAGCGAATACAATTGCGCGAAGTTCCGGTTACGCCTGTTCCCGAGGGGACCAATGAACTACAAGATGAAGCGGAATGGATTTACAAACAGGCGTTTTTGTAAATCAACTGTTTCCGAACAAGAGAGATCAACGGATGTTGGAGGTCGAGACCGCTATTGTAAGCCACCACGTACGGGGGGAAAGATCAAGCAAGCCCTAGATTGTAGGCGTAATCAACGGCTAGAGGTGCCGTTCAATGCGTTCTATGGAGAAGAACACGTGAAACCAGAATTAACGTGCGACGATCTATGGAAAGTCTATTACTACGACGCACGATGGTGTTTACTGTCAGCTCCAAAGAACAAACCGCTCCAGTTATTTGAAAAGATGCGGAACTACCAGTTGGATACGCTTATGAAATCGACAGCTGCTCCAATACCAGATGATATGCGTGTAATTAAAGATGAAGATCTAGATCGCTTACGTGATGTGCAAATTCCAGAAGAGCTTAAGGGTGTGCAAATGCATTTTCTCTTATACTATTCGCATGAGATCCCTAAAATGCAAGAGGAATTCCGTCGCCAGGAAAAGAAAGAATGGCGGCAGGCTAGAGCTGACGCGAAAAGGAGAGCAGTAGAAAATTTGAAAGGAGGTCAAGAACTTCCACCGGCGAACGCCAAGATGAAAGTGGTACATCGTGACCGACTGGCAACTTTGGTTAACCCAGAGGCCCAGTGAACTTAATTCGGGACGAACTAATCTAGGCGGAGGGTAGTGTGACGCATATGACAATCAGTACTAGAATATTCGAGAAAGTCCGAAACAAAGTACAAGAATACTCTATAAAGTACTGGAAAACTGGAGACTATGAACAATAGAACATTCAAGGCTATGGAACGGACGGAAACGAAACGCCGAATCAGAATAAGGAAACGGTATAAATACGTCGCACACAGATCATGGAGACAAGTAGAAAGTAATAAGTGAGAAGTAAGCAGTCAAAGACGCGATAAGTACGGAAGCGATAAGTAAAGAAATCGTTAAGTGTACGGTAAAAGTAACGGTTGTTATTAAGGGACTAATAAAGTGTTAGATTAATTCAAAACCGATTTAACGGCTCTTGTTTACTAAAAATAATTAATCGAGGGATCCTTAAGCTCGCTACAATACATTACCCCTATCCCCTAAGGTTCGCTACAGTTGCGACCAATTTCCTTTATCGGTTATCTACCGATCATGGGATTTGGGCACGAATATGACTGACGTTAGACAATCATACCCACGATCATGCCTAATGATGCTCCGGCCTGTAAAACAAACAAACACACAGTAGCATCACTGTGTTTATGCTATTAACCAACCGCTGGTCCATGGCCACCCTGGGCGAGACGTACGCTTGCACATCTGCAAGGCTAATTCCTTGCCATTACACTCATGTACCAGCACCGTAATGTAAACAAGACCCAAATTTTCGGCTGACCTATCGTCACCTACGAATGTATAGCCTAAAGCGGCATTATCATGAGCGCCTGAGTAAACACGATGTGCATCTCATCGTGACCCTTGAAATAGCGTTTTTGTTTTCCTTAAAGCAAAAACTTATTTCGTTCTCAGGCGCAGGTCATCAAGGATTTATGACTACATTGCCTGCAGTCCCCTATGTTCGTTCCTTTGTTGATTCAAGTGCTGTATCGTTCGTTGTCGATGCTTCGAGCGAAAGGGGCATCATACTTCACCGTACGGTCATACGAAAACCCTCCCACGGAATCCCAATATGATCGCCGATTGGCTGCACGGAGATCGGGAAATACATCACGAGCACCACTAGTGGATGTCGATGGCAAGATCGAATGGAGTCAGATTTTAGCTACCGAGCCAGAGGTACGTGGCGTGGAGGCAGTCGTAAAAGTCGCGTTTATAATTAGTCTATAAAAAGAGTTAGTCTGTTGACTGTTTAAATCACCTCAAGTGTCGATTCAAATTTAAATTCGTGCGGACAGGAAAACCAAACCAACGACAAATGTATAAATAAAATTTAAAGACCGCATCTGCGTCATTGACTTAGTGCATCGAAATTAAGTAAGAGTTACGTTGTGGTGTTTTCGTTTTATCAATTGGAGTATTCATATTATGTTTCAATAAAAATCAACTCTAAGCAACAAGAACCAGCGTGTTTTATTGTACTTTACTTATCTCGGGTGAACTATTTATCTTGTATTTGGTGGAACAATTTCGTGGTGTGTACGTGAAACAGTGTCTGTGTTGACATATCAACGTACATAACCCACAAACCTATTGAGGTAGAACGAAAAGTGTACATCGCAGCGCATATATGGCTCTACTATCTAAACTGAGGACGAGGAAGAGGAAATCAGCGATCTTGAAACAAGGCTAGCCCGAGCAAGGGCGCAATTAGCAGAGAAGCGTCGCCGGAACAAGGAATCGGCTGAAAAGGAACAGCTAATAATGAAACAACAGCAGCAGAAAAATCAGCAACAAGGTGCACAACAGAAGCTTAGCCAACAAAAAGGATGTCCACCGCAAGAGATTACACAACAACAATCACAACAAGCGCAACAGGCAGCAAAAAGGAAAGCGAAGATGCCACCCATCAACATTACAGATATGGACTGTAACGAACTGGTAAGTCTATGTAAGCTTTCCATTGGGGAAGATTTTTCAATTAAAAGACTGACAGGGAACAGGTTTGCCATACAGACAAATTCGGTTGAGGACTTCGAAAAAATGAAAAATGTGCTAAAAAGGGCCACCGCGGAATTCTACACATACACCCCGAAAGAAATAAAGAATATAACGGTTCTACTAAAAGGCGTTGACCCTGAAACAGAACCGGAAGTCCTATTACAAACGCTACAAGAACTTAACTGTAATGATATTGAGTTTATCGCGGTAAAACCTTTCAATACAGCTAGGGCTAGGCGGGAGAATCGTAAATTACCATTCTTCCTGGTGCAGCTGAGCCCTGGGAGCAAAATTGGTGGACTTAGGAAAATCACTCTTCTGAACCATCAAATTGTCAAATGGGACAAATTGAAAAAAGGCAAAGATATAATCCAATGTCTTCGCTGCCAAAGGTTCGGGCACTCAGCAGCAAACTGCGAAATGCAGTATCGATGCGTAAGATGCGGACAGGACCACAGCGCAGAACAATGCACGTTAGGTAAAGAAAGGGTAGACGACAGATCTCTTCTAAAGTGTGCAGTTTGTAAGAGTGAGGGACACCCCGCTAATTATCGAGGCTGTCCTAAATTCCGCGAACTACAGGAAAAAAAGTTTTCACAGCAACGAAAATTAGAACGCCCGATAGTTGAAGCCCGACCAGCACTAAATGTAACACCCCAGTTCTCGTATGCTCAAGTAACAGCTGGTAGGAGAAACACGCCACAACCCACCACACGGGTACCGCCGCAACATACTGTGCCTCCAGAAACAGTAACACTAGCAGATGTGCTCACAACCTTGCTCGCTAATCAGACGCAGATGACACAAATGCAAAAACAAATAAAGGACCAGGACACTAGACTAGACTGGGTTTATTCGCAGTTGTCTAGCCAGCCGTCAATATAAACCCCCCAACAGAAAGCACAATTAAGGCTTTAGTCGTGAATGTAAATTCACTTATCAGAATCGAGAGAAGAGCCGCTCTTTTTAAATTGTTGCAAGACGAAAGTCCTGACGTGCTTCTGGCTAGCGAAACTAAGCCGAATCAGAGGCATAAACTATGTCACACAAAGTTTAAGTTTAAGTTTTAAGTTTAAGTTTAGTGAGAGCAGAACCCTCGTTTATTACACTTAGTACAAGCGTTTGAGAAAAAAAAAAAGAAAAAGAAATTAAAAGTAAAAAAAAAATACTTACGAACTAACTTAAGAAATAGGATTACAAAAAATTACATTCGAATAAGTAAGAAGATAAAAAGGTGGGAAGGTGGCTGTGCACGTGATGGGGTGGCGAAGACCGGGTAGTAGGATAAAGGGGCGGGGTGATAGGAATGTATACGGGTAGTAAAAGTGTAGATAGTGGGTGGGGGAAGGTCACGAGGGGAAAGACAGAAGACGACGTTTGAGAGCAATAGAAGTGAGGTAGAAATCGAAGGAGGTGGGGTAAGAGTTTGCCTGCTTTAGCATACGTGAAATTGGTTCATTACAACCGTAGGAAGTGTGGTGGGAGGGCAGATAGAAGAGACGAGGTTTTCGTAGGTTGCGGGGGTTGGTGTTTAGTGCGATGGCGGAAAGCAAGCTAGGGCAGTTGATTGTGCCGGAGAGGAGACGGTGGATAAAGAGGATATCGGCAAGAGTTCTGCGTTCCTCAAGTGTACTGAGGTTGATCAAATGGAGCCGGCTTGTGTATGGGGGAAGAATCCGAGGATTCTCCCAGTTCAGTCCACGGAGGGCGAAGCGCAGAAACCGACGTTGCACGCTCTCGATTCTGCGGATATGGGACGAGCAATGTGGAGACCAGACCTGACTGGCGTATTCAAGAAGGGGGCGGACGAAGGCAATGTAGAGGGAACGGGAAACGTAAGGATTAGAGAATTCCTTAGACCAGTGTTTCACAAACCCTAGGGCGGAGTTGGCCTTAAAAATGATATCGTCGATATGTGGGATGAAGCTGAGCTCCCTGTCAAATAAGATTCCGAGGTCACGTATTGAGGATACGTATGAGATCTGCTGGTTAAGCAGGAAGTAAGGGCGAGGAGGTGGGGGTGGACGTTTGTGGGAGAAGGTAATGGAGTGACATTTGGCAACATTGAGATCAAGGCAGTTATTACGGCACCAGGTTGAGAAGCTGTCAAGGCCTGTTGGAGGAGTGAGGAGTCGAGGGGAGAGATGATTGTTTTGTAGAGTTTGGCGTCGTCCGCATAAAGGGATATGGATGAGTGTTTAATAACAGAGTCGACATCATTGATGGTTAGGATAAAAAGGAGGGGGCCTAGATGACTTCCTTGCGGAACCCCAGAGGTGGGAAAAAAAGGATCGGAAAGGGAGGATCTGAATTTGACACGGTAGGATCGGTCTTTCAGATAAGAAGATAACCATTTGATCAATAGGGGTTCGAAGCCTAGGGAGGACAGCTTGAAAAGGATGAGATTATGGGAGATTTTGTCAAATGCCTTGCTGAAATCGGTGGTGATAACATCAACTTCGTTGCCATTCTCTAAGGCACGGAGAGTATGGGATGAGAACTCAATCAGATTGGTTGTGGTCGACCTACCCGAAAGGAAACCGTGCTGGTTGGGTGAGATGATTGATTTACAACTAAAAGATAACGCATTGTACAGAAGCCCTTCGAACAGTTTGGGGATATGAGATAGTTTGGCGATGGGTCGGTAGTTGCTGATATCATTTTTAGGTCCCTTTTTATGTATGGGGGTGACATAGGAGGATTTCCATATACTAGGGAAGGTCCCTTGAGATAGAGATAGGTTGAAAATCTTTGATATCGGGAGAGAAAGAGAAGTGGAACAGTTCTTTAAGAATACAGACGGAAGTCCATCAGGTCCGGGGCTGAACTCGTCTTTGAGTAAGTTTAGTTTCTCCTCAACTACGTGACGGTGAATAAGTTGAGGAGAGAAAGGACCAAGGGAGAATTCGGGCAAGTCATTGAAATACGACGGATTGGGTTCGAATGAGATCTCCGTGAAGGATTTATTGAAAAACGACGCGAACAGGTTGGCAATAGTTAGGTTGTCGTTTGACGTAGTCGTGCCATAAGAGAGGGAGTTTGGATAGGCGTCGAATTTACGTTTATAATTTATAAAGTGAAAAAGGATTTGGGATCGCTAATCAAATTGGATTGTGTTTTAATAAGGTATTTGGAATAGAGGGAGTTGTAGAGTTCGGAAAATTTATAAAAGGCCCCGAGATAGTTGGAGTAGTTTTCAATGGATCGCGTTTTGAGGAAAATGTTCCATAAGTTATTCCTTTTGTTCCGAAGATTGTGGAGATTGCGGTTGTACCATGGCGGCGAAGAAACCGATAACCTGCGGCGAGAATAGGGGACATATAAGGCGACGGCATAGTAAATCTCCTTATAGAGAGTGGCCGTGGCTTCTTCTACACCCAAATGATCAAAGCGAAACGCTGTTTTGCTAAGATGTTCATTTAGGAGGCGGAAATTAGCCTTATGGAAATTGTAAGAAAAGCAGTCAGGGGGTAGAGGGGGCTGGGTTTTATGGTCGAGATATAAGGATAAGAGCAGTGGGGTGTGATAATTGTCAATGGTAGAGAGGGCGTGTGGGCTAGGGGCAACTGAGGACATGAGTGGGTCGGTTGTGAACACGAGGTCCAGCTGTCTCGCCATATGATTTGGGACATTGCTAATTTGATGGAGGCCTGAGTCGGAGAGCCCGTTAATAAAAATACGTTCATTAGAACTAGTGGGGTTAGAGACGTAGAAGGCTAGTTCGTCAGCTGATGTCCATTGAAGGTGGGGCAGGTTAAAGTCGCCAAGAACGACGATATCGTCTAATGCGGTGCTTAACACTGTAAGGTTATCTACCGCTTCTATTGCGAGTTCGTATGACGTGGTGGGTCGAGAGGGAGGAATATAAAAACAGATAATATATAGAGACTTAGGGCGCTTGTCAATTTTAATAGCGACGTAGTCGAGATCCGGAGAAGAAGAGATGGCAATTATATTTATATTATTTATATTTCTTGGATCGGCCATTCCTTACTACGACATTATACGAAGAGACCGACCCAACTCCACACAAGGAGGAGGGGTGGCAATCTTTGTTAAAAAACAACTTCAACATAAGGTAATATACAGTGGTGAGATGCGCAGATTTCAGGTGCTTGAAGCGTGCATTATCCGCATACCCCTCCGACAAGGTAGGGGGATGTATGTGATATCTGCCTACGCACCAGAAGCACATCAACAAAATCAATTTATAGTGGAGCTAGAGACTCTTTTCCAATGCTTACAACTTTACTCGGAAGGGAACTATTACATCGTGGGTGGCGATTTGAATGCTAAACACCCAAATTGGGGAAATAGCATATCCAACACGAGAGGAAATCAACTAGCTACTTGGCTAGATCAACATCACATTGAATATAAAGTTGACCTGCTAGCTACAGAATATCCTTCTTTCCCCAGAGGGGGCTCGTTCCTCGATATTATGCTTATTGACACACGCCTTAAACATACACATACTAACAGACAAAATATAAACTGCCTACGCACAACTGAGTATGACAGCGACCATTGTGCATTATCAATATTGATAAAAACACCAAGCGAAGTTGTGGAACTCGGTGAATGTATGATACCGCAACCCTATAACTATTGGGGTATGCGATGGACGCGTTTCACGAGAACCTTAACAAGAGAAATTCGCTTAAAAGACATTAACCCTCATACCAACAGAAACATACCCAACGATGACATCGACAAATACATACAAAAAATGGACGAAACCATAAAACAAACTATGGACAAAACAATACCAAAAACCACACCTACGGACAACATGAACATGTACCAAAACGCCACAATCAACGCACTCCACAGAAAAAAAAGTAGACTTCTGTCGCAACTGAAACTACGGTATAGACGATTTATTGATAGGCACGGCCAGGAGATAGTATCACTGAAGTCCAGATTAAAAAATCTCCAACAGCTGATAAAAGCCAACTATAGGCTATCAGCAAATTTGTATTGGAACAACAAAGTTCGGGCGGTAAAATCCAACAACCCTAGTATGTTTCCGCAAATTTATAAAATATTTAGACGGAGTAATGAAAACGAGATTCAGTGTCTCCAAATACCACGAACTGACGAAAACCAACGAATGCTGGCAAATATAGGCATAGCCACAAACAACGCCATCCTAAATGACGAAGTTTTTGTGTTTGAAGATCCCTTGGAAAAAGTGAATGTTGTAGAGGCCGTCTTTCAAGAACTGTACAAGGCAAATGAAGTAATTCGCCGCAACCAAGACTTGGAGGATAGAGTTCTACTGAATTATCGTCATCTTCGAAATGACATTTCACAGTGGCGATCAGAAAACCATGGTTTTATCGAATTCAGTAATGAAAATACGGCAAACGCCGAGATGACTGTCGAAAGCGCCAACTGCCTTTTGATCACTAGTGAAGACATCCATGGCGTCTTTGCATCATTAAGAAACAAAAAATCAGTTGGAATCGATGGAGTACCCAATATAGTACTCAAACATCTTCCTCCAATCGCAATTGACATATATGCAGTCTTGTTTAACAACGCTCTGAACAACGCACACTATCCAGTACGTTGAAAAACGGCCATCATCCAACCGTTACCAAAAAAAAAAGGGAAAGACAGAACAAACCCAAAAAATCTGCGATCGATCAGTTTGTTACCGAGTATCAGTAAAGTATTCGAAAAAGTTCTAAACAAGGGTATACTTAAATGGGTTGAGGACAATAATATTATTCCAAATAACCAGTTTGGTTTTAAAGCTGGTCATGAAACCACACATGCCGCAGCTAAACTGGTTTCAGACATTCAGTGGCATAAAAATCTGAAACAGTGCACAGGTGCCTGTTTGATTGACTTGGAGAGGGCCTTCGACACAGTTTGGCTAGAAGGTAATGAGACTAGGCATTCATAAACCACTACTGTATATACTATACGACATGTTGAATGAAAGGAAATTCGTCGTCAAAAGTGGCAATGTGACCTCCAACATTACTTACCAAATAAAAAACGGTCTGCAACAGGGAGCGGTGTTATCTCCGATCCTTTTTAATATTTACACTAGCGACCTAATAAGGTCTCTTCATCAGGCTATTGCGTATGCAGACGATCTGATAATATATAGAACAGCTCCAAAAATTGAAATCATTAACAGATTATTACAAAGGGATTTCAATGATGTTCTGCGATACTGCGACAACTGGAAACTCAAAATCAATATCCAGAAGTGTGAAACCATCCTCTTTAGAACACCACTGGCTGAAGCTACCAGGGACACCAGGAAAAACTGGCGAAAGCTAGCTATTATGGGACCACACGAACAAACACTGGAAACCAAAAATGTAGTCAAATACTTAGGCATCTGGCTGAATCAGTATCTATATTTTAACAAAGATCTCGAGGCTGCGCTGGCCAGGGCAAAGAAAGCTTATGCTATGACAAAAAGACTGTTTCATAGTAGTCAACTTGACAGCAGAGTTAAAGTTATATGCTACATGGCTCTCATCAGACCGATGATCATATATGGATGTCCAGTGTGGTTTAATGTGGGACCTAGCTTAATGGAAAAGATTCGGATTTTTGAGAGACAATGCCTCAGGACGTGTCTCAACTTACATCGGACTCCTGAATCCGATCACAAAAAATACTATCCCAATGAAGCGTTGTACAGTGGGGCCAATATAAACAGAGTGGATAACTTTATGATCAAGCTGATCCGAGGGCATCTTGCCAGATCAATGAGCTCCCCGAACGATTTAATTTTTGGTGCATATTACCCAAACAATATGTATTATGAGGGGGTACGTCGCAATGGCTTTATTCCACCAGAAGCATTCCTTGGTCTTGATATGAGCGGCCTCATACAAAATGAATCCGCTATACCGTTGATTTATCACGTGCGTCGGTCGGGTATAGATAAACGAATATGTTATAATCGAGAGGTTGCGCACACAGATGAAGAGCGCCTGCAGTTCAGTAGGGCAGTAGCACAGAAGGACCGAAAAGACACCAATAAGCAACACCAGAGATTTTGGTGGCTGAGTGGCAATTAAAAACCTGTTTCCTTATAAAACTGGCAAAAAAAAAGGGAAGTAATAATAATAATAATAAAAAAGCCCAACAAACAACGGAAAGCTTACATAGATTTAGCGTTTCGAAGATTTAGTCATGACGTTAGGTGTAGGATAGAGTTAAGGTTAAAAAAAAAAAAGTTTTAGTATTTAAGTTAGATATAAGTTAAAAAAAAAATTAACAAAAACAAAGTTTTTTCTGTCTTCATTTTCTTTTTATCTAATTAAGTCCCATAAAAATGCATGTAAACAAGATAATCATAATGTCGAAAGACAAATTTTCATGCTTTAAGCATATGCATGTAACTTAGAGAGTCCGCAAGGGACCAGTAAGTTAAGAAATAAGATAACATAAGCTAGAATTTAATCATTTTTGTCTAGCAAGTAAGTAAATTATAATAATAGGAAGAAATAAAAAATGATTTATTAAAATAAAAAAAAATGGCTCTACTATCAGTGAATTTACACTCCTAATTATAAAAACTCGTCAACGGTAATTAATTTGAAAAACGTGCAAAGAATCGATCACACAGAACTTCTCAAACAAATTCTATGAGTGACATAATGAAACTTCGTGACAGTGTTCCAGATGACTTTCCCAGGTTTCACTTCCTCGTACTAACACTCTGACAATTAATCGTCTAGTAGTTATAATGACACGTGAATATATTATAGGACTAAGCTCCTTCTCATAGCCAGATGACGAAAGTTGCATCATCAAGATAAGGGCCTACTCAATAAATCATCGTCACACGTCAAAAATGTTACCACAAGCTCGAAAGTTCCTCTTGGGGCAATTAATCATTCATAGACAAACTGCAATAGGGTGGGCAAAATGGGGTAACAGCTCTAGAGCAAATGAATAGGGTGGAAATGCTATTTTTCAAGCAGGCTAATAAAACCGTGGTTAAAAAGAGTGGAGTGGCTTTGGATCGGTCCACTTGCAGCTGAGTGGCTTTGAATCCGACACAACATACAGGGTGGCCCTCTAAAAGCATTCAATTAAAGGACGCGAACTGCAGGAAGCCGCTTGTAATGTTATTCAAATTAGAGGTTGACATTCGAGAAACTGAGTGGAGGGTTTTCAAAAGAATGTTAGAAAAGTGGCGGTCATGTAGAGTCGCCGCAAAGGGAACCTGCTAAGAGAGCGGTTCTATGGCTGACCCTTCACACAGGGCGGCACACTCACTGAATAGAGTATTTCTGAATGCTTCATTATATGTCCTGTGGATAGATCCAAAGGGGAAATTGAGTTTAATGTGTTGGTATGGCTTGTTTGAATAGAATGAACAGTTGAATACTGTGCATGAAAAAGAGCAGAAGAAAGGGACAGGGATGATTAGATGTTGGTATGGTGTGGCTCGGAAGGAAATGTCAATGGCGTAGAAAAGCAAACCAAGTATACGATTGTTAATAGTGCGATGTTCTTTTAGAACTGGTTTCCAAACGGCTGTCGTTAGTAGAGTGGATTAACAAGGCGATCAATATTATGGTTACCCATACAATGGTCTCACAGAAGAATTACGAGTGTCAAATTGTTTACAGAGTAACGAAAACTACTGAAGAGAATATCAGGATACCACAGCAAAGTGCACTAAGGCAACCAGCAGAGGAATACACGGTACGCCTAAATGCTTTTATGTCTCAATAGAAATTAATGGCATGTACCAAATATGGTCTTCAAAACTAGTTCTAGGCGCACCTTTAATGGGATCGACGACACAAGAATAACTCAAATGCCGTGCGCCCGAGGAGGTAATTACACAAAAGTGATACTCTAAGTGGATCATTAACATCAAGTAATCTGGCTGTGATGAAGTTCTCCCATTTTCTAAATATATACAAGATTTTATCACTCAGCATTACACACTACAGATGCGTGTGTCGTATTCAAACACAAATTTCCGCTTTGAAATCACAGCTCGTAAAGAAGACCGTAAAATCTAGGTGGCATTAAAAATGGATCTACTGTACTTAACGCAGAATTTTCGGTACTACCACAGGGCGGTACATGACGACAACCATCTGTTTCTGGTCATTAGTTCCGGTCTAGCATGTTTTTTCGTGTTAATTGGATGATTCCGCAGCATTGCGTGGTTATGCCCCAGGTAAATGGGCACAGTGCTCATGGTCGTCTCGTTCCGCTTGTGCTCTCAATCACAAATGCCTTGACAAAATATGAGAGCTAATTTCAATAGCGCACAACTACACTAAGACGTGTGTCATGTCCTGACCCAATCATGAATATTTCGTATTTATAGTGACCACAGATGTACATCGGTATGGTTTTGAATATATTCCTACGCAACTGGACCTTTAGGGACATTGATATCGAGTAATTGATTCACGCACGGGTCTATTTGGGCAACCGATGATGTAGAAGCGACAGGTGACAGCGAACTCTTTGGCCACAGGCAGGAGCTCGGTAATGGAGTACATCTAACAACTAAATGAAAAGTGCGTACGGCCTTGCGTGCAGAAATGAAGGAAAACAAATTAACTCGAATATTGATGGTAATTGTCGTCTGGGCAAGCACGTCTAATCGCAACGTAAATGCGTCGAACGGTCGACGTACATTTTTGGTCACATTTAACACAGGGCTTTGCAACATTTAAGAGAAAATATATGCTAATTGACTCACCTGCTTGAATGGTCTCATACCGCCATTAATTCGGAGTGAGTCAGCAGCTATACCGGCTATACCGTCCGTTGTGTTGTCTCGCAGTTGCTTAAGTGACACATTGGGTACGGTGTGTGAATGGCCACATGTATTGTGGCTACCACAACAAACCACACTACTGGCCTCGGGCTGAGAACTCTGGCGGATTATTCGAGAGCCATTGGCTGAAGATGAGGTGACCAATACTGGTGGTACTTGTTGATGATGCTGTTGATGCTGTGGTTGCAATTGTTGCGCTTGTTGTTGCATTGTCAATGTAGATGCACATGCTGAACTACTGAGATTTCCCTGATGAAAGGCACTTTTAACACTATCTTTCGACGTTGATCGATCCATTTTAGTTGTACTAGAGACTGGTGTAGCCGAAGCACGTCGGCTGCAATTGCGACATGCTCGGCAGCGATTTGGCGTTGTAGCAGATGAGATACTCTGATATGATGATGTTTGATGTGATTGCGATTGGTCATGATAATTGTTTACTGATATGGCTAATTGTTGGTCCTCGTGGGGATGTACTTCGATATCGGGTACGTTTGAAGGTCGTAATCCTTGTTCGACATCTTCATCTGGACCACGTGAACTATCCTCAGAACTCTGATGGGCTTGTGAGGATAATTGTGGGCTGGTTAGATATGTTGATGTTCGGTCTTGCCGTATTAATGTTGGTTTACTATTTGATGTCATGTTTGTGGGTCCATTTGCTGATCCCATTTTAATTTGTCGTAACATTGATTGCTTGCATTTTGGTGTGTTCGACACCAGTAGGGAATCTGTTTCTTCGGAACTGACGTAACCAGAATTATTCGACTCTATGATGTTCTGTGATGACATCTGAAAATGAGAGTAAGAATTCATCACATTACATTATTGCAAAAAATGAATGAAATATAATTTCCTAAAGGTCCGAAATTTTCAAAAACTAAACTTTTTTTTATCGAATTAAAAAATTCGTCTTCTTCCTCTAGATCAAGGGACAAAAGGCCTTATACCCATCTGTAATGGTTTTCATTCAAAGTTCGAGCTTTAACCCAATTGTTCGGATTACTCTGATACGAATACGTGTGATAAATTGTTGCTTGATCGATGAGTGCAGGCTAGTGACTTACCATTCGATTACTAAGTTCTGTAATACACCAACAGAAAAGTTTAGACCCATTTTGAAAAATTTTCAAGAGAAAGCACAACTGTGTTGCATCATTTTATGTTCGCTGTTTGACATATCGTTGAATACATCGTCGAAAGTAGAAAACTTTCTCAAAATAAGACAAGCATCTTGTAGAAGGGGTTCTACTAAAACTTCCGGAAAGCCTTCACGAATTAAAAAAATCCGACGCCATCGAATCGATATTCGGTGGAGAATGAAGCTGCATCGACAAATTAAGAACAGATTCGGAAGAACTCCCAGTAAATGCTAGTCACGAATATATTGATCATGTTTGAAGTGTTTTCTCTTTATTTTTTCAACGTTGAGTAAACTGGTCACATGTAAGGACCGCGGAGAAAAACAATTTTTTTTTTGTGAATCAAGAACTTGGATTCAACTTAGCCAACATTTGTGGTAAATGCAATCAACATCAACTCTTTTCCGGTCATAAAAGAATGGTTACGAACTGAACAGGCGTATTATTTTCGTAATGAAAATCTTTGTTGCGATGGAATATTGAAGTATTTCTCCGGAAACAGTTCAGAAAACACGTTTATTATAGTTTGAATGCTAATGTTCTTTGAGGGTTGGAAACCAGAGCCATGTCAACGATTCTAAGGAGAAACAGCTGACGGCGATTGTCGAAAATGTATCCAAAACGACAGCGTTAAGAGTTATAGCTTACTGCGAATTGAAAAAGGAAATTCGAGTCTTTATTAAATGGTTAGAACCGTAGCATCAAACTATGAGACCACAGCCGCGTGTACGTGATCATGTCTCCACCCACTACGGGAGATGTATGATTGTTACGATATACGGGATAATTTCTTTCGATATGCGGCACATTGGTGAATATTTTTATGTCGTTTTATGCTGTGTCCTTAACTATGGTTGCGTGTTCGTGTGTGTAAGAATCAAAACACAGTTACTGGCAACGGAGGCCTTGTATGAGGGATCCACTATTAGATTAGGGTAAAAGGCAGACCAAATGGCGCAACACTAATAACCTCGCACGGAAAAGCAAATTATTATGGAAAATTTAACAAGCCTCGGGAGTTGCTAAATAGGGCCAAGACCGGATCCCGGTTGTAGTGCCGATTATGATTATGATGAAAAGGGAGACCAGAACTGCCCAGCTCCGAGAGATTGGGCATCCTGAAGAATAGCTGGCAGAGGGTTCCAGCAAAAGTCGAATGGGGAGGTTAAAAATGCAATCGAGTTAAGAACGACCAACAACTTCAAGCTCTACATCCCGAAGGAGCCAAAAATACCGATACGACAAGAAAATTTGGGGGGTGTGTGGTAAAGTGCAAAAACTAAAAGAAACAGCAAACTAGCAAACTTTCACTCGTGAGTTTGGGATGGTTCTATAGCGTTTGCAACGAAAGTGAAAAATGTATGATTCGAACCGCCACTATGACGGCTAGAATCACCATAAATTGCACAATACTCTACTATACTACTATTTATTGGCCTGTAGAAAGTTCATGACCTCACCGACTCAACTCCGCTATCCTTCCCTATCGTGTCCACTCTCCTTCCACACTTGATCATCCGATCCCATCTGCTCAAGGTGAAACCTCACATTGTCCTCCCATATTCATCGCGGCTGTCCTGTTGCTCTACCGTCAAGAATTCTACGCACGGTCCTATCGTTACCCATTCTCGCCATATGCCCCGCCCATTTTAATCTTCGCGACCTGATTACTCTCAATATTGTAGGTTTACGGTATAGCTCTTCCAATTCGCAGTTGTGGAGTTTCCTCCATTGTCCTGCTTCCTCGTCACATTTACCGCCAAATATACCCCTTAAAACTTTATTCTCGAATACGCGGAATTTGTTTTCTTGCCGTTATTTTGAGAGTCCATGTTTCCTTCCCGTATAGCAAAATCGGCATGATTATGGTTCTATAGACACGGAGCTTCTTATTACATGATGGTAATTTGGATTTCAGCAGTTTACTGACTGCGTGTCAACTAGCGTTGCCGAAGTGAAGCCTTTTGTTAATTTTCTTCGACATTTCATTACTGGCCGTCAGTATTGTTCCCAGATATTTAAAATCTTTAACTTTTCTAAATATCTTGCCCCTGGCGTTTATATGTGTTCTCAGAGGTCCACCTGCTCTCGCCGTAATCATGTATTTTGTTTTGTCTTCGTTTATTTTTAGGGTCACCTCTTCCGCCGCTTGCATGATGATTTCACAGTTTTTACTTACAGTTTCTAGATTATCGCCCAGAACGGCGATTGCATCATGTTGTCGTCTTGTACCTTTCTGATGACATACTCGGGCACATGGTTAAAAAGACACGGTGAGGGGCCATCCACCTGTTTCAGTCCGTCACGAATTTCAAATCGTTCTGAGAGGTGGTTTTCTATTCTATCTCGCTTTTTGTTTTCGTTTATGCGGATTTGAATGAGGGCGGCATATTTTTTTGGGATTCCCAGCTCAACTACAATATGGTAGAGACATTGCCTTGCAACTGAGTCGTAGGCTTTTTTGAAGTCAACGAACAGTTGGTGAACCGTCTCTCCGTATTCCTAATTTTTTTCCAGTATTTGCCTTATTGTGAACATCTGGTCGCTCGTTGACCGGCTCCTACGGAATCCGCATTGGTAGTCTCCCAATATGTCTTCGGTGTAGGGTGTGATTCTCGCCAGAATGACATTTGTTAGTATTTTTTATGTGGTTGGGAGCAATGATATTCCTATGTAATTTGCGCAGTCAGATCTGTCACCCTTTTTGAATATGGTAACGACTTCTTTATCCTATATTGTTTTAATCAGTTGGTGGGTCTGTGGGGATAATTAGTCGTGTGTGCCGGCACAGGGACGGCTTCACTAATATCCCACTCCTGCCGCTCGATACTCCGGCTTCCGAACTGATTTTTCTTAGGAAGTGGTCGGCGTTTGCTTTTTGTGTTCGAAACACTCCAAAGTTGTTTAATCAAATTGTCAATCGTTTGCTTTGTATTAATATCAAACCTTTTTTTTTTTTATTGGCGACAAACAGTTACATACTTAATGTTGATATGTTAATTAATATTTATATGTAATTTTCACAACATTAACACTTTGTCTTTTTCTTGTGGGCGACAAACAGCAGCATACTTAACATTGATATATAATTAATATTTATGTTTAATTTTCACAACAGTAACACTTTGTCTTTTTCTTGTGGGCGACAAACAGCAAGATACTTAACATTGATACGTTATTTCTTTCGCAAAGATACTATTGTATACCGATTTAGTGTCGCACTATATGTTTTTAATAAAACAGATTTATGGTTGACGAATTAACGTTACTTCACAGATTTAAGAATAAACTGAAACGACCCCGAGTTAGAAAGTAAAATACACAAGACTGCCCTTGACGCTACCCGTTCTTCGGTTTCAAACTGGTGCACACTCCACGCGTGTGAAACCCGACTCCCTCCACTCAATGATTAACCTCGGCTCTGGTGTGTGCGCACTCCCGTGCGCACGCTCCTGGTATAGCTACTCAACTCCTTGTGCACTCTCTGATGGATGATTCGCGACTGGTGTACTCTGGTGATTAACCTCGAGAGACTCGTGGGGAGTCCACTCTCAGCTAGGGGTGAGTTTTCTTTCTCGAGAAAAACGTGAAGTTTCTGTTTGTGGTGACCAATTGGAGAGGATCTCTCTGGGTTTATCTTAGCTAGTGTCCTGGTTGATCCATTGTTTACTCATGCTACGAGGTCATGGGTAAACGAAACTGAGAAAAAGCAATAGAACAAAAAGCATCATAGGAGACGTGCATGCAGCTGTATAAATAGTCTGCATACCATTAGGAAAACTGATGCTAAAGCGAATTAGATACTTGCACAATGCTGATTGTGCTCGCTATCTATGCCGGCGGACAGGGTCGAATTCTTTGTGTGTATATTTAAACGCTGGGGAATTCGGTTTTTGGCGGCTAGACGCGAGATGCGTAAATAAGTCATGATGGTGCTTTCTGATATAAAGAATTCCGGAGGTAAACTAGTCTCCCATTCGGATCTCCCGGGGGGGGGGGGGGGGGGCAGCATGCAGATATCATGATAAATAATGGAACTTTAGGAGGTTCGTCATCGCATAACCGGGCTCGCTCTCGAGGTTCGGCCCACGCTCGTCAGAACTTTTCAAGTTTGGCTGAATGGGGAGCTAGTCTGAATTTACCAGAAATACCATTTTAGGCACCATCCTATTCAATATCTACATATCAGATAAACCACATCCTATTCAAGATCTACATATCAGATATTCATATGAATGGTAAAGTAAGGCAAGTATACTATGTGATGACTTTTATATAAAACGACGTATTCAAAACAAATGTTCCAGGAGAAGAATTTTATGAAACTTGCAAAATACACACCAACGTATCGAACTTATTTTATAACTTATTAACTTATTCTACATAAATGGGAGCAAACATTTCTTCTATATTTGCTTTTACATCAATTCTATTGATACTATGAGTAATTTAGGGCATATCATGTTCATTTGGAGTATTTGCATTATTAGTTATTGTAAGAATTTTAGATGAAACAGAATATTTTACGACCAAAATGGACTCACCTCTTTGGATTATCTACCCAGACTAGGTAAGCTAGTGAGGAGTTTATTATCAGCCATTTCAGAAAAGAAAACTGCTTTATTGACGGTAAAATATTTACAAATAATGCCTTCATTAATATTTTACCGTAATCTCATTTCGTTACTAACTTCCAAATCGGATGTTCTGAGGTAAGAGTGCAGTTTGAAGCCAACACTTCTTCTCCAATTATAAATTCATATTTCTATGTATCTTTGTCAACATTTGACACCGAAAAAACTAAATCAGTTCCGGTCCTTAAACCATTTTAAAGTGGAATAACAAGTTGACTCATCTACATTGAGTCTATAACTGGAACAAGGACCGCATATCCGCTTCAAAATCCTGTATTCAATGAGCCCTTAAAGCTATCGTTCTCGCATTTCTAACACATGTACGTAAAGCTACCACCAACCACAAGTTATTGAACACTGCAAGTAGCACACTTCCCCAAACATGCATTCTCAACTCGTATCCGGGAGTATAAACTTCAAGTCACTTCTGGTGTCCTTTCCGGATTCTTAGGTACAAAGTACTCGAAGGAAACTAAATCACTTGTGCTTAAATATTCAGTTGTTGACCTCTTTTGAGAATGAATTGGCGCAAACACTTCATTACAATGGTAGTGCCGAGTGCACCTAAAGGAGAAGGAGTCAATGACAATGCACACAGGGTGACGCATAAGTTAGATGTTCTTTCGATACACAAAAATATCGAGAAGTAGTAAGTATTAAAAACAAAAAAATAAAAACTTACGAGATAAGCAGGAGGTAGACAACGCGAACATAGTGCAGACCGAAGACATGTGAAATATATTTCAAATGCAAGCCAGAGGATATACGCATCTATGCTGAAGAAGATATTGAGAACGTGTAATGCAAGAACTAAATTGTGGTAACAGTCTTAACGACTAAAGGTTAAAGTAGATAAAGTGGTATGTGGGTTCGATTATCGTTTGTAAGAGGAATTGATAAGGAATTGATAACTCAATGCTGAATAAAATGAAGCGAATGCGAAATATCTACTTCTGGAACCCTGAATTATATTTACGAACTAAAGTCACAAAAATGTGTATTACTCGACTTGCATCCTTTTTCGAAGCGGTATTGATTTTCTGTGTAGGGCCATTTCAATGGAGTGGGAATTTCGCGTTGATTTGTATTAACGTTCGCGGCTTGAGATACAATTGTTCTTATTTGTCTGCCCACGTTTCTACCCAGAAACCAACTATCCTTGCACCTAGCGAAACCCAGGTAATTACTAGTACAGATATTTCCGATTTTAATCTACCTGGATAAAACTTAGTGCCACTTATCTTTCCACATCGTGGTATAGCCACATACATACGAAATGATATTGCGTATCAGAGTCTGACAATATGGGCTCTGTTCCAACCCAGAATTTAATTTCTCTTGGCTAAAACTTCACGTTCGTACGCATATCATATATTACTGCTTTCTTTACAGAAGCCCAAAGTTGGATAGAAACGCATCCTTTAACGAATTTGATGCTCTGTCTGATTCTATCGATAGGATCTTAACCCCATTGTTATGAACTTTTATTACACCACCCACTTTGCACACCACACACACTTTACACCCCACTTAAAAAAAAAAAAACACTCAACAATTCTCTTAGATGCCTTTAATTTTTGTCCGTTTATTGTTACACTTAGTTTGACGTATAAATTTAGTCAACATGTAAAATTCAATATTTTATTTTTTTAATTTTAAACGTTATTCCGTTTGACTCGAATTAATGTCCACTTACGAACACCCACTTAACGTTTCCACAATTAACAAAAAACTCAAAAACTTCTTTTAAATGCTAACCGTCTCGGTCACTAATTGCAACTCCACTAGCGGATGACCGTCTCGGTCAACAATTGAATATCAACTCCTCGAGCGTAAACTTTTTTATCTTCCATCCTGCAGATCGAAGGATATGCCCGTTTTTCTGCCTGGCCCTTTTGCCAGCCGCTATTTCTTTTCCTTATATTTCCGGGTTGGGATCAAAACCGGAAACACAAAGGAAACATCAACAGAGAGTCGTACTGATGCACATTCATGATCCTTTATGTTGGTGGGCACTAAAACAAACTCGTGGTTCGTTTTATGGCGCAAGTTATTTGTTTTAGCAGAATGGACAAAGATGTTCCTTGTGGGAAATGATTTGGGTAAACAAACCTTTAAAGGATCATAAAATTGCCGACGTGCATTTTATGATTCTCAGCAACTTTACTTGAAAGTTGGTCATCTGGTCCATAGATTTGGATCCATGGGATTTTGCGTGTTGAACATATGGTTCGTTCTTTCATGTCTTGGATTCAAGTTAAATTCAATATGAGCCAATTGAACGTGTAGTTCAATTTGTTTGATATTAAGTTGATATCGCGATATTTAATGTATGCGCGATTAATGATGGAGCTTAGCTCCAAAGAGGTAGGTATTCGGGGGTGGGGGGTTTTGTGCGTAACACTATATCCCCACACTGAAAGCGTTATTGCGGGCGATTTTAATGTGGATAACTCTCAGTGGCTTTGTCACTGCGGACACACAGCACCTGAAGGTCAATATGTCCAGCTTTTCGCTGATTCAAATAGTTTAACTCAACTTGTCAATAAGCCAACACGGGTACCAGACATATATGGTTATTTCGCTAACACACTGGACCTGTTTCTCACCCTCCACCCAAACAAATACACAATAGAAGTTTCTTCGCCCTTGGGCACTTCAGACCACTGTGTCGTGTCAGCTAAATTTACTCTAACCAATATACCTTAATGAGAAAGCTCCCAAAAGAACTGTATGGTTCTACGAGAAAGCTAACTGGGAAGGTCTGAACGATTTTTTTGGGAGGCTAAATTGGTTGCTATTTTTCCTCAATAACGATGCTGACTCTATAGCGGACGTTTTGACAGACACGATTCTACTTGACATGCGGACCTTTATTCCACACAGAGTAAAGAGTATCAAACCCAAAAGAAATATGTGGTTCGATTCCGGGTGCAGAAAAGCCATTAAGGCTAAAGGGTTGAGCTTTCGGTTGCATAAATCAAACAATACTGAAGAAAACCGGAAGAGATTTAAGAGAGCTAGAAACGACTGCCATGCGTATATTCAACGCGCCATGTTCTTGCATGGCCAGAGAGTGGGACAAAAAATACTACACTCTCCCACAGGTAGTAGAAACTTCTGGGCATTCTTGAAAAACATTCGAAACTCAGTCTCTTCGTCCATTCCATACCTTATAGTCGATGACAAACCAGTCACCACTGCAATAGAGAAGGCGAATCTACTTGCTACACATTTTGCAGCTAACCCGACGCTGCCTGATACCACATCGGTTCCACCTGTTATGTAATTAAATTCGATTAATTATCACCCCCCCCCCCCCCCCAACCCACCTCCCGCGCTCTATAAATATTGCAATCTCGTGTCTGCACATGAATATCCTTTACCAATATCAACACACCACATACAAATACAATATAATATTCCCACATACAAAAGTTAAATAATTAAAATAAATTAAAACTCCTATTCAAAAACCACAATCATACTGCACACAGCCATAGCCTCCCTAATAGCCATGGTCTCCCTAATAGTCTTCCCAATTCCGTTTCTTCAAAGTAACAATCGTAGCAGCGGTCTTGTTCAATAACCAGTGAAAGCGTGCAGTTCGGTTAGATTTAAAATAGCCAGAAAAAAGTAAAAGAAATAAGTTATTGAAATATTTTATTCCATTTGAAAATAAAAAAGAAAAAACTCGATGCTAATCGAAAAAGTAAAAGAAATACGTTGTTGAATTATTTTATTTCATTTGAAAATAAAAAAGAAAAAACTCTGTGCGAATCGAGCTCCGGAAATGTGCGTTTATTTCATTTGAAAATAAAACCGAAAAAACTCGATGCTAATCGAACTCCGTAAATGTGCGTAGAGTTCGGCAGTGCTCTGAATTTACCGGAAATTCTGATATATTCGATAAAGTAAACAAATGCACACGAAAAAGTGGTAGACAGATGCCAATGCCTTTAAATA
Source organism: Microdon myrmicae (assembly GCA_963931805.1). Classification (NCBI taxonomy): domain Eukaryota; kingdom Metazoa; phylum Arthropoda; class Insecta; order Diptera; family Syrphidae; genus Microdon; species Microdon myrmicae. The sequence continues at coordinate 33,104,923 of OZ007502.1, forward strand.
AATGTGGAGTATTTGGCCTCGATCCAGCGTGTGAATAACTTTGGTCTCATATTCGAACTGGAGTATAGTACAGAGACAGGGGCAGCTACCTTTCCCTCAAGGAAAAACAGGAAGGCACACTCGGACTAAGGCCCAATCAGGAGAACACCATCTAGGACATTGTCAAAAATTAAAAAAGTGTGTTTGTGAAAAAATACAAACTCCTAAATTAATTGTTAAATCATCAGTTCATCATCAAATCAGTTTGGCATCCAGTCCTTTTGTCAAAATTGCATTCATATGGAGCGGACAATTTCCTGATGCAATGGATAAGAAACTATCTCTCTGGACGTTCAATCCATGTGGTTCTCGATAGTGTCAAATCTGCCCTCCCATCAAATTAATGCGATGTTCCACAAGGTTCTGTACTCTCACCCACTCTCTTCCTCATCTTTATAAATGATGTCTTATCAATTACCCCAAACCCAATTCACTCGTTTGCTGATGATAGTACGTTGAGTTTCTTATACTCATATGGATACTCCCGTCCAAACTCTTCGAACGTCACTACCAACCAGCAACTTATGCTTGATACATTGAATTCAAAACTCAACAAGATATATCAGTAGGGATTATCTGACCGAGTATAATTCAATGCCGTATTGTTCCCAGATATTTAAATTCTTTAAGTTTTTCAAATATCTTGTCTCTGACGTTTATATGTGTTCCCTGAGGTCCACCTGCTTTCCCCGTAATCATATATTTTGTTTTGTCTTCATTTATTTCTAGACCCATCTGTTCTGCCGCTCACATGATTATTTCACTGTTTTTACTTAACGCCCAAAACGGCAATGTCATCCGCATATGCACGCACTTGTGTGACCCCGTTCAGTGATGATCAGGCCATGCGCGTTTAGTCTAATATTGTAAACAACCTTATCTGTACTTCTGTTTTTGCAAATAAATGGGTTTAAAAAAAATGTTTGCAAATAAATGCGTTAAAATATATTCTTTCCATACATTTGTTAATTTTGTGGGTGGAACTCTTTGTTCCGTGAGGGGTATTTAGTTTTTATAGTTTTTCCAGATCCCCCGCTTGGTAGAAACCTTAACGTGGTGCGGGAGTTTAAACGACGGTGAATCACTCAGGCTATTCTGACGGAAGCATACGCTTCCAGTAGGGCCACTCATGTCAGACAGGCTAGCGAGGAGTAACACACAAAGATCTACCGCCCCTAATCCAGGGTGTTACGCGTCACCGTGCCCATTGGATGGTTTGCAGCCAGGGGTATACCGGCTGTATTATAACGGCGCTTCTCTGACACCGAGTCGAATCAGAGCAGGAAGCAGACCTTACGACATCAAAGAGGGGCTCTGATATGGCGGACCATTTGAAACCCCAGAGTGATCAATAAACAAAAAACAATCCCACAAAAAACCCGGTAGGCCTAGGTGTGATGAGCCGACACTACCATAAGGGAACAAATCATCAAGAAAACTCGGCAAAAGAAGACGTAGGGAAAAACGTAAAAAGCGGGATATACGCGTCGGCACGTGGAATGTTCGAACGTTATATAAACCAGGCGCGATACAGACAGTCGTAGAAAACGCGAAACAATATAAAATGGACATCGTCGCGCTTCAGGAAGTCCGACTCCCACATCAAGTAATCGAAACCAACGGATTTACACTGGTGTGTGGCGGTACCGATACACATAACCTCGGAACCGGCTTCATCATAAGCAAGAAGATTACACCCCATGTAAAAGATGTGAAATTTATTAATGACCGAATGTCTATGCTAAAAATACAGGGCCGATGGTGCAATTATGTATTTATAAACGTACACGCCCCAACAGAATCTGCCGACGAAGAAACGAAGGACACGTTCTACGAGACCCTAGAGGATGTATTTCATGGGATCTCACCATTCCATGTTAAAATCCTCCTCGGGGACCTCAATGCGAAAATTGGAAAGGAAGATATCTTCCAACCAACTATAGGTAAAGAAAGTCTACACGATGTTTCAAATGATAATGGCATTCGAAAAAGCACGATGTTCAAGCACAAGCAAATTCATAAAGCCACATGGATATCACCCGATGGCGTAACGCGTAACCAAATAGACCACTTCCTCATAGACAAAAGACACCACTCGAATAACCTTGACGTAAGATCATATAGAGGAGCAGATTGCGACTCCGATCATTTTCTAGTGATGGGCAAAATCAGGATTCGCCTCGCAGCAATCCCGCATGGACAGTCACGGGAGACAAGAAAAAAGTTCGACACTAATAAAATGAAAGACCTACGCAAAAGGGCTAAATATCAAGCGAACTAACGAATAGATTTAGCATTCTAGAGAATGTGAGCAATGAGGAAGAGGAAGCTAATAGTGTGGCCACTAAATGGACATCGATCAGAGACACAATCAAACAAACAACCCAAAAGGTATTAGGATTTAAGAAAACAATTAAGTCCAAACCTTGGTTTGACGATGAGTGCAGGGCGAAGATCGAAGAACGTAAACGCCTCAGAGTGATCCACTTAGAAAGATATGATGAAGTCAACGCTGAAAGATACGCGACAATTCGGAGAGAGACAATGAGGCTCTTCGAACGCAAAAAACGCGAATGGGAGAAGACTCGGATCGAATAAATCCTAGAAAATTCTAGGGCAAAGAACATCAGAGGTATGTATGTGGGCATAAATTCAATTAGAAATGGCTACCGAGGGAGAGTCAAAATAATTCGAGACGCAAACGGCTGTTTGGTCACAGAAACAAACAATATCGTGACAAGATGGAAGCAGTACTTTGAAAACCTGCTCAATGTACGCACCCATCAACCACAGATAAATGCACCAAGTGTACATACAGCCGAGCGTCAGATCCCAGAACCGTCTCTCAACGAAGTTGTAGACGCAATAAAGCTATTGAAAAACAACAAGGCTCCGGGGTCGACTGCATACCGGCAGAGCTTGTGAAGCATGGAGGAAAGGCAACAGCTCGAAAGATCCACCAGCTCATCCAAACAATAAGGGATAAGGAAGTCACTCCGGAAGAATGGAAAACCTCAATAGTCATCCCCATTTTTAAAAAAGGCGACAGATCTGACTGCGAAAACTACAGAGGAATATCATTGCTCCCAACCGCATAAAAAATATTAACAAATGTCATTCTGGCGAGAATCACACCGTATGCAGAAGAGATACTGGGAGACTACCAATGTGGATTCCGTAGGAACCGGTCAACAAGCGACCAAATGTTCACAATAAGACAACTGCTGGAAAAGAAGTGGGAATACGGAGAGACGCCTCACCAACTGTTCGTTAACTTCAAAAAAGCCTACGACTCAGTCGCAAGGCAGAGACCCTACCATATTCTAGTTGAGCTGGGAGTCCCAAAAAAATATGCCGCCCTCATTCAAATTTGCATGAACGAAAACAAAGAGCGAGTCAGAATAGAAAACCACCTCTCAGAACCATTTGAAATCCGGGACGGACTAAAGCAGGGAGATGGTCTATCACCCTGTCTTTTAACCTTGTGCTCGAGTATGTCATCAGAAAGGTACAAGACGACAACATAGCTGGATCATCCCTGAACGGGGTCACACAAGTGCTCGCATATGCGGATGACATCGCCGTTCTGGGCGATCATCTAGAAACTGTAAGTAAAAACTGTGAAATCATCATGCAAGCGGCAGAAGAGGTGGGCCTAGAAATAAATGAAGACAAAAGAAAATACATGATTACGGCGAGAGCAGGTGGACCTCAGAGAACACATATAAACGTCAGAGGTAAGATATTTAAAAACGTTAAAGAATTTAAATATCTGGGAACGATACTGACGGCCAGTAACGAAATGTCGAAGGAAATTAACAAGAGACTGCATTCCGGCAACGCTAGTTGGCACGCAGTCAGTAAACTGCTGAAATGCAGACTGCTATCACGTAACATAAAGCTCCGTGTCTATAGAACCATAATCATGTCGATTGTTCTATATGGATGCGAAACATGGGCTCTAACAAAACGGGAAGAAAGCAAATTCCGCGTATTCGAGAATAAAGTCTTGAGGGGCATCTTTGGAGGTAAATATGACGAGGAGGCAGGACAATGGAGGAAACTCCATAACCACGAATTGGAAAAGCTATATCGCAAACCTACAATAGTGAAAGTAATCAAGTCGCGAAGATTAAGATGGGTCGGACACGTGGCGCGAATGGGGAACGATAGGACCGTGCATAGAATTCTTGACGGTAGACCAACGGGAAAGAGACCGGTAGGATGGCCGCGACGGAGATGAGAGGACAATGTTAGGTTTGACCTTGAGGAGATCGGATCGAATGGTCAAGCGTGGAAGGAGAGTGCCTAGGACAGGGAACGATGGCGAAGCCGAGTCGGTGAGGTCATGAACTTCCGGGTGCCTATAGGCCTATAAATAATAATAGTAATAGTTTTTCCAGATATCTTGACTCTGTAATTTGCATGTTTATGTATTTCAAATTTTATGTAGATGGTAATAGGGAAATGAATGGTGTGTTGGTTACGCATACTAAAATTCTTTATTGTGGGGGAGCCACAGAAATTGTTTGCATGTTGCACCAGTAATGATGATTATGGTGCAAATCTAGGTCAGTCGGGAATTGGTGGTATTCCCTATGGCTGTAGGATTCATATTCTCAACACGTTATTATATCATGGACTAGTAAAGCTTTTGAAGTGCCTTACGTTGTAGTATTTATTGCTCATCGTACTGGTATATAATTTTTCCAAATTGCACAAGCTTATAACAAAATACTCGACTCGTTGATCGAATAAATAGAACGGCTCCTACACATATCCCATAGATGGACTATATTGATCATAGTAGATCTCTAATGTGTTATATTTAAGACTAGACTATTTTTATACGATACTCGATTTGCTAAGGAGTTTCTCGATGTGAAATGTCGCCATTAGTAAATCTTATTCTCGTTTGACTCCAAGGGGATCATTTATGGGGTAAAGTAAAATTCCTCAAATGCCTACGAGGGCGATCCTCATCACCACCACAATTTACTGACTCTGTGCGTGTTTACAATTCACTTGCGCTAAAGTCATGAGCATAAACCGTCTAAATTTTTTTTTCCGCTATAATCAATCTCGTTACAATTCTATGAGGCTTGCAAATTAAATGGTCAATGCCGCCCAATTCTAGCTGCATACTATTGCCTCAATGGGGTGGTCTCTTTGGTTTTCTTTAATCATTTGCAAATGTAGGTCACTGAACTGAGTTCACCTGCACAAGCCGGAAGCGCAGCGACCATTACTCTATAACAGTACCTGGCGAATGTCCATTTCGATGCATTATTTAACTTCGACAGTTGTTGTTAAGGTTTTCCTGACACACCCTCGTCCTGACTCCTACCGCCTCACACAACATTTCATTTCTCGTTCGTTTGTTTTTTATTCTTGTCAATTTGGAAGTTAACTAATGGAACCATTACACAACATGCCTCCATTTATGCCCATAAAAACATCAATTTTTCAATTTTATGTCACACCTTCCCGCGGGGGAATGTGAATAACCATAATACATCCTTACCCTGTGTCCCGACTATGGTAATAGTTTGCGGAAGGACATTACAGGAGAGTCCCATATGTATTAGCGCAAATGAAACCAAATTGGATGGGAAAGAGAGCGGCAGGCGTCACAAAAACTAGAAACATAAAACGACCCACAAAACGTAGGAAAAGAGGAAAAACCCCTCTGGTAGGCATAGCCAGCGATAGTGGCCAACGATAATCTAAAAGTTGGTTTTGCAGCCAGGTGATTCATTGCTCTAGCCAGCAGGTCTGTTTCTTACGTTTCTTGTATAATTAAATGCAAATGTATGCACGGACTTGCTCTCGTCTGAGGATTTATTATGCACCCTCTTCAACGCTTGACTGATTGTAATTGTGTAGTAAATTGGGCTGCCGTCTAAGGGCACATGGCGCTAAGGAATGACTTGAATATCTTTAACGACAGGTGGTATTTCGTCTCTTGTCTGAGGGCTGAAAACCAAATCTTGATCATTTTTGACCTAGTTATTAATTATACAAAGTAATGCCTTTTTAGTGGTACTGTCGTCTTATGAAACTTGACATTTTATAAAGTTAGTCATTTTCAACCCTAAGGTAGGCAGACAGTTTGGGTGGTTGAACAATGAGAGCCTAAAAAATTATATGATGGCCTTTTACATCCTGTCTATGCGGAATGATAATCGTTAATAATGGGTATTTTAATATGCAAATCAATTGGCAAGGAGATGGGAATGATTGTGCATATAAAAGTTTGTTATTTACTAGTTCTTTCTTTTGTTTTAATAAATTTCCATAATGAGAAGCGAAATGATAGTGATCTAATGACGTAGTCGTTTGCAGGGAATAAGTGCTCGGATCGGCTAACAGAAATAGATACAATAACAGGGCAATTGAAAAGTCCCCGGCCTTCCATAGTAAAACACATTTTTTTGGCAAAATTGGTTTTTTTTATTCAACATAATTCCCTTCGAGGGCGATACACTGATTATAGCTACCCTCCAACTTTTCGATACCTTTTTTGTAGTACGATTTTTCCTTTGCTTCAAAATTGGCCTCAGTTTCGGCGATCACCTCTTCATTCGACGAAAATTTCCTCCCAGCGAGCATTCTTTTGAGATCTGAGAACAGGAAATAGTCGCTGGGGGCCAGATCTGGAGAATACGGTGGATGCGGAAGCGATTCGAAGCCCAATTCATGGATTTTTGCCATCGTTTTCACTGACTTGTGACACGGTGCATTGTCTTGGTGAAGCAGCACTTTCTTTTTCTTCAAATGCGGTCGTTTTTCGGCGATTTCGTCCTTCAAACGGCCCAATAACGCTGTGTAATAGTCGCTGTTGATGGTCCTTCCTTTTTCAAGATAGTCAATGAAAATTATTCCGTGCGCATCCCAAAATACAGACGCCATAACCTTGCCAGCCGACTGTTGCGTTTTTACACGCTTTGGGGCGGGTGCATCCTGTGCAGTCCACTCGGATGACTGTCGATTGGACTTCGGAGTGAAATGATGGAGCCGTGTTTCATCCATTGTCACATATCGACGCAAAAACTCGGGTTTATTACGCTTGATCATCTCCAAACACTGCTCCGAATCATCAACTCGTCGTTGTTTTTGGTCAAAAGTGAGCTCGCGCGGCACCCACTTTGCACAGAGCTTTCTCATACCCAAATATTCGTGAATGATATAATGTACACGTTCAGTTGATATTGTAGCGAGCTTAGGGTTCGCTGGATTAATTGTGTTAAAATAAATAAGAGCCGTTAAATCGACACAACACTTTATTAGTCCGTAATACAACCGTTGCTTTTTACCGTACACATAATGATTTCTTTGTAAACACTTTCTACTTCTTACTCGAGACTTTCGCTTCCGCACGTATCGCTTGCTTCACTGCCTTACTTATGACTCCTCCCCATGGTCTGTGTGCGACGTATTTATACCGTTCCCTCATTCTGATTCGATGTTTCGTTTCCGTCCGTTCCATAATCTCGACTTTTCTATTCCAGTTTTCCAGTTTTTCCTAAAATAATCTAGTACTTTGTTTCGGACTTTCTCGAAGATTAGTTCCTCCTAGATTAGTTCGTCCCGAACTAAGTTCACTGGTCTCCCGGCCCAACAAAAGCCGCCAGTCGGTCGCGATGCACCACTTTTATCTTGGCGTTCGGCGGTGGAAGTTCTTGACCACCTTCCAATTTTTCTACTGCTCTCCTTTTCGCGTTAGCTCTAGCCTGCCGCCATTCTTTCATTTCCTGACGACGGAATTCCTCTTGCATTTTAGGGATCTCATACGAACAGTATAAGAGAAAATGCATGTGCACACCCTTAAGCTCTTCTGGAGTTTGCACATCACGTAAGCGATCTAGATCTTCATCTTTAATTACACGCATATCATCTGGTATTGGAGCAGCTGTCGATTTCATAACCGTATCCAACTGGTAGTTCCGCATCTTTTCAAATAACTGGAGCGGTTTGTTCTTTGGAGCTGACAGTAAACACCATCGTGCGTCGTAGTAATAGACTTTCCATAGATCGTCGCACGTTAATTCTGGTTTCACGTGTTCTTCTCTATAGAACGCAATGAACGGCACCTCTAGCTGTTGATTACGCCTACAATCTAGGGCTTGCTTGATCTTTCCCCCCGTATGTGGTGGCTTACAATAGCGGTCTCGACCTCCAACATCCATTGATCTCTCTTGATCGGAAACAGTTGATTTACAAAACGCATGTTTGTAAATCCATTCAGCTTCATCTTGTAGTTCATTGGGTCTCTCTGAAACAGGCGTAACCGGAACTTCGCGCAATTGCATTCGCTCAAGAATATCTGTTTTACGGATTTCATTGTCCAAATCAGTAAAGTGACCCCTTTCCAATTCATCATTGAAATGTTTTGCCGCCTCAGTTTCCCTGAGACTACGTTCAGAGCGGCGTTCAACATCGTCTTCGTCGTCGAATAGCTGTTCGTCTATGGCCTCACGTGCTTAACCTTCATCGACGTGCTGTTCCTCTCCATCACTTTCCTTATCCTTTGTACGACGCAGACAGTTGGACCGCTTTCTGCCTTCGACTTTCAAACCAAAATTCTCTTTAGTAAGGTCACAGTCGTCGTCTTCCTCTCCATCACTTTCTTCGTCCTGTGTACGACGCAGACGCTTGGAACGCTTTCTGCCTTCGACTTTCAAACCAAGATTCTCTTCAATAAGGTCACAGTCGTCGTCTTCCAGTCATCATCATTGTAAATCCGTTTCAGGGAACGGCCTGAAGCATCAGTGTCTTCATCATCACTGCCGTCCTCTTCAATCGGGTTATCATCGATGAAATCCTTCAGTTCTTCACGTAACACATCATCGTCATCTTCCTCCTCTTCCTCACTGCTGTCGGCCATAGCTTTGCTCTTCCTGAGTTTCTTCATTTCATGTGGCTCCAATTCCTCCTCATCCTCAGCTTCTTCCGCTTCCGTGTCCCAGAATTCTTTCATACACTGCCTTTGGGCATCCAATTTTGCCTTAAACTCTGCAGCTCGCGCGTCCTCTTTTGCATTAACGTCTGTAGCTCGCGCATCCAATTTTGCAGCTAGCGCATCCAATTTTGCGTTCATATCGATAGCTTGCGCGTCTAATTTTGCCATCATAATCCTGAACATCTCCGAAATGTCCAACGGTTGCGAACTCTTCTCCGAATGTCTGCCATCGTCACAATACACTTCCACAGACTTATTTATTTCACCAATAATTAATCCCACTTCTGACACCAATTGTAGCGAGCTTAGGGTTCGCTGGATTAATTGTGTTAAAATAAATAAGAGCCGTTAAATCGACACAACACTTTATTAGTCCGTAATACAACCGTTGCTTTTTACCGTACATATAATGATTTCTTTGTAAACACTTTCTACTTCTTACTCGAGACTTTCGCTTCCGCACGTATCGCTTGCTTCACTGCCTTACTTATGACTCCTCCCCATGGTCTGTGTGCGACGTATTTATACCGTTCCCTCATTCTGATTCGGCGTTTCGTTTCCGCCCGTTCCATAATCTCGACTTTTCTATTCCAGTTTTCCAGTATTTCCTAAAATAATCTAGTACTTTGTTTCGGACTTTCTCGAAGATTCCAGTACTGATTGTCATATGCGTCACAATATATTTAGAGTGCCTGCTATTTCATTCAATTTCAAGTTACGGTCATTCAAAACCATTTTGTGGATTTTTCTAATGTTTTCGTCGGTAACAACCTCATTTGGGCGTCCACTGCGTTCACCGTCTTCGGTGCTCATTTCACTACGTCTAAACTTAGCATACCAATCCTTGATGGTTGATTTTCCTGGGGCGGTGTCAGGAAACTCGTCATCAAGCCAAGTTTTTGCTTCAACTGTATTTTTTCCCTTCAAAAAGCAATATTTTATCAACACGCGAAATTCCTTTTTATTTTTTTTTTTTTCACAATAACAGAAGTTGCTTCACTCAAAATACTATAATTCACAAACTATTGATCCGACATCTGTCAAATTTATGCACGTGTCTTTTGAAGGTTAGGGCTAACTAAAAATTGGATTTAATTCCAGTGCCGCCATCTATGTGTCGGGCCGGGGACTTTTCAATTGATCTGTTATGTTCGCAGAATCATTCCGGGTGTTTGGCACTCGAGCAGGTTCCTCGACAAGCTGAATCAAGACGCAACTAGTAGCGAATGTTTCGGCTAGTCTACGAGCTTAGTCTGTACTGTAAGAATAAGCTAACCATTTGGAAGTCTGTACATTAAAGCCATCAAGAATTATAATCTCAAAGGCTAGTTCGTTGAATTGTAACCAATCGATGATGTGTGAAAGAGGCTGGTCGTTCGTCATTTGGTGAGCAATAGAAACAACAAATATATTTGATGTAGCTGCTCCGTAAGACGCCTTTCATCTAGAAGACCTCCAATTTATTGTGCTTCAACGCTTCTTGCCTTTGACAAGCTCAGACTTAGTGAAAATGCAAACTCCATCTTTTAAACGAAATCTGGCATGCAAATCGTATCCTCATCAAAGAAGGTATGTCGAGTCGGTTGACGAATTGACCTGAATCTCAGTTAGCGCCATAATATCAGGCTTGACTGTTTATCGAACTGCGTTAACATTTGTATTACTAAAATTGATGGTTCTCACAATATATATTTTTTTATTACACTTCTCTCGGGAGAGGTGAACCTATAGCGCCTACATGTCGCAGTTCTTTTTCCACAGATGCACTTCTTTTTGCACAGTTGCAGGTTGTAACGCTATGAAAACACAAGCGCAAGGAGGTAATCCTAAACTTTTCCGCTTTGTAACGAAACGAGTTCTGATGCTGAGATATTCGCCACGATCTTCCTCTTTCTAATTCCACCGCCCTCCCTTTTTAGAAAAAAACAAAACGACTCACAAAACACCGTAAAAGAAGAAAAAAACCCGTCAGCAGCGGTCAACCGAACTCCTTTGAGAGACAAAACTGTGTCTCCGATTACAGTCTTCTCCGCTAGCTCTCTGTTTCCTAGCGCCGTTGTCTTAACGAAGAAACTTGGCCGCAACTGCCTCGAAACTGATCGAAGATGTCATCGCCGAATAAAGCTTATGCAGGCTTATGCACCAGCAATTTTTTTAAATATTTTTTATGCCAGTTGTAATATATATTTTTATACCAGTTGTAATATATATTGTATGTATGTTTAAAAAGTGAAATGTGCATTATTTAAATGAATATGTTTAGTTTATATTGTAAATAAATGAGGTAGTTTTTGTTTTATTTATTATATGTGAAAATCACAACGTACGTTGTGTTTTGTATTTATTTAAATTTAGTTTAATTGTATTTAAGTTTAGTCTGAAAATGTGGTTTGAAATTGTTTAACGTTTACATGTTATGTATGTCTGTTTATGTTGAATATTTCTTCGCTGGGACAAGAGCGTTGGGGGAGATGGAGAACCAACCCACAATTCCAACAAACCTTGACCGCTAACAGCGCGTCACCTTAATCCAACTCCCTATACTGCAAGCGCATTCATCCCAAACTTGCTAGAATCCATCTCCCAATCTGCAATGAAAGGCATTTTCAAAAACTTACAACAGAATGCAATTCATTCGAATACATTCTAAATCATCTTCCTCATCTACAACCAACCGCATCTAATTTTCCCCGAAAACCATTTCGGTTCCTATTCTACTTCAAAGATGTAAAACCACATCAATTCCCTACAATCAAACCGCACGCATTTTCCGCAGAAATCGCTTCAGTTCATTTCCTCCCTAAGCTATATTTCTCGCTCGCAACCAAGCGACACTCAGTTTCCCCGAAAATGATTTCGGCTCCCATCCTACCCAATACCAATTTTCCTTACTGGTAAGTCACCAGCACGATGCGTTGCATTTCCGCGAAACAACCATCGCAACGACCAAGAGCCGTATTCCTTTGTCTAACCGACAACTCATGTCCATAATTGGTCGTGTTCCCAAAACCGATTTCTCAGTATACATAGCAACCGAGGAATCTAGCCCAGCCCGTACAGCAGTAGTTCACTGGAACTGAATTCTCTGTGCATGCATAGCAACCCTTTTCAAGTTCCTAGTAAGTGGCAGTGAGTTTATTTCAGCTATGACTCAACCGCCACGACACGATGAATAGATTCTTGCCATTATTAGTCAGTCGATCTCCAACCACCACCGCGTGCACACACGCACACCCGCTTCCCAACCACCGCCCGGTCCGCACGCCCAGAGTCGAGTGTAAAAGTCGTTCCTAGTTCGATTGCCCGCGCTTCCATATGTTCATTTCTTTAGTACACGCCCCAAATTAATTTCAACCGCCGTAAACGAACAGTCGGGCCATAACAAATGACATCGTGATTAGTACAATTGACTAGCGAGTTGAACGCGACGCGTGTGAAATTAAACTCGTGATTAGTACAATTAACTAGCGATTCGAACGCGACAGGTAAGACTGGTTTGTGAATCTAAACCGGCGTCTCTGTCAATGACATTCCGTCAACGCCCGAAGGTGTTCAGCTAAACGCATGTGCGCCATATACGTAAAATAAACCGCCTTCCCTGTATCAATACGCTCTTTAAAAATTAAGAATATGACCGATAATCAATAGACCCAAAAACCGTATTTCCCCTTGCCAAAGACACACCAAACTTTTGTAGCGTTTGCCCTTTTGGCGGCCGCGAAGTGTTATTATTGCACATAGATCCCCTCTTGTAATATAAAGATTGATTCGAGAAAGAAGATAAGTGACAACATAAAAGGAACACAAACAATATCTTTACAGTTAAATAAAGAAAGCTTTACACAACCAAACTTCCCCGGTTCCTTTTTTTAATCACTTTTACTTTTGGTGCTCGAATTTCGGATGGCAGTTTTTGTGAAGGACTCGTTGGTTGGTGATCGCGAACCCGGGTCGCACGCCGGCAAAATAACCTTCACCCCCACAGAGATACTCCGTAATACCCCCCCCCCCCCCCCCCCCGCCGCACCATTCTCTCTCTCTCTTTCTCCCGCTCTCAATGATCTATAATATATCCCTCTCACAACGTGAATTCACAAACATTTGGGAAACATCTTTTGTGGTAATATATAAAAAATTACCCAAATGCGATTTTTTCAACTATATGTCCCATTACTAAACCCTTCTTACATTCCAAAACAGTTCGAAGGCATTCTATACAAACCATTACGTTTCCACGGCCGGGCACAGAGTGTGAATGGACAACGAAAGAGCAATCCGAAAAATTCTTGCCAGGAAACCAGCGGGAAGGAGGCCCGTTGGAAGGCCGCGACGCAGATGGAAGGATAGTGTACAGCGTGACCTTGATGAAATTGGATCAGGTGGCGAAACGTGGAGGTAAATATACAAGACAAGGAACGGTGGCGTAGCCGAATTTTTGAGGTCATGGACTTTTGGGTTCCCACATACCTATAATAAGTAGTAGTGTGGCGGTTCCGCCAAACCCCACTGTCTACTTACCCGAAGAACCCCCGCAACTGCAACCCAATCTTCATAGTTTTCTGCTAATGCAATCGCATTAGCACATGTAAATGCTTCACGCATTAAGTTCATCAAATGTATTTAGCTAAAAGCTCCTTGAAGAGAATTCTTACCTTCATTCATTGGTTCGAATTCAAAGTTCTCTGTAGGAATTCTGTTCCAAACATCATTAATCCCAAGCCCAATTCGGCACCTTCGGTTGCCAGGCAAATCTCAATCTTACACACGCATTTTCCCTAGTCGAATTCCTGAAAACAAAAAAATTTGGTTTACATACAATGTAACCATCATAACTGGGATCATAAACATTGCGTCTCCTATCCCCAGCCTCGACATGTGTATAATAAATTCCTTTCCATATACATTGGCTGGCGATTCCATTGTCCAACGGTCAAAGCAGGTCGGGCAGCTTGTTTGTCCAGCTGGAATATACCCGACAACGACCCCTCGTCTAAAAGAATAAACAATCACCAATTTCGTTCTTTGCCACAAACGAATTACCCCGCATATACAAATGCAAGCAAGGGATTCGCTTCGGCTACCGACCCAAGATACGATATACAATTTTCATTGTATAAAGTATTGTAATCCATTAGCACCTTTCTCTAATGGCTATTCGTCTATTTGCACAAGGGCATCACTCATCCAAGACTTTTATGATGCTCTCGTCCCATCTTTTCTTTTAGCACATTTCCTCCGATGAATTGCCGTCTATGATAGCCACAATGCACAGCGTAAACAGTGGTCTATACGATCCCTTTGTTCTTTTTCCCTCGTTTCAGGTTTCGTTTATCCTTTGCTGAAATGCATCGATAAACACTGTGATCTGTACGATCACCCATACATGGATACACCATGATCTTCATTACGAGATCTGGTTTCCATTCCACAAAGAGAGACTTTACGTTTCTCTTGTGGTAAGTAAATATATCCTTAGCTGAGAGGATATTCACCACCATCCAATCGAGGGTGAATCAAGAGCCCGATTACAATCCTCGATTGAGTCGTTTTCTATCACCCGACCGCCACGGTGGTTGCCGCTCCCGCTCCCCGGGACGCGAATATAGTCGAATAGGCGAGCGATTAACTAAAAGTAATTTTTTCTTATATTTTTGTGCATCCGCCATAGTCGGTATACGTGGCATCCTTTTTTTGTAAGCTGATTAAGGGCAGTGAAACAAGTTGAAATTTACTTAATAACCTAATATCAAGAACCTACTATTAAATCAAGTGAAAAATAACCTTAGCAAGAACAAAACAAAATTCAGTGAAAGTCGTACCGAGTTTTTTTTTTTTAAATAAATCTAAATATTTTTACACAAAATAAACAAACCTTTATGAACAAAATTGCGCGTTTTATTTCTCCTGTTTGTGTTTTTCTTTGTTCCACGTTGAACCTTTAGCTTTGTGGGATTGGTGGTAGAACTCGCACTCATGCCGGCGCCACGACCATCTACCCCACAGTAGTACCAAGCACTCCCCTACCTCTCTTTACGTGGACGGTATAAACTTTACAAAACGATAAGCTCTTTGCTCGGTTTCTAACTTCTTCAAATATACCTCAATACCTTTTCGATTTGGTGTCAAAATAACTGTCTCGAACTAATCATCGGCAAATATCAATCAAACACCTTCTCACGGAAGCGCACTCTTTGCCTGTCGCGTTCCTATTTTTTACTTAATCAACCGATAACTTCTATTCAAACGATTCACGACCTGGCCATCTTATCATATAACAAGGAGCTAAACTTTCTCTTACATATTGAGATATAATCGTTAAGGCCAATTCTGCTTTCAGCTTTGTGAAACGCTGGCCTAAGGAGTTTTCTAACCGCTATATCCAACAAAAAGACGTTATCGCCTTCCCACCCTCGCGCAGAAAGAGAGCTCTGGTCTCGCTTTGATAAATTATGGGTTACTATGGGGGTTCTTAAAACTCACCTGAAGAACCCCCATATTCGCAACCCATATTTGCACCTCAATCTCCCCGCATCAAAGCATTTCCTTTCACAAGGGCATTCTCCATTCATCAACGCATCGGCAGAAAATTTCCTAAGGATTCTCAGGCATTCATAATTCAATACATTATATTTGCTTTCCTAAAAGAATTCCTTAAAGAACAAACCTCATATCCTTGAAAGAAAACGTATCATTTACGGTACCATGTAACCATCATAACCAGGGATAATGATCATCGCGTCGCCTATTCCCAGCCTCACCATGTGTATAATAAATTTTCTTACATACACATCGGCTGGCGACAAAGCAACCTCTAGCTGCATACAATTAGCGCAATAGACGCTAAAACCAATTTCTTTAGCACGCATCATGTGCAAACATAAGAACGCTGTTCTTCCGCAGACATTCTGGCGATACGACAAACAATTCAAGTTGTTTCAAGTATCCCAAATGCATCTAGCATCTAATGAGTTCCAACTTGTTTACTCGGTTGAACTCTCAACTCATAAATTCCTTTATGTCTTTTAATTTTTCTGGATCCGCTCCTCATGAACTCGTGGCATGATCAAACAGAAATCGATTAGCACCCAATGAGATACGGCTTGTTTACTTAGCCGAACTCACATCTAATTGATGCCCATTATCCCTTTTGATTTTTTTTCAGCTTCGTTCAAAGGACCTTGTCCCATAAAAGAACCAATGTTCACACCTAGATGAATACCATCATGATCTCCTCTATGAGGTCCGGTTACCTACCCCAAAGAGAGACTTCAAGTTTCTTTTGCAATAGGAAACACACCCTAAATTAAGGAAGCCCGTACCGCCGGCCAAATTTCCTTTCCTAGCGAATTGACATCGCTGAGTCTTGTTTCACACACCGACCGAGCAGGTCGTGACCTCTTCCGCTCCCCGGTGCGCACGGGGACGCGAATATTACTAAGTCGAGTAGAGTAAGCGTGCTATTAATTAAAAAGTAATTCCTTCTTGTGTCTTCAGTATAATGCCTTTATCAATTAAAAGTTTAATGTCATACAAGTAGTGTGCACCGTCTTATATTTTCTTTTTATGCATCCGTTTCGTCGTCGGTGTAATTAGCATTTGTGTTCTGTAACCTAATTAAGTGCAGTATGATACGTATCAATAAACAACAATTAATAACCAAAAACAGTGCGCTAGTGTTTTATTATTTCTTTCCCTGGTGAACAGTTTTTTTTCTCTCTTATCGTGACAGTGGAACTATTATGATGGAGGAAGGAAGTGAATCGGGGCCGTACGCCGGTGCACCATACATTCTTCCCCACATTACCATCTCGTGTCTAGATCGAAGCTCAACCCCAACAACTATCGGAAAGGAAGCTTACGTTTTTCTACACCCTAACAAACTCTATAATTCGTTTACATCAGCAGAGTACAAGTAAAAATCATCCATGGCCCAAAAAGCTTTTTCCATTCCATCAATATGACACGTAAATCGAACGGCTACTCTTCCACTCTAAAGCTAAGCGAAGTTTCTTTGTTGAACCCACAGATTGTTACAAATCTATTCGCAAATTTCTTCATATCTTCTTCTTTTGCCTCTAAACATTTCCGAAATCGAACTACCTGCGGACAAAAACCTTTTGCAGCAATATCTCAAAGGTGACTGTAAGCCTAATGAATATTCTAATTACTATCAAATTAGTGTCAGTAGTGATTCGTATAGGAAACTCCTAGTAACCCAATTACCAAATATATCAAAAGAGTTCTACTAAAGAACTGTTAATGATCCCTTTCAATGCCATCTATCTTTTCATTGGACGACGACATGATATTAATCCACCCAGAAATGTTCGTCAGACGGATGGAAATTGCTGACTCCATTTGGTTCAATACCCAAACTATTAACATTATCAAGTCAAGTGTAGTGTCAATCCCCGCGGCATTTCTGGAGAGCCAATTGTTAATTCCACAGTTACAACATCGTTTTTCATCAAGTCGAATCCGGTCAGAAAAACACCCATCTATAAGGCTCTTATGCCGACTACAGTAGGACTTAAGCGTTTGTGACCTTGTTCGAGACAAGACCAATCCTTGGTTGCATAGAAGATTAAGTAGGTAACTCATTTTATTCTCCACTGGAGTAGTTTAGCGGATGTCATTTATTTCAATTAAATTCGCTGTGAGGACTTTTGTCGAAATCTACAACAATATCCAAATCTTCAAGATGACCTTGTTGTCCGACACAGACGAAATGTGCCCCCTTAACACAACTACAACCTTCAATGCAACAATAAGTCCAGAGGCCTTTTGTCTAGATATTCCCGCAGATTTCACTCCCCCTCACTTCAACATTGCCATTGTTCTTATTCCTTCCTTCTTCTTCAACCGATTTTTTTGTGTATTGTGGTATCCTTTGGTATTTGAATATCTAATGATATCTTCCCCTAGCCAGAAATGTACACAGTTCCTCCTCAAGGATGAGTTTCCCCCGTTATTTGAAAAAGCATCTCAAATCAAATTTCATCTCCTTGGAAACTCGGATTCCTTGTTTCACGAAATGCTACTTTTTTTAAGCTTGAAAAGTCCTGTGTGTAAATTATATAATAATTTAAGAACAGCTTGCCCTAGTCCTTGGCGAGAGCAGCCATTTATTATAATACTCTCGGGATTCTGCTGGTCAATATTCGAAATTCAATATTCAAATATTCATTTCATTTTAAATTCTCGGATTACACAGATACATTAAAGTTGAAGGGGGAAATTGCAGCGGGCAAAGGAAGACTCGTTATTGGTCGACCGCAAAAATTGAATTTAGTGGGATGATGGTTTGGCAACTTCAGTTCTTCTGAGTTAATTGAAAACTTTGATTACACTGTCTAATTAAAGAGCACAGAAAAAGTATTTTCTAGATGTAGATGTATTTTAATTTCCTCCTCGCTGCTAGAGAACGATGATGTCTTTGAGAAGACATTCAACTCATTCAATACCGAGCTTAAAGGAACATAGTCAACAATGGAAGTTTAGATCTTCTGTTAGTGTGTTAATTAGAAAGCGAGCGTTTCAGCGTATAATGTTTTTTTTAATACGCACAGAATGCCACCACAGAACACTTCTTCAGTTTACTATAAGAATTGCATATGAATTCTGGGACAACTTTTGACACATTTCTCATCATTTTTTTATCCAAACACATTGCTGACGTAGATGTGATGACTTTAAGTCTTCTTCATTATCTTATTTCTTTTAATGCCCAAATTCATTAAAAACCACTGATCAAGCAAAAATCGACAAACAATTTCAACCAACCTCTAAAGAAAAGCATCTTCAAAACCGGACAGTCAGTGGGTTTTTATATTTCTAAAATAGTTTTTTCTTTAATATTGTCACTACGACCGTTTAGAGCAACCATATGCACGTGAATGAAAAGTGCAAGTTTCAAACTAGGCATTTGAATTTTAAAGAGCCTTCAAGTTCTAGATCAATGATCCTTTACAACCTGAACCATTAAACAAACATAACGGTCGTAAGAGGAAAGGAATTCTATTCCTAATAAACCTTCAAGTTTCTAATAAAATACTAAACAAAAAAGAAAAGAAGGAGTCCTTTAGCTTCCGGATTCTTAGATCCGTCGACCAGAACCATACAATAAAAGACACATTTTCTTCAAACACATGTTTTAGGGATTACCATCATTATTTTCCACTACTTAATTTAATTTAGTGCATGGCAAAATCAAAATATTATATAAAAAGGTTTTCTCCAGGCAATTCGTCACACACTTTGTATCAACTGATTCTCAAATATGAAGTATATCACGAAACATATGTGGAAACATATTGCGACAGTATGAAAGCAATAGAACTGAAGCTTTTTGTAGAAACCAAATAAAAGATCATGAGTCGCTCCATTGCAATCTGCAATAATTTACTCGAGTTTGTTTTACAGGTTTTAAAATTTCAGTCAAATTTATTAAAAATGGAATAGGGATGAGGTCTCTGAAAAAAAGACTTTATCCCAACAGTCTTAGGTCCAGCGTAGTGATATTGTTGCAGCACAAGCAACAACCAAGGATGAATCGATTTATCAACAATACCACAAAAAGAGAATCGATTCATCACAATATTCAAATAGCCAATTCAACTATCATTGGAATAACAGAAACTCCCCACATCGGATATTGCCACCTAAAGTGCACTTGACATGGCATGGTCAACCAAGCAACGGCAACTGGCAATAGCACTGGTTCATAGAAAATCATTCGAGACTACCTATAAAAAGACACATTAAGAAATACAGTTTTGTTGGTTTTTATATTCAATCAGACCAGCATTAGAGTCAGTTTTGTGATGTTCAGTTTTTGTTTTGTGAACTAAGTTATTTTAAGTAGTGAATAAATCTTGAAAATTGTATAATTAAACGCATTTTTGTTTGTTGTGCAAAGTGTGCCCAATTTGGCATTCGTGAATTTGTTGTTCTGCTCGATGCAGAACACGATATTGGCTTTTCCCAGTTGGCGAACCATCTGCAACAGTTGGGGTTGCGGTTCCCAACTGGCGAATCATTTGGTCCTTCGAGCCGGATGCTCGAAGTGTGATATTACATCCGTGCAAGAAGTCGGCGCCAACCTATGGACAACGTTAACAAAGGAAGACGAAACCAACAAGGAAATATCGCCGAAATCAGGTAGGTGGCAATCATTTTATAATAATATATACAAATTAATTAGCGATCCGAAAAGATCCTAACTTAAGGAGTGTTGTGCTGTGTCGTGCTTCGTGATTAAATCTACGTTTTGACATCACACTATTTTCATCATCAAAGTTAAATAAATCAGTACTTAAATCAACAAAAGGACGGAAACTAAGGTTAAGCTAACCGCTTTCAATAAATGTTGCTGAATTTCCACTGAATGGAAATACGCAGAAAACAAACAAAGGCAAATGAATACAATAATGATTTAAAAAGGAAAAAATCGGAATTAATAACATTCGATTGTGAAACGGGAAACAATCACCTTTTTATATCAAGAACTGGATCGTGCAGTGATTCGGGACTATTCTAGCTTCTAACATGAACTGAGTGTCGACATTGATGTGGAATCAATAACGGCAATTACAAACAAGGCCGCAAAATTAGATCTATGCGAAGTGCCAATCAATGTTATCGAACGCAATCAGCAATTCCTTGAAACAGCCGAACAGTTTAATAATGAAGGCAACCGCCTGATAAAGGAATGCAAATATGAAGAAGTGGTACTTTAATCAACCGGGCCATTAGTTTCGATCCGAAAAATCCAACATTCTACTATAATCAAGCTGCAGCATATATCCGTGTAACAGAAAATGATCGTGCAACTCTGCGTTGTTCGACAATCCAGATTACAGCAAGCATATGGCCGAATAGCAGATGTATATCTCACTACAGGAAAGTACGATGAAGCCATAGACGCTTATACAAAGCTATTCAATTAGAACCTGATAACAACAATTAATGAACAGTGCTGTGCAGTGATTCGGAGCAATATTGGGGATGCAATTGTCCATGCTCCTGACATAATCGTACGCATATTTGGAAGATACAGAAGTCCCGAAACCGTTGAGAATAATTATCGGAGATTTGCGAAGTGGTATCTTCTTGCGTTCACGTCAGGTGTTCTCGATTTCACTCAAGGATTTCGACCAAACTCGTAAGCACGGAGCTTTGTCACAGCGAGTCTTAACACATTTTCAATGTACCTAAAAAAAAATGCGGTGGTTCATGTCTATTCCTAGAAGTTAAACGTCACATGGTTGCAATATTGAAGATGTTATATTTCTAATAATTTCCTTCACAGAATCTGACCAAGACCTCTGGGAAAGCGACCCACAGGAATGTATTCAGTCAATTTCAACATTTGACATTTTTGCAGATTTTAATTGTCCGGGTCCTGTAGCACAAATATCTCAACATGAAGTAGAACGCAGAAAGGAATTCTACCGAAAACAATGGGAAGCATGATGCAGGTTCGTACATCACCAAACGCGGATGAGTTCCAATTGGACTGGACATATTTGAGCCTACTGGTTGAGTAGTTCACTACTCTTGCAAATAGAACTAACTTCTATTTTTATTCAATAATTCTCTTTTGTAATCGGCGGAAAATAAAATAAAAAAATATTTACATTTCCTGTTGTTTCCCATATTCCAACCTCCAATACAAGCAATTTACATTTCAATATTAACGCACAAGTCAAACAACAAATTAAATAATAATCAAGTAACAATCTAAATTACAGTCCACTTTTTAAGATCCATAGTTCTTTCATTTATTTAATTCTGCAGAATTCACCGCGGGTAAATAAAGAAGTTTTCTAATCGGTTCCAGTACCAGATTGAGGACATCATTCGGATCCTCTTTTAACAATGTTGCAGGTACTTTTCACCATCCACGCTATAGAAGTTAGATACGCCCGCGTACACTGAACGAACCTCAAGAAGAGGACGATGGCCCATCGGGCAGATTAGTCGAGAGGACAAGTCAATGAAACCTAAGCGTGTGAAATCAGATCTAACGACAGAGCTAGAAGCTCTCACAGTAAAGCAAGCGGTTAGTACTAAAAGGGTTTGTCAACAAAGGCACATCCGGTCCTATACTTAATGTCAACCCAAAAATCGAACTGGAGATTGGAGTTGGCGTTTAATTTGCTTGCTGCACACAGAACCAACTATTGGAGTTGGTGTTCAAACTGATTTGTGTACACGGAACCAACTATTGGAGTTGGTGTTCAAATTGCTTTGTGTACACAGAACCAACTATTGGAGTTGGTGTTCAAATTGATTGCTGTACACAGAACCAACTGTTGGAGTTGGTGTTCAAATTGCTTGCTGTCCCCAGAAACAACTATTGGAGTTGGTGTTCATTTTGCATGCTGCCCCCAGAACCAACTATTGGAGTTGGTGTTCAGTTTAATCGGTATTCCTGTACCAACTATTGGACTTGGCGCTTAATTTGATTGCTATTCCCAAGTCAACTATTGGAGTTGGCTTTTGCCGTCACCAGAGCGGGAAACATTGGACTGGGGATGAATATATCCAAGAACCTCGGGGATTGCGATTTTCACCGCTTCATCTACACTACGTTCCTGGGGCACCGCTTCTCGAAACCTGGGCGCATCGCTGTCACGCGTCCAGGATTTGCCGCTTCTTGCCACCTGGGCACATCGCTGTCACGTGTCTGGGGTTCATCACTTCTAGCCGCCTGGACGCAACGCTCTGGGGGCACCCTCTTATCACCGCCCAGGTACCGCGAATCACGTGCCTGGGGGCACCACTTCAACAAAGTCGGTGTCTAAGCTGGGCTTTCGGTAACAGGATCAGGGGATATACAAGCTGAGGAACAAGGAAAGATGCCGGCACCCTTCGAGAAATCATATCAACGGAGAGCGAATAATGAACACATGGTCCAGCCACCAGACAAGAAGAAAGATACCTTGGGGACTATTTCATCCTGCGGCACAATGGAACGAAGGCTGCTATTGATCAGCTGAGTATTTTTCCTAATAGCGACCTGTGCATCCTTTCCAAACCAAGTGCCAGTTGTAATTCAATAAAATATGCCGCAAGGATTCGACCACAACATTACAAAAAGAAAAAGACACCATGTCCAGCACCATCATTCTATCAGTGGATTAAATACTCCACCAGGTAACGCTGCCGACAGAGAGTTCAGCTCCCATCAAGAAACTCGCCCAAAGCCGAGCATTGGTTTAGCCGCGTAGATGGGACATATCACCACCAACAGCATCAGCCAGAGCAATCAACTTGGATTCGAGTCGCAGATGATTCTATGCAGTTGGCGGTATACCTAACATTTCTGGTAGCGGCACAGGCTGGACATACTGAGAAGATGGTGGAATTACAACCCATCACCTTCAACATATTGGCGACCACAGTGCTTAATTACCATTCATGGATCCACGATCCAACAGGGGACTACGTCCAAAATACGAGGGTTGCCTCTTATGTTTCGGGATTTGGCAACGCTAGCGTTGCAATCCGGCAATTGACAGCTCTGTCGTAAAGTTGGACATTTTTGAGGTTATACGCACTCAGAACGTTTTGACATACGAGCGCTATTTGTGTTGTTTACAGTAACTTAAAAGATTCATCTCGGCCCAAAAATCGAATTAAATCGTCAACATTTTCTGCGATTATTTTTTACAACTTTCGGCGTGGATTAACTCAGCAACAGTGCATGGATGAACTTAATTCAATTTTTGGCGATGAAGCTCCATCAAGGACCAGTGTTTATCGATGGTATGGTGAATTCAATCGTGGTCGTAGTTCACTCCAAGATGAATTTTGTGAAGGTCGTCCAAAATCAGTTGTTGTTCCGAAAACCATTGATGCTGTGCGCGAGCTGATATTGGAAGATCGTCATGTGACCTATCGTGAGATTGAGACAACCTTAGGCGTTAGTGGGACCAGCATACATTCAATATTGCATAAACATTTGACTAAAAAAAATTTGTTCGCGTTGTATCCCACACAATTTGTCAATCGCCAAAAAAAAGGCTCGTGTCAATTGGTCGAAAGAAATGCTCAAAAAATACGGTCGCGGTGCTTCGAAACACGTCTATGACATCGTGACAGGTGACGAATCGTGGATTTACGCGTATGAGCCCAAAAGTAAACAGCAGTCGACTGTCTGGGTGTTTCAAGATGAGCCAAATCCAACAAAAGTTGTTCGCGCACGAAGCACTTCCAAGCAAATGGTCGCCTGGAAACCCTCGTATTCATACAATATTTATGGATCCACGACCCAAGATAGGACTACGTCCAAACTATTTAAACTATACTTACGGATCCACGATCCAACAGGGGACTACGTCCAAAATATTCATACAATACTTAAGGATCCACGACCCAACATGGGACTACGTAAAGATACTTATACTCTACGTACGGATTTACAATCCAACCTACATTTCAATTAGCAACAAATGTCAACAGCAAACAACGATGGCATACCTCGAAATACACGCGAAAAAGCTAGTGTTGACCACGGCCAATAACCATTGTTGTGCGTTGTGAGCGTTTTTGGTTTAAAGGGGTAATAAATAGAACTAATATCGTTACATCGATGTGCGACGAGCTACGGCGACAATATAAAGGAAGCTGGTGAGGATCAGCAACGAACTACTGCGTGTGTAAAAAAAAGAAATATAACACAAGTTGGTAAGATTGCAAACTACTACTTTCGTTCACGAATTAATAATAATATAGGCAACTAAATACAGTATACACTAACTTAACATATTAAATAAGTGAATAAGAAAGTTCTATGACATACTGTACACACTAATTTTACATATTAAATAAGTTAATAAGAAGGTTCAATGAAATACTGTATACACCAGTTTTGCATATTAGATAAGTGAGTAAGAAGATTCAATGAAATACTGTATCACTAATTTTACATATTAAAATAAGTTAATAAACAATTTTCTGAAATACTGTATACACTTATTGTACATATTAATTAAGTTAATAAGCATATTCAATAATGTTGTCACAGTGTGGTAAACAAAATTGCGGCTCCTCGCCTAAAAATGGTTTATTTATTATACAATGTGAAATACAGTCAAAAACGCAAAGTAAAAAACTAATATCGAGCGCCGTTCCACGTTGCTGCTGTCTCTACTGTCAGATGTACTTGTGCGTTCGTTCTCCTATTGCTCGCAACGCTCGGCCCGGCGCTGCAATCGCATAGCTCGCGCAGCTTAAGGCCATTCCACAACACTCCTCCTCGATTGTAGCGTCGGGTCGATCCCCTGGGGAACCCCTACCCCGATCAGATCCAGGCACCTCTGATGTTTGTCTTTCGTCAGTCCCTTCGTGTGGAGGTCCGCAGGCATCTCATCCGAGGGGAGGTGTTTGATGTCCAGTCGACCGTCGCGCAACACGTCCCTGACGAAATGATCTCTGATGTCGATGTGTTTCGACCTCGCGTGGAACGTGTGGTTCCGGGCCAGCAACTGTGCCCCTCGGTTGTCGTTCATCACCGGAACTCTCTCGCACTCGCACAGCTTGAGCTCCGACAGGAATTCCCGTATGTAAATGGCCTCTCTCGCGGCCTCAGTTAGCGCCATGTACTCTGCCTCAGTGGACGAAAGCGCGACGGTGCGCTGTTTTCTCGACTCCCAGCTGATGGCAGCGCCGCTCAGGGTGAAGACGTATCCCGTGTACGACCTCCGGTCTACCGGGCACCCGGCCCGATCGGCGTCAACAAACCCTTCCGCCCAAAACGAAGTTGGGAGCCCCGACTGCGCCAACATGCAACGCGCCATTTCCATGAGCGTGCGGTTTTTCCTCTCCGCTACTCCATTTAACTGAGGGGTGTGCGGCGTCGTGAGCTTTCGCGCAATCCCCTCTCGCTTCAAAACCTTGTCGAATTCCTCGTTACAGAACTCTCGTCCGTTGTCGGATTGCACGCATTTAATCTTTCGTCCTGATTGATTTTCGACGAGATCCTTGAATTCCTTGAAGAACTTCAGCGCGTCGCTTTTCCTTTGTAGGAACCTTACTTCTGTCCAACGAGAGTAGTCGTCAGTTAGCGTAAGGAAGTATCTGGCTTTGCCCCTTGATTCGTCTTTCATCGGTCCGCATACGTCGACGTGGACGATATCCAGTAAATTTTCGCTTCGGTGCGACTTCTTTCCGAAGGGCAACGCTGTCATCTTCGCTTCCGAACAGATCTCGCACGGATTCCTGGTTCCGTCGTCTTCAAGGTTGAGTCCGGACACTATCCCCTTTTTGCTCATTTCCAAGAGATCGCGCCAGTTCAGGTGGCCGAATCTCTCGTGCCAAACGGTTATTGGAGACTTACGTGTCCCTGTCCACAGGGTGCAGACCGATTCCTTTCCGGACTCGCGGAGGACGTAGAGATCTCCTTTTCGATCCGTTATAGCGATCGCAGATCCGTGGCTGTTTTCGATGTTGGCTCCTTCTCGCGTGAACGTCACGCTGTTTCCGGCGTCTGTGATCTTTGCGACCGAGATGAGGTTGTTTCGCAGGTCGGGTGCGTGCAGTGCATTTTCCAGACATATGAGTCAAGTCGTTTCTCCGTCAAATGCTGTGATTTTAACGGTTCCTTTTGCCTTGACGTCGGTGGAGCCGTGATTTGTCAGATTAATTCTCAAGTTTCCAGCACTTGCTGTTTGCTCGAATGCGTCCTTGTCGTGTGAAAGATGTGAAGTGCATCCACTGTCGAGACATCACGTGTCGTTTTCCTGAGTGTTCCCTGCGAAGTGAGAGTCGGCATTTGTGTGGGAGATCATAAAGGAGATGTCTTCGCCGATGGCGGCTTTTTCTTTGTTAACGGGATGTTTCACGCCTCGTTCGGCCTTCTCCGGGCAATTTATGGCCTTGTGGCCGATTTGGCGACATCTGTGGCATTTGTACTTGAATGTTCCACCGGTACGTTGGTCGTCCGATTTTTCGACGGGCTTGTTCGACGCTTTGTTTGTGGTTCTTTTCCTGTACGGCGCCCCTTTTCTCGCGAACATTGCCTGGTCATCGGCTTGGCTGCGTTGTCTTCTTGTCGCACTTTCGTCGAGAATTTTGATTTTCAGGTTTTCTGGCGAGGGTAATTCGTCTCTAGACTCGATGGCGCATCTAAAATTTTCGAAGCTCTCCGACAAGCTGTGTAGAAGCATGATGGATTGTAGTTCGGTGCTGACCTGCACGGATAGTTCGGACATTTTGTCGACCATGTCGGAGAATTCGTCCACGTGCCGTCGTACGTTTCCGCCTTCGTTGAGACGATGACCCATCAGGCGTTTCCACAAAGATGCCTTCTTCGCCGGTCCTTTAGATTCGCAGATTACTTCCAACTTCAGCCAAATTTCCCGGGCTGTTTCACAGTGTCTGATTTGCCTGAGCTCGGCGTCCCCAACGGCGAGATATAAGTCGGCTTTCGCCTTTGCGTCCTCGTCTTTCCACGCTGGTAATTCCTCAGCAGCTTCCGGTTTTGGTCTTTCGCCGCTTGCTTGAGCCCACGTTTTGTTCTTGGTCATAAGGGCCTGCATTCTGTGTTTCCAGGTGTCGTAGTTCTTCCTCGTTAGCATTTGTATGCGCATTGCACTTGAGCTTTGGCCGTCCATTTTGTCTGCAGTTGGGTTATGTTTTCCTGTGTGCTTTCCAGTGTGTTTTCCCCGTTGTGTTGTCCTGGGCCCATAACCTGTTGTCACAGTGTGGTAAACAAAATTGCGGCTCCTCGCCTAAAAATGGTTTATTTATTATACTCGTACAATGTGAAATACAGTCAAAAAGGCAAAGTAAAAAACGAATATCGAGCGCCGTTCCACGTTGCTGCTGTCTCTACTGTCAGATGTACTTGTGCGTTCGTTCTCCTATTGCTCGCAACGCTCGGTCCGGCGCCGCAATCGCATAGCACGCGCAGCTTAAGGCCATTCCACAACAAATAAGATACCGCATACTTTTGTATTACAATAAAGTAAGGTTCGAGTAAAGATAAAGAAAGAGATATCGACTGTTTTGAATTGGTCTCACTGAAGCGAAGGACACAAGCCTGGACGAAGGTTAAGGAGATTGGGGACGTCTTGGTAAACCAGTGTCGGGCCGGCACCCTACCGAGACATTACGAAAGCACCACAAATTCACTTAATTTTTCAGCAACAGCAATTATCTTCACTGGCTTCTCACTCTCAATCGATCTATCAGTCTTGCCCAGTACAGATCCCTAATAAATAAAGCGGAGACGCAACCCAGAAAAAATATCGACCAAAATATCTGTCGCCGAGAAATTAGCTCGATTTTCTATTTATATTTATTATTTTTTATGTGTGTATATTTATTATTTTCTATATTTCTGTGTCTCTTTAGAGCTGGTCTTGAACAAGACCTATTGGTTGGGAGTTCCTTCGACGAATCCCGCTGCTTCACTGCCGCGCTCGCCTTTTATCGCCAGCAGCTGTCTCCTCGTCCGCTTGTTTTCTATAAATGACTCGTTTCCTGTTGAGTGATTTATCGCGACTGGTATACCGCTGACTCTCATACTCCTCCCTCTTGAGTGGTTTTGGTTGGTCGTTGTGCTGAGTGCTTGTGCTGTAGTGCTCCAAAAAGCCCCACTACCTTTTTCCCCCATTCCTACATATAAATCCTAGCTATTTTAAGCTAAAACCAAAAAACCCATCAAAACCCACAAAAACCCAAACATAATCCAAAATTCGCAATAAACGAATTAAACATTCGTTTATCGCATAACATTTGCCCCCACGGCGAAGTTTAATCCAAAATCCGAATTAAAATTAAAATTCACAATAAACGAATCTAATATTTGTTTATTGTTCAAATTTGCTCCACGGCATCATAAAAATTCAAAATTCAGAGATCGTTATCTCTATTTGAAAATTTTCCATTCAGGAAAACAAACAAAAACCAAAAGCAGATACATTCACACATCTGCGTAATAGTTTCGTAAGAATTCATTCTTATCTTGTGTAAATACAACATCTCGCTCGAAATACCCAACAAATCGAGATTGTTGTACGAAAATGTGTATCTTTGGGATACAATTTCCGAAGTGTTTTCCTTTATAAAGGGATAGCAAAACGATCTCGAGGCCGCAGTATCTATATCCTCCTGCCACAGAGCAGTTATTATCAAATTCAAATTAAATCAATAAAACTAAATCCAAAATAAAAAACTTCTTTCACTACTTTGGAAATTTTGTGCTGGCACCCAACGTTGGATGATTCTTTTATATATATATACCAGGACGACTCCAAAGAAATTGGTACAGGAACCGGTACTAAGGTTGCAGGGTATAAGGACACTATCCCCTAGGTTACGTCCCACGAACAATCAGGACGTTGCTCTTCCCTCTGGGTCAGAGGAAGCACGGCAACGACCCCTTGCTGAAGTGTGTTGTTCCAGGAGCAATCAATAAAGAGATCCAACGTCCTTTTCAGGACAAGAAAACGCGCTTCCTGAGGAACAACCCCCACAACAGCAAAACAGTGCGCCGATGCTGGGTGCTCGTGCGCCAGGAAATTGCAACACCAACAGTCTCCCCCGCAGTGCGAACCAGTTCATCGTGCGGCGGCGATGTTGTCGCTGGAACCAGCACTACGACGCGGCGGGTCGGTCTTCGTAGTGTCCCCCATGTCGTCCTACCGCCCAGGACTCTGATCCTTCCATCGGGTCCGGGATACACTGCTTGGACTTCCCCACGGGGCCAGGTACTGCGGGGCAGCGATGAATCGACAACCATAACTGATCTCAAATAAACAAAGCTTTGCCATTTTTGCCAGATTCCATTTTTCTCGATTACTGGCCTTCTTGAACGTGGGGCATCTGAGGGTGTCGTGGTCGTTCAGACAAACCGGACACTCTAGTTTGCTTCTGTTCCCAGGTGCGCCATTCTCTCGAAGGGCGTGGATCGGTCTCTTCCCCGAATCGCGTCGTCCTTGGGGTGATGCCCGTTGAGGGTAGCCTCCTCTCGGCCCCCACGATACTTCGGGTGGAGCGAAATTGGCACACATGTCTGCCTCTACCTTCATGAACTCGCTGAAAACCCTCAGCTACGGCTGGTCCTCTCCTTCATGGCTGTTGTAGTACGCGAACCACCTATACCGCATGGATGACGGCATCTTGGTCGCCACTTCTTTTACCGCCTCAGGTGCATTCAGATACTGCTGCTTGCCTAGCGCTTTGATGGTGGCCACGGAGTTCATTACCCGGCTGGCGAAGACTCCAATATCGCTCGGGTCTTCGATGACCCGAGGCAGGCCTCTCAGCTTTGTCAACTCCGCCAGGGCCAACGTCCCCGGCCTTCCAAAGCGAGCCTCCAGTCCTTCCATTACCGCCTGGGGGTCCTCGGCAATAAACAGGAGGCTTCTAACTGTCTCTCTCGCTCTTGGAGAGCTCTCCGGAGACTCGCAAGTTCTGCGCGTGCGTGAATACAACGGAGTTATCCGCAAACGATCTCCTGAAAGCCAGCCACTCTTCGCTGGCACCGTTGAAGTCAGATAGTTCCACCATTTGCCTCGAGGTACTTGCTTCGGGTGGTCGCGAGAGCCTGGCTATGGTCTGGGCCAGATCCTGGACCTCGCTCCTTCCTTGTTCGCGATGTGGTGACCTGTCTTCGTGGGCTGGCTCCTCCTGCCTTTCTCCAGGCGATCTCGGTAGTTCGTCCCATGGATTGAAGGGGTTCCGCTCGTACTCGTACTTGTCTTCATCAGCCTCGCTCTCGCTCGCCTCGTCCTCGGAGCCTATCCTCAGCAATTCGAGCTTCTCTCGGGCCATCTTCGCTGTCGCCTGGGCCACCTTCGCTTTCGCCGCGGCCGCTTCCAGTTCTCGCATGGAGACTTCTAAACTCGCTTCGATCTCGGCTCGCCTCGACGACTTTATCGATCTTGGCACGGTTGTCTCGGGTCCTGTCTTCTCCAGCTACACTGGTCTTCTGTGTTAACGCTTCGTACGTTAACTCGGTCCCCCGCCTGGGGGTGTGGGGTTCGGATTGGGTCCCTCTTGCTTCGGTCACGTGTGCTGCTCTCTTTCTTCTGTCAAGCGCTCCGACAGGTCCGTCGTCATATCGTCCAACTCGTGTGGGAGATACTTCTCCTGTGGCGCTTAATCCTAGTCCGGTGCTGCCCACTCCAGGTTGAGTAGCGAAATTGGCGAAATTGTTATATTTTTTATTGTTAGAACAATTGTTTTTACGGAGTTACTGTCTGTCACAAAACTTATCCCTGATTTCTTTTGTCCTGGGTGAAGTATGATGCGGGTCGCAGGTCCTTGGATTGGGTCTTGGCCTTTTTATTTATAATGTTAGTTAATACTTTTCTTGTCTATTTCTGTTTTTTTTATAGGGTTCTTTAATTGTTCGTTTAATAATTTAATTAACACTGTATTTCACTGTTTCTTTTCTGTTATAATACGATTGTTCTTTATTTTAATATACTTAATGCTTTACTGAACTTAAATCACACACGCTCCATTTGCATATTTTCAACTCCAACTCCTTGTCGCTTATTTTACCAACAGCTTCTTTTGGCGTCGCATGCAAACAGAATAAATAAAAAGAAGTCATAAATAAAAACTTCATGGGTCTACATTTATTATTTTAGTTAATACGGTTGTTGTCTGTTTCTGTTTGATTTAATAAATTACTTTTCTATTTCTATTTCGGTTATAAGGTTCTTTAACTGTTTGTTTTAATTAATTACTTAAAACATGTTCTTTTCTATTTCTATATCCGTTCTGTAACAATTTTGCTTTATGTTAATATAGGTTTTAAACGACGACCGAAACGCACATCTTTTCATCTGAATTTTTTTTCGACACACTTATTATTTTTTATTCTAATGAGCTCAAAAGCGAACCACACGCGTCAATCACTGATTTCAAAGAGAACCGAGCTAATTTAAATATTGGTTGAGCGTCGGAGCACACAACCTTTTCCAATCACGACACAAATCAGAAGAAGGAAGCAATCTCGTGTCTTTCGCCACATATCCTTTTTCGTTCCGCTTCCACGATAGTTATTTCGAGGAAGCGGCCGAGATGGCTAATAGGGTGCGACTATGGCTAATAAAAAGAAGATGGCTATTACAATGTAAATGGAGTTTTAAATGGGGTTTACTTTTATTTAAATTATATTCTATTGTAAAGGGGATATTCTATTGTAAAGGGAATAGGAAATTAGTAATTTGGAGGGAAGGGAAGGATATGTGCGTGAAGACACGAGATGTTAATAATTCAAACGGGGAGTGATAATTAATTGAACTTTAATTATATAACAAATCACACGTTCTTCATTATCGTCCCTATAAACCGACCACCAGTTTGGATGAGTTCGGTCTCTTTTAGATTTAACTCTTTCACTAATCACTATACTGAAACGTAGGTGATCTGGAACATTAGAGATATCACTATCGCGGAGAATTCGTTTATGTCTGACATCACGAAAATAGTGGTAAATAATAGGGACTCCATATTTGTCTTGGATAACACCTTTTTTTATCCAAGAAGGGGAACGCTTCTGGGGGAATAAACTGGAGAGTAATCTTCATATACAAGTTCATTTAATTTTTTTCATGTTTCCAAAATGTTTTATTTCCGTTTTTTTTTTCACACGTTCTTCACTATCGTCGCAAACGCTATAGTCTCATTCTCAATCTGGCATACATGTGGCCTTGTCCTGGTGAAATACAGCCCCCCCCCCCCCCCCCCCCCACCGGCCTGTTGCCAATTCTTGGCTTGATCTTGTGAGTTGGTAGCTTCAAACGGTCGAATTGTTGACAGTAGAGCTCGGATTTTAGTGTTTGACCATATGGCAGTAAATGTAAATGCTCCCTTCTCTGCCCCATCAAAGGCACAGACACATCAAAAGCACAACACAGTTAGTACTGGTTTAGCCGCCGTTCAAGCCATGTTACACATTGTATTCACAGTATCGAGCCTTACCCGTCATCGCAGATAGAAGTTAAAGGGCATGTATTTAGACTCGTGTGATTAATCGTCATCTGTGATCGAAATGTACGATCAAATCGTGTACCTGCACTAATGTTTAAATAAAGTTTAAATTTAAACCTTAAACATTGTGTATCTTATTAATAAAGTGTGTGTAAGTGTGAATGTTGTGGATGTTTGTTATGGATAATTCTTTAACACGCCCAAGGGTTACATCAAATCACCAATGGACTTTCTTTACAGTTTCTGTCTGGAGATTTCCTCTTTTTTAAATTGCAAACCTGAGTTCATTTATAGCCACGCAAATTACTACCTTGTCCGATAAAAGCTACAAAATCCCAGTGCAATAGCTAAACGCAATCTATTAGAAAGCAAGCATGGGTCGAACACTTATTATGGCCGCCAAGTAAGACCATACACATTCCATGTGGCGGACCGGGTTTTAATAAAAAATGAGAACAGGAAGGCAAACTAGCATCCATCTGGAGGTGCCCCTTTCTGTTATAACAGTAAAACAACCAGTCAATACGATTATCAGAGGTGGCCGAAGATCAGAGATGAGTCATTCAAATAGACTAAAACCATTGAAGGAGGCTAAACTTGATTCTTATCCTAATTTGGAACTCCCTTCCGTTATCAATCCCAGATTTTGAGATACCCTCAGGGTTACGCTTTTGAACGTAGACAATCAGAATGTTATATATATATATATATATATATATATATATATATATATATATATCTAT
Organism: Microdon myrmicae; assembly: GCA_963931805.1. Taxonomy (NCBI): domain Eukaryota; kingdom Metazoa; phylum Arthropoda; class Insecta; order Diptera; family Syrphidae; genus Microdon; species Microdon myrmicae. The sequence goes on from OZ007502.1 coordinate 33,138,625, forward strand.
ATATAAGACCAATATATATATATATATATATATATATATATATATATATATAAATATATATATTAGTGTAAACTCCTTCAGAGTTGTGTTGAGTGTACTTAATAATATTAAACTAGAGTAAATTAGTAATGTTTACGTGGACATATCTAATTCTTTTAAACACAGAAGCAAATAATTCTATAGGTTATTAAAATAAATATTTTTATTAATATAAGCATTTTTATTAAAATAAATATTTCTGTTCCTATGATGAGAATTGTTCAAATTCATCATCGGCACTACAACCAGGATCCGGTCTTGGCCTTATTTAGCAAGTTCCGAGGCTTGTTAAAGTTTCCATAATAATTTGTTTCTCCGGGCAAGGTTATTTACCTTGCGCCACTTATTATTTCTTATACATACAATAAAAACAAAACAAAAAAATTGTAAAGAGTATTATTCCTCTTCAAAGAATAATACTCCTTTCAGATTGGGGGAAGAATTGTTACGTCTCCTTTTCCAAGCGTAACATCAAATCAAGCCACCGACCTCATCCCTTCGATATGAAACTTGTGGAGTATATATGTAGGCGTCGCTTGTCTTAGTCCTTTTTAATATAAGCGCTAGTTAAGTTTGAACAAAATATGACCACCCATATTTATTTATTTATTAATTTTTTTCCCCAAACGCGCGCACAAAAGAGGATTTTGGAGTATCCTTAAATGTTAGACCACATCGCGAGCGGTGATGAAAAAAGAGATATGAACGACAAAAAAGATGAATAGATGCAGAAGAAAATAAAATTATCAGTTGCGAGAGATGATGTTTTTTTTTTGAAAAAACTGACATTCAGAGCTAATGTGTAGCAATAAAATAGTAAAAACGGTGAAGGAAAAATGATTGAAGTCCGATGCGCCGGTTGTTGTATTAGTAAAGCAGATACCAACAAAATTAGAATCGAAAAAAGTTTAGAAATATAAAGAAAGTGATGTGTGTATGGTGAGCATGTACCATTCCAATATATAAACTCTATACAACGCATCTTGCATGCGTTGACATACAATGGACTCAAACCCATTTCTTCTTTAATTACCTGTGACGCACAGGTTCCCAAGCTATGTAATATATAAATTACGAATCATTCCATACCAGGTGCCATGGGAATTCCGTAGTTATTGCTTACGTCTGCAAATATGACACATATGGATAATAACAAATTACCATGCGTTTGCTTAGGGATTCCCCAGTAAAAAATGCTTATGCTTGTGAAACAAAGGCATACGAATAATAACGAATCGCCACCGGTGAACGGAAGTGACGGAATATGCCTTAACCAAGGCCATTGCGCATAGTGTGGATCTACACTGATTAAGCTGGAAGACTGACTACTGCCGGGCGATTGCACTCAATATGGGTCAAAGCCTACTGGGTAAGACTGCACTAGGGTAAATGACTTGCGCGTGGTAATGCTGACTGGAGAGGAATTGGGTGCATTGTTTGTGATTTTTTCTTAAGAATTTTTGTATGAAACGTGTAGTTGCAAACAGTATTAGAGAGAGAATTAAAACCGCATATTATCAGATGTCAAAGACGTAATCTGAGCTTACTACTACACTCAAGACTTATTAGGCTTGTATGATTTCTATCCCACCATCCTCCATACAAGCAGTTAGATACCTTGAACTAAACCTATAGACGCTATCCTTTATTTTTCAGATATCTTGAGACCGAGCCCAATATCCTGATGGACGTGGGTGATTCTGGTTGTCACAAGATGATCAGAACCCAGAGACAAGATGAAGGGCACATTTGTCCTTGTCTCGTTGAAATCGGCCTCCCGCTACACCTTTTGTTTTGTTTTAGTATTAGAGAGAGTTAATATTGGACTACCGACGACAAAGTTCGTGGTAAGATAAAATAAAAATTAAGTATTTTTTTAAAAGAAAGAATAAACACATTTTCTTTTTTCTCTCCACTAACCAACTCTGCCTTTTTAAATATGAAGCACGGTTGGTAAACGACATCAATCCGTTTTTTCTAACATTTCAGAAAAATTAATATTCAACAAGCAAAGATAATAAGAGTAGAAGTACAAAAATAAATGTAAGTTTGTCTTTTAATCAGTAGACATAGTTTATAAAATTTGACAGTTTACCAGAAATAAAAAGGACAAAATGCAAAAATAAAAGTAAATTCGTGTTTTGAAGATCGAGGACATAGTTTATAAAATTTGACAGTTTAGCAGAAATAAAAAGGACAAAATGCAAAAATAAAAGTAAATTCGTGTTTTGAAGATCGAGGACATAGTTTATAAAATTTGACAGTTTAGCAGAAATAAAAAGGACAAAATGCAAAAATAAAAGTAAATTCGTGTTTTGAAGATCAGAGGACATGGTTTATAACATTTGACATCCCAGCCTCTTCACGGCGCTTTAATCAGAATGATTTTCGCACACGATTGTCGTATAGGACCATTTTTTCGGCTTTAATCATCAGCCGGTTAGGAAATAGGTCCGTTTCGTTGCATTTAGTCAAGACTTCGCAGATAAGAGTTCAATTCATTACTTTTTTTTCCATCGATTCATGTAACATTCAAATATCAATGGTCTCCTGTACTATCATCATCATCATCATCGGCACTACAACCGGGAACCGGTCTTGGCCTTATTTAGCAAGTCCTGAGGCTTGTTAAATTTTCCATAATGATTTGTTTTTTCCGGGCAAGGTCATTAGTCTTGCGCCAGAGGCTCCTCGACGAGGAATCGAACCCCGGTCTCCCGCTTGACAGGCGGGTATACTAACCACTATACTATCGAGAAGCCTGTACTATACGGATGGTTTAAAACTGCCTTGTACATTCGAAACAAATTTCTAAAGAGTATTATTCAACCTTTTCTTGAACCGGTCCATCAGCCAACCTGCGAAAGATGGCCAGGGAATTCTCCCGACCATTTCACGGAGCCTATAGCTTGCTGGGTGGTTCGATTCCCCGTCGGGGAGCCTCTGGCGCAAGACTAATGACCTTGCCCCGAAAAAACAAATCATTATGGAAAATTTAACAAGCCTCAGGACTTGCTAAATAAGGCCAAGACCGGTTCCAGGTTGTAGTGCCGATGATGATGATGATTATTCAATCTTTAGGTCCTGGACGAAGCTACGATTACTAATGCCGCGGTCTATTTTGATCAATGTGATGGTTTGATTGACATTTTTGACAATATGTCTGCTTAAGAGAGGTGCATCTTCAACATCGAAAATACCAGAAGGAATTCGACGAAACCAAAAGTGCGCTTAATTGTTTATAACTGTAACTGAAAAAAAAACTGTCAAGGAATTTTTTTTTGTGGGTTGTGTGGATTACATCTCCCCCATTATCAAAGCAAAATCGTAAAATATATCGAAATTCCTCTTTGATCACATCTATATTTTACCGCCTATAACTCACAATTTACCAGAGCAATCAAAAAACTATCAAGGCGGGTCATTAGTACGGAATGTCACACTTTCAGCTAGCTTAAAATGTTGTACCATTTAAAAAAACAACACGAGTGATATCTTTTCACTTCTCGAGATGAGTTCTCTCCACGTAATACACCAGAGACGAAACATTAAGCTATTCTGGGTGGATTACACTCCCTTAACGGAGATAAATAGCTCGGTTGCTTTTGGAAATCCTCTTACATAACCCCCATACATAAAATGGGAAAAAAAACGATATATCCAATTATCGTCCCATTGCTAAGCTTTCGCACATTCTTAAACGTTATGTTTTCGCTGCGCACCCATCATCTGTCCGAACCAACATGGCTTCCTCTCAGGCAGGTCCATTACTACTAACCTTGTCGAATCCACATCCCACACACTCCTTGCGCTAGAAATAGGCGATGAGGTCGATCTAGTCGCTACCGACTTTAGCAAGGCCTTCGACAAAATCTCCCATAACCTCATTGTCTTCAAGCTATCGTCCCTCGGTTTCCCACCCCTGCTGATAAAGTGGATCTCATCCAATCTCAGTTATCAAACCTGCCGCGTGCGATTTAGATCCACCCTCTCCGATCCTTTTTTCCCAACCTCAGGTGTCCCCCAGGGCAGTCATCTCGGCTCTATCCTATTTATCCTAACCATAAACGACATAGGCTCTTGCATTAATCACTCCTTCACCTTGCTTTACGCGGTTGATTCCAAAATTTTCAAGACAATTGCTCCCGCCTGGACTCCTCACTGCTCCAAGCGGATCTTGACAGCTTCTCGACTTGGTGCATAAATAATTGCCTAGAAATGAATATCGCCAAATGTCACCCAATCACCTTCTCTCGGAAGAGTTCCCCCACTCACCCACGCTCCTATCTCTTACTGAACCAACCGATAACATCGGTTGAATTGATTCGCGACCTGGGCGTCCTATGCGACAAGGAGCTCAAATTTACCGCACATTTTGATTACATAATCCTCAAGGCCAACGCCACCCTTGGGTTTGCCAAACGCTGCTCGAAGGAATTCCTTAACCCCTATGTCACCCGATCGGTCATCACACTTCTTACGGCGCTAACGAACCCCTCTCGCATATGCTACGACGGGCCAACTCTTTCCCCACCTCCTTCGATTTCAACATCTCCACACCCGCTCTTAAACGACGTCTCAGAATAAACCCGTCCTAAATCCACCTCCTCCCTCCAATAATCCGCTCTACCGTGCAATCCTATCTCTCCTCTCCTACCTTCAAAATAGTTCCCCCAGCCACACCTACAATTTCAACCTCTCCCCCCAGCTCACCAACCCCACCCCCTACCAGTATGTAGACATGCCCTTGTAGCGATTCTAACAGATACACACAATTCACAAGCAAAAATAGTGAAGAACACCGAACGAAAAAAAAATCGAATAAGAAAAATACATCAGAACCGTATACCAAGCGATAAAATAAAAATAATTCATACCAGTGGAATATAGTCGAGTTTGGAAATCAAATTCCAAACACGGTCAGTAGTCTGATGCTTCACTGCTTCGCTTTTCAATCGTTTCATCGTGTGTTCAATTCACCTTCTTCACTATCCTTGCTTAACGCTATATAATTGGTGACCCCGACGTGATCTGAACACGCAGCATCCACTTCCCATAGTAAAGCAGAACTTCACACACGGTCACGACTTCCGCATAGAGCCCAGCCTCCGACGTTTTCTCGTTTCTCTCTCGTTCGTCCGTCGTCCGCATACGAATCTGATCGTAACGAAGTTACTGCGGCGGGAGTGTGTAGCGATTCTAACAGATACACACAATTCACAAGCAAAAATAGTGAAGAACACCGAACGAAAAAAAAATCGAATAAGAAAAATACATCAGAACCGTATACCAAGCGATAAAATAAAAATAATTCATACCAGTGGAATATAGTCGAGTTTGGAAATCAAATTCCAAACACGGTCAGTAGTCTGATGCTTCACTGCTTCGCTTTTCAATCGTTTCATCGTGTGTTCAATTCACCTTCTTCACTATCCTTGCTTAACGCTATACCCTTCACTGTCACTGTCTCACAAATCCCGAATTTACCACCACCACATACACTCGCTCTTCCCTAGCCTCCTACCTCCCCCATCGCACACTCATCTTCATCTTCCTGGTTTTTTCTTTTTTTCTCCTTCTTACTCTAGATTTAATATAGCCTGTAAGGTTTTTATATTAATTTAATTTAAGTTAATGTAAGCTTGCATTAAGCTAAATAAATGAGGGTTCTGCCCTCACTAAACTAAACTAAACTAGTTCAGCTCCTAAATGGTCCAAAACGACTCACCAGATATAGCAAATTATTTCACCTGGATCTTTACAACTACTCCCATTTTGAGTAGTCCACTATTGAAATTACATAAGGAATTGGTGTTACGAAGCATAGTAAATTTTTGGTGCAAATAACTTTGGCAGAAAAAAAAATTTGTTCATACAAAATGTCAAGATATTTTCGAAAATGCGTTCTATCTTAAAACGTCTTAATTAATCTTCATGACTTTTATCTTACCTAAAAATCAACTTAATTCTGGCCGTTAAGGATCTTTTAAAACATCGTATATTAAACTTATAGCATTTTGCGAAATAGTAAAACACGTGATTCGAATCCGGGAAATTTACAACCAACATTAAAATCAGACCACGGCCGCATGTAAACAAGGATGTTTCAACCTGATACTTAAACAGTGGATGCCTACGATAACACGCTAGATATACGGCTCAGATGCCAATTTTTCGATGCTTTTTTGATGCACTATATTATCCCTAGTCACAACGGTTGTGTGTGTTATCGGTTACAAAGCGTTCTTTATTTTCTAGCTTTATCCTTTTCATTTTGCCATCGTAATTTGAGTCAAAGCCAGTTTGTATTTATAACTGAGTCATAAGAGACTGTATTTTGCGAAGTTTTAAGATTGGATATCATTATCATCATCATCACCATCATCGGCACTACAACCGGGATCCGGTCTTAGCTTTATTTAGCAAGTCTCTCCACCGGTATCCGGTCTTTATCCGAGACTTGTTAAATTTGCATAATAATTTGTTTGTCCGGTCAAGATTATTAGCCTTGCGTCAATCTTTCTCAGGATGTCGCTGCATGCATTGGTTCGCTACTTGGTGGGTGCCAAAGTAGCTATCCAGGGGTGTCACGTAGAGACTGCATGTCAACTTGGATTGAACAGGGACAACGATCGTCCTGGCCTTCGCCGGGTTAAAAGCAGAGACTTTACCCTGTATGTTCGCTGCCATCCCCCCTAAGATTGGATATAATTTCTTTAATTCTGATCAAAGGTAGAAAGTATTTTTTTGGAAAAAAATAATAATAATAATGAAGAAGAAGTGTTATACATTTTGTTTTATTTATTTATTTTTCTAATCATACTTTTTTCCTTTAATTTGAGTAGGGAGAAACTCGATGATTATATTTCTAATCTTAGTTAGAAATCTCTGCCAATCTAATTTATTTATTCACTCCATTCGAGAGTGCTCTCGGATCTCTCTGAAACCAATGCGGACTTTGATTGTATAGCATGTCCTCTGTATCAAATTCAAAAGTTTTTACTGTTTACGACTGTCGGCGAATTCCGATACACATTGGCTCTGGCTTATGCATAATTTCAAAAATTCTCTGAATGTCTTCACACATATTTTTTTGTCTTTTTATTATTTAACACCGCCCATAAAAGATAGCTTTCTAGAACAGTGTTTATTTGACTTTGCACTCTCATACGTTTTCGAAGTAGATACTATAAACGACACATAAATATAAAAAACTTAAGCCACAAAAAGCATCCTAACAATAAGGATCTCGCAACTCATTTTTAATGAACATTACCCCTATATAACAACAGCAGATTTGGCGGCCCCATGCCTGTGTTTTGCTATGAAGAAACATAAATAACTTCTATATTTGATTACCAGACCCGATCGGGTGAATATAATCCATAAAAGTCTTTCTTTTCTCTTCAATCGCATTCCATAGCAATCACCGACTGTTTATACATATCTTACTCCGCATATTGAAATCCAGAAAACTCTGATCGGTGGAAGCAATTTACTTTTACAGCGACTGAAATAAACATTTCCGACCTCCACCACTCGGCTAAAGAACCGAAGTTAATGAATCATGCGAAACCAAAACAGCCAAATAAAAAAAAATCCTTTTCATGTGTTCAATAAAAACTGTTTTATTATTATTTGGAGAGAACAAAGAAGTATTCTTAGAATTAGGACGATGCAGGAAGGAAAACAAAGCACATTTCTGACTGTTGTTTCACAGACTCCAGGGAAGTGCGGAAGTTTGGAAACTCTTCAGGGAAATCACTACCAACATTGGTCAATCATCCACATACATTTGCAACGAATGCACCAACGATAATCTCTAATCCAACCGCAAATGTTTCCTGAGACAACTCCTCCTACTATTTTCAGAACCAGAATTTAATTTAATATGTATCCCATGGGCGAGGGATGGGTGAAGCAGGTTAATAAAATATTCAAGCTTTCGAAGTAAAATATAAAAAGACGAACACATCTTCCTATGTCTTCCGGAAAAGCAGCACATTTCATTATACCAATGCATTTGTAATGACCCTGCACATCCGTAGTGCAATATTCTTCAACTAATGGAATTCTGCTGATTTTGGATAAAAAAAATGTTTATGACCTAAGGTCGGAAGATATGAAAGATTAGTGGGGCTGATGCAAGGAACTACCTGCTGCAGAATTCCCAAGTGCAATTATACCATATGTGCACAAGAGAATGGCAATACACATTCAGTCAAAAATTACCATAAAAGTGAAGCTAAAGATTGCTGCAATATCCAGAGCTTGAAAAGACTGAAACTGATTTTACTATTTAATAGTGGAACGGTGCAGTTCGAATGGCAACTATCTGTATATTCAAATTGGTGTCACCTTTGGAAGGGTACCCAATGTACTATGAATGCTAATTCATACCAAGCTGTGACACATATAGCGATCCACAACGTATTTTGTTCTGACTCGTTTAGAGAGCATTTGACAAGGCTGCACCGCAGTCATGTCGTTAATGACCCTATTCCAAGGCCCCCTTAAGGGTCCTATTTTAAATGTATGGACCAAATTGTACAGTGTCTCGCGAAAGAGATCTTTATAAATTTTTTTTTATCTAAATGCCAAGTGTAAATAGGTAATTTTATTCACCTAAACGTGAAATGCTACGCCTTATTGTGAAGGTCATTAACAGCTTAAAAAAATATAGCATCTCAGGGCGGTGGTTCAGCGCTATATGTTCGCCTTTCCTGGGAGAAATAACATTTAAAAAAATTAGACGGATTATGGGGGTTCTCTATACCACATGGAGAACCAACCCACAATTCCAACCAATTCTGACCGCTAACAGCGCGTCACCCTAACCCAACCTGTAATCCATTCGCAATATGCAACAGCATCCGTCCCCAAATCTGCAATTGCTTACATCCCCAAACTTACCAAGTATCCATTCCCCAAGCTGTAATAAATGCATATTCGAATCTACAACGGAATAGTAATCATCTCCATCAACTACACCGAGCCGCATATATTTTCCCCAAAAACCACTTCGGTTAACTTCCTATTTAAATGGCATTCCTTGCTTGCAACCAAGCAATTCCAATTTCCCCCGAAAATCATTCCGGCTCACTTCCTGCTTAAACTATTTCCTCGCTTGTAACCAAGCAACATTTAGTTTCCCCGAAAATCATTTCGGCTCCCATCCTACCCAATACCAATTCCTCTTAGTGGCAAGTCACCAACACGATGCGTTGCATTTCCGCGAAACAACCATCGCAACGATCAATACCCACATTCCTCTGTCTAACCGACATACTCATACTTGGTCGTATTTCCAAACCAATTTCCTCGTATACATAGCGCCAGAGGAATTTAACTCAGCCTATACGGCAATGATTCTCCGGAACTAAATTCCCTAGGCAAGCATAGCGACCCTTTTCAAAGTTCCTAGTAAATGACAGTGAGTTTATTTACCTATGACTCCACTGCCATGACGCGATGAACTTTTTCTCGCTTATAATGAGTTAGTCGAATCTCAACCACTGCCAGGCTTGGCTGCGCACACACGCGATTTTCTTCATGTACGGTTCAGACGAGTTGTTAGTAAAGCCAATTTTCAACGCAACGAATGCAGCCACGATAATCTCTAATCCAACCGCAAATGTTTCCTGAAACAACTCCTCCTGCTATTTTCAGAGCCAGACTTTAATTGAATATGTATCCCATGGACGAGGGATGGGTGAAGCAGGTTAATAAAATATTCAAGCTTTCGAAGTAAAATATAAAAAGACGAACACATCTTCCTGTGTCTTTCGGAAAAGCAGCACATTTCATTATACCAATGCATTTGTAATGACACTGCGCATCCGTAGTGCAAGATTCTTCAACTAATGGAATTCTGCTGATTTTGGCTAAAATAATTTTTTATGACCTACGGTCGGAAGATATGAAAGATTAGTGGGGCTGATGCAAGGAACTACCTGCTGCAGAATTCCCAAGTGCAATTATACCATATGTGCACAAGAGAATGGCAATACACATTCAGTCAAAAATTACCATAAAAGTGAAGCTAAAGATTGCTGCAATATCCAGAGCTTGAAAAGACTGAAACTGATTTAATAATGAAAGCTGTGACACATATAGCGACCCACAACGTATTTTGTTCTGACCCATTTAGAGAGCATTTGACAAGGCTACACCGCAGTCATGTCGTGAATGACCCTATTCCAAGGCCCCCTTAAGGATCCTATTTGACATGTATGGACCAAACTGTACAGTGTCTCGCGAAAGTGATCGTTATAATTTTTTTTTGTTTAAATGCCAAGTGTAAATAGGTATTTTTATTCACCTAACCGTGAAATGCTACGCCTTATTGTGAAGGTCATTATCAGCTTAAACAAATATAGCATCTCAGGGCGCTGGTTCAGCGCTATAGGTTCGCCTTTCCTGGGAGAAATAAAATGTTAAAAAATTAGACGGATCTCCACACACGCGTTTTGGTGGTGTGAAAAGTGCGAGGATATACACGCGAGTGATGTGCAGTGCGGGAAAACCCTCTACTCATTCCATCCCTTGTGTCTGTCTTCCTTTTTTTCGCACCTCTGTTTGCGTCCCTCAGGCATCGATACTTTCGATTGATTTATAATCTTTGGAGAGTTTTTGGTGTCTGATTGGCATAATGTTGGCCCTGTGAGTAGGGCGTTAAAATATACTCACAGCTAGGCTGGCTTGTCGTAAAAGGCGACTAAAGGCCAAGTGGTAGCCGGGGTCCCAACGCCCTGTGCGCCCGGTGAAATACCACCCCATCAAGCTATAGGCTCCGTGAAATGGTTGGGAGAAATCCCTGGCCATCTTCCGGAGCTTGGCTGATGGACCGGCTCGAGAAAAGGTTGGTTAGGTGGTAGTCGGTCCCAAGGTGAGATACCACCCCGTCACGCTGTACATTCCGCGATATCGCCGAGAAAAATCTTCGACGGTGTTTCGGATGTGTGGCCGATGGCCCGGACTGACACGGGGATAAGTCATGATGTTAGGTTCTGATATAAAGAATTCCGGAGGTAAACTAGTCTCCCATTCGGATCTACGGGGGGGGGACTATGTCAGGGGGAACATCATGCAGATATCATGATAAATAATGGAACTTTAAAAGGTTCGTCACCGCATAACCGGGCCCGCTCTCAAGGCTCGGCCCACGCTCGACTGGTAACGGCATTTTGTAACATCAGGGGCATCGGTTTCACCAATACCAATGTAAACGCCGTCCACCAATATTTGCAAACAACGAAACCTGATATCCTTGCCCTAACTGAGACCCAGGTCGATTCGTCAACTGATTCGACATATCTTCGTTTTAAGGGCGGAGTCTGCGTCTTCGCGCGGTCCAATATGGCTTGCCAGAGGATGGAGGCGTTGGAACCCAATAATATGGACATCATATGGTTGAGGGTCGTGCTGAGGAATTCCGTTAAATTTCTTTGTTGTCTTTACCGCTCCCCGAATGACGACCGACCGGCGACATTTTTCGAAAATCTTTCATATACCGTCGACTGGATACAGATCAACCACCCAGCTTCTGAAATTATTGTCCTTGTTGATTTTAACGTGCACAATTCCGGCTGGTTGTTACATTCTAACAGAACCGACGAGGCTGGGAGGCTGGCGGAGATGTTTGCTGTAAGCCACAACTTGACTCAACTCGTGGGGGAGCCAACGCGAGTGCCGGATGCCCGGGGCGATTATGCGAACACCCTGGATCTGTTTTTGACATCCGAACCGAGTATTTATACCGTAGAAGTTTCTGCGCCACTGGGAAACTCAGATCACTGCTTGGTATCTGTCGCGCAAGCACTTGCATACCAAGCGAATAACCGGCCTAGGCAGCTTCGCCATGTATGGAAGTATGGGGCTGCTAACTGGGACGATTTGCGAGACTGCTTCGCATCATTTCCGTGGTCCGAGGTGTGCTTCGGAAACTCCGATGTTAACGCATGCGCGGAGTCGGTATCAGAGATTATTCTTCTGGGGATGGAGATGTATATTCCACATTCCATCGAACGAAGTTCGTCTGATAAACCTTGGTTTGACAAAAAGTGCGAGCTGATTACAGCGGCAAAAAATAGAGCTTTTAAGCAATGGCGCTCCAATCCCACCGATGTTAACAGAACAAATTTTGTCAGAATCAGAAACGCGTGCAACCAGGCGATTGATACCGCGAAGAAGGCTCACAACGACAGGGTGATCAATGAGCTCCTTCGGTGCCCAACTGGCTCGCGCTCCTTCTGGTCAATGGCAAAAGCTGTCAGCGGTAACTTTGCATCCTCTTCTTTCCCCCCGTTGGTGACAGACAGCGGAACGTTAGTCACGAATTCAAGGGATAAAGCTAATGTATTCGCAAATTTATTTTCGGCGAATTCAAACCTCGATCCCGGCCTTTTGGAGCCACCTGTGATCTCACCAGTACGGTCTTCGATGCGGGATGTGAAATTTCGTCCGCGCACTATTCAACGCATTCTACGTGAACTGGATTGTAGGAATGCAACCGGCCCGGACGGAATACCAGCAATAGCCTTTAAGAACTGTGCTCCAGAACTATCGCCGGTTCTTGGCAGACTCTTCCGCTTATCTTATGCACGGAGGACCTTTCCTGCCTGCTGGAAAATTGCTCGAGTTCAGCCAATCCCAAAGACGGGAAAAAAGTGTCTCCCACAAAATTACCGTCCCATAGCATTACTGTCTATTTTATCTAAGGTAATGGAAAAAGTCATCAATACAGAGTTGGTTAAATATTTGGAGTGCAACGGACTCCTGAATGATCGTCAATACGGATTCCGTGGCAGGCGGTTCACAGGAGACCTTTTGACACTTATAACCGATATATAGACATCTGCGATTGAACGGCATGGTGAGTCAAGGGCGGTCGCATTGGATATTTCTAATGCTTTTGACCGTGTCTGGCACGGGGCATTGCTGAGCAAACTTCGTTCATATGGACTTTCCCAACAGCTTTGCGACTGGACGAGGGGCTTCCTCGAGAATCGATCGATCCGGGTTGTTGTGGACGGGGAGTGTTCGGATCTGTATCCTGTTAATTCGGGGGTGGCCCAAGGTTCTATTTTGGCTCCAACCTTGTTCTTGCTTCACATAAATGATTTGTTGGAGACAACGGATAACAAAGTGTTCAGTTTTGCGGATGATAGTACGCTTGTTTCCTCCTTTTCGAGTGATCGGCCGATTGGTGCATCTGCGTCACACCAGCTGAGATGTAGACAGATTGATTCTCTGAATCGGGATCTGGATAAAGTCCTGCAGTGGGGAAAGGCCAATCTTGTCGACTTCAACGCAACGAAGACTCAGTATACAACATTCACAAAGAAAACTGGATCATCGGTTCCACAGCTGATGATGAATGGCCGGGCCCTCAAGGCTGGGCAAAGTTTGAGATCGCTCGGCGTCACGGTCTGTGGCAATGTATCATGGCATAAACACGTGTCGAACATCGCCAGGTCAGCCTTAGGAAAACTGAGTTATCTTTTTAGAGCCAAGAAATATTTTACTCCGACCCAACTTCTTCTCCTATATAAATCCCAAATTAGACCCGCGCTCGAATATTGCTCTCATGTTTAGAGCTCGGCTCCTAAACATACCCTCGACCTACTTGAGAGCATACAGAGACGAGCGATCCGCCTGATCGGGGACTCGGCGCTGACATCGGGACTACAGTCGCTATCACATCGAAGGCCCGTAGCCGACCTCTGTCTGTTTTACAGATATTATCACGGGTGCTGTTCTTCGGAGATTCGTGGTATTGTTCCGCGCAATTCGGCTTATATGCGCTCCACAAGACAATCCGACGGATCGCACCCGTTTGTGGTTCATCTCCCGGCGGCGCGAACATCTCTACATCAGAACTCGTTCCGCTACAGAGCGGGGAAGCTGTGGAACTCCCTTCCCACGCGAGTGTTCCCGGAACGTTACAACCTGCAACTGTTCAAAAAGAACTGCAACAGTTATTTAATGGCATCTCGGGGCGCCCACTCGGCGCTATAGGTTCGCCCTTTCCCGAGAGAAGTCCAATAAAAAAAAAATGGAAGGGATGTGACCTGGATTTCGGCACGGACCTGGTGGGGCACCTACTACAAGGTGGGGCACCTACTACAAGGGATTAACACCTGTAGTGGTTGCTTTCGCTTATCTATTGCTGGTCCCGACTTGCATCCTTTCCCGAGGCGGTATTCGTTTTCTGTGTAGGTCCATTTCACTGGAGCGGGAATTTCGCGTTGATTTGTGTAACATTCGCGGCTTGAGATGCAATTTCTCCTCTGTGTCTGCCCATGTTTCTAACCAGAAATCAACTAGCCTTGCACTTAGCGAAACCTGGGTAATTAGTAATACAGATATTTCCGATTTTAATTTACGTGAATATAACTTAGTGCCACTGTTCTTTCCACATCGTGGTATAGCCACATACATACGAAATGATATCGCTTATTAGCTTCTGCCACAATATGGGCTCTGTTCCAACACAGAATTTAATTTCTCTTGGCTAAAACGTCACGTGAGCATATCATACATTACTGGTTTTTTTACAGAAGCCCAAATTTGGATAGGAACGCATCCTTTAACGAATTTGATGCTCTTTCTGATTCTATTGATATATCCGCCCGCTGAAATCGTTATTGCGGGTAATTTTAATGTGTATAACTCTCAGTGGCTTCGCCACTCCGGACACACAATACCTGAAGATCAATACTTCCAGCTCTTTGCTGATTCAAATAGTTTAACTCAACTTGTCAATGAGCCAATACGGGTACCAGACATATATGGTCATGTCGCCAACACACTGGGCCTGTTTCTCACCTCCCACCCTAACAGACCACTATGTCGTGTCAGCTAAATTTCCTCTAAGTTCCGGCTCAACTTGACCATAAGCGCCACACCATGAGCCAGATTCGCTTCCGAACGCGTACTGTTGCCCGCGCACTCAAAGAGCTAAACGCAAACAAATCCGCTGGTCCGGATGGCATACCCCCATATATACCGGTTCCCGTTTGTAGTGCCGATGATGGTGATGATAGCTTGCTGAGGTGGCGTTTCACTGGGGGACAGGGCGTTGGGGCCCCACCCACCATTTGGCTTTTAGTCGCCTCTTACGACAAGCCGGCCTAGCTGTGAGTATATTCTAACGCCCTACTCACTAAGCAAATGTGGAGTTCAAGCCATAAAAACGAATATCGCTAACATAATCTTTACATCAAGGTACATTAACAAAGGAGCAAACATTGTGTATGTCGACGAACAAAGGATGTCCCAAAAAGAAAGGGTTATTGCGTGAGATAAGTGACAAACGGAAAAATAATGGAAGACTGCAGCCACACATCGATGGCCAACAAAGGCGGTATTTTAAAAGGAGGTCGGGTTCAACGACGTCAGTGAATGGTAAGTCGAATGTGTCATACGGAATTCTTTTGTAACCACATCTAGTATCTAGTATTTTTTAACCACAACAAATATCTTATAGCTCGAACTTAGTTAGTGTTCTTGTGTAACTCTGATGGCGTTAAATTTTTTTTAATAAATTATGAAACAGTTTAATAAAGATAGTACACGTTAAAACAATCATTTGTAACTACTGCAAAGTAAGGTTGCTTGAAGTATGTGAATAGAGTATCTAAGCGAGTTTGTATAAAATATTGTACACAAATCAGCACTGAACCCTCTTTCTTGAGGCACTCACTTAAATTTCACCGTCGTAAACGCGAAGAGAAGATACGAACTCTAATACGGCAACCCAATACAGAACCAGTCGCCCCATTGGACCGACACCCAGAACAATCAACATTCCTTCTCTACGTCCAACAGAGAAAGAACAGATTAGTTCCCACAAAATTCCAGTAATTACATACATTTCACAGCAAAGGAATTAATTAGTCATGATAAATTATCCAACAGTAGTAGGAGGATAAATATGCTAATATGTAGCCGCAATATTATAACCTATATTGAATCCACATATACCTGTAAATTCTCCTGTGAAAAACAGTCTCTTATTAATACCGAGTAAACTAGATTTCTTTAATCAAAGCTACTTCCTCTCGTTTATAATGTATACGTTGATCGATACCCTAAAACCAACTCTAACCATTTCTATCTCGCTACTAGACAATTTCGAGCATCAAACTTTCATCAAAGTCATTCCATTATCCTGTTTTATGCTCAACAAACTCATGAAGATTTAAACACATATTCCAGAAGTCCTATTAATCAAACCCCCCGAGTCATTACCTATGTATAAGGGTTAAAATGCGAATGCTTTTGGTACTGGACGCTCATTGAAGGCAAACATAATAGTATCCAAAGGATACTTTATCCGATTCATTCTCCAGTAACTTAGCCTCAAAATGTTTTCACTATCAAATTACAACCAACGAACGGTGCATAAGCACGACCTACAATATAATACGCGTGTATTTACCACAACCCTCTGCGGCTTATCCGAAGCATTTTCGGGATTCATTCCCATCCAGGTAATTACCGTTCAGAGCATGCTTTTGTTCAGTATCGCCGGACATTGTTCTTGGTGAGTGTCCTATCTACTTGGGGCTCGCCGGCTAATAACATTCTCTAGGTCACACATCCGCCAACCCCGTGAACGTATATCAAATCACTCGACATAGTTAACTATTAAACAGGAATTGCCTCCCTGAATACAGGCTAACAAATTCGAAAACTTCACGTATACTCGTTATCCCCGAATCCGTAACCAGTCACTAAACAAACACGAATGCAATTAACCCAAAATTGAATTTAGATTTGTCCTGACGTACAGTGATTACCCTTCCAATCTTAATCTAGTAGATTTCTTCATTATCTATGTGTGCGAATAAAAATAAATTATTTCGCTGCATAGATCATATTCTTAAAGCTGCCATGGAAACAATTACAATTCGCCAAGGGCTGCGTATAAGATGCAGATTATTTTTCTTCACAAACTTGCAAGCAATCTTCAATGTTCTTGATGTCGCATCCTTTTTGGGGTTTTGTACGTTCGCTTCTTTCACCGCAAGAGACTCCATGATTCAGGCACTCACTAATGACACCTTCCTGCTACTTGGCCATAGTTGGATATTATTATAAGAGTCGCTAGCGAAAGTTTAAAAAGGAGCTTAACAGTCCTTCGCGAAAAGAGCCTGATGTACTTTTGTTTGAATTCATTCATTTATTATTTTGTTTTTGTTTTTTTTTTAAGCGAATATTGCAACTCGAAGCTGATGTGAAGATTAGAAAAGCGAAAAATTCCTCATTAAGAGAATTTTAGGTCGTAAGATAGAAATGAGTACCATCAAGCAGAGGGGTTCTTACAAGGGCTACAAGACTGTTAAAACTGAACTAAGCGTTGACACACATGTATACGTGCAAAAGCGAGGCGCAAGGATGGCCAGGAGGCAGTTGTAGGTGAGATTTAATTACTCAGTTGTTTTAATGGCAATTTGAAACTTTTGTTTGACTTCGCCTTTCTTAGGAGAAGAATCTTAGAAAACGCAACGTTGAAGTTATACCTAGTCGAGGAGTCTTTGTTTATAACTACTTTTGAATTCAAGTGGACAAGGTATGAAAGCAATTCACGTGGAGGTTGGATAAAATAACTGCTTTTGTTTTATTGGTTTTATTTGTCTTGCAGCGTGGCGTTGACTACTAAGCTGGCAACTTCCTGTTCTATGTGGAACATCAACTTTCTGAAATTGTATGCCGGACTTCTTTGAGGAGATACTGTAACCTACCCCCGAAAATAACACAAATCACGAAATGAGCCATCACATATATATCGTCTATGTAATAGCAAAATGTTTCTATATTGTGATTAGTCTAAAAATGACTAAAAATGTATTAACATCATCCGATACATTTTTTGTGTTTTTCTATTAGAAGACCGACGTCTAAGATACAGTATTTACTGAGAATGAATCCGGCAATAATCTAAAAAAAAAAATTCAAATTTCAGAGACGGTTTTAATTATAATACCAAAAGATACAGGGCTTCACAATGAAGAAAGTAATCAAAACGTCGCCACTTTCGAAGATTCAACAAATTTTCTAACCTCCGTAGTGGGTTTTCCAAAAAAAAAAAAAAAAAAATCGTCTGGTATTTTAACCAAAGTCAACCTTTGTGGCGATTAGTGCCTTTTTTTCACAGAGAGTCGGTCGGCTTCTGCCACTCGAAACACTTTCTAGTTTACTTATATGCCCATAACATTATAATTAAAAATCTCAGTGAGTTGTAGAAATATTGTAACGCTTTCGTATTTTGAATAATAGAAAACAGTCTTGCACGGAGGGTTGTTGTATCCCACTACATAAATCTCATTCCACAATTAATTAACATAATTCATTCCACAATCAGTTAACATAATTTATTTCAATCCAATCAACATAATATCGCACACGAAGCGATTCCTCGTTAATTGCGCACCCAATGATGCACTGTCACTCTGCAAGCTTCACGCTATCCAATTGCA